>WAAD01033156.1:104081-123698 GCA_013389945.1 Fregata magnificens | reverse complement strand
CCCCCCCCCCCCCCCCCCCCAAAAAAAAAAAAAAAAAAAAAGGCTAGTCTAGCTACCTTTACTTTGGAAGGTTATATTATATGATGGGAACTACTACAGAAACCTCTTTATATTCTCCTACAGTAGGTAATAAATACTTTCGTGGAGTCATTCTTTGCTCTAAATTTATTTGTTGTAACAAACATACAAGTTGATTCAAAAACTTGTATAATCTTTCAGCTTTTAGGTAAATAGATTTTCACTGTTACATGAAATTAAAATGGTTTTTAGACGTTACTATGATAGAATCAATTTAATTATCAGCAGATATATCTTTTATTTTAGATAGTACATTGCTTCCCAAATATACTTCAACTTGCTTGAAAAAGTCTGTAAATTGAAGTTTTTGTTATGTTTTTTAAAAAATCATCTTTAGGTTTTTAAATGGGTATATACATTGCAGCAAATAGCACCATTAAAACTACTATTTCAAAAAATATTTAACAGGTTTGGAAGCAAAAAGGAGAGGAATATAGAGTAACGGGGTATGGTGGCTGGAGCTGGATTAGTAAAACACATGTCCACAGGTTTATGCCCAAACTGCCTGGAAATACTAACGCAAATTACAGAAAGGTGCTACCAAGTAAGTGTCTGCATTGCTTGCTTTTTTTTTTTTAATTACTACCATACTGCTTTTTATTGCTTATTCAGTTAATTATTTGCATGCGATATTTCTATGTAGACTTTGTTACAGATAGTGTTCCAGAGAAGCTTTTGTGGATTTCTGCTAATCTTTGTCAATATAACCAGTTCAGTTGTCATAGACATGTTTTAGCTACATTAAATTGTTTTAATTATGAATTTGTGTGTAATATTTGTACAACTTTGTATAGCCTTATTTAAATTAAAGGTAGATAAAAATTATGTAGATAATCACAAGCAAAAAGTAACATCTAAAATATTGGTGTACATATGAATGTAATGCTCACATACTGAATACGATTAACCAATTTTCTCTGGAAACAATAGTTTTATAAGGGGAAATTTTACTTCTCTAGAAAGTTCAAAACACACCTTCTCACTTACTTGTTCCAAGGATTTTTCATTTTTAAAATTATAGTTAAAATTATTATGTATTATTATATAATTTATATGTTATTTTTATATAATATAGTATATACATTAATATCTATTATTACATAATATAGTATGATGTTATGATAGTATGAAATATATAATATAAATATGTATTATATGTTTATAAATAAAATACATAATAAAAATTTTTGCACAGTTGACTTTTAGAATGCATCCTGAACTGTATAAGCCTTATAATAAATTTAATCTTTAGTTTCCTTTTAAAATTTAGAAAATGGCAGCGCACCCTGTATTATGTATGAAAATTATTTCTTTCCTCACATATTGATGTAATACTCTCCCTGTTGCTTTTAATTGGATCAAACACAAAATGGATGCTGCTGCTTTTAGTGTTGTTTATATGATTGTTAAATTAGATTTATTTTGCTTTCTGTATGGCAATTAATAGCCCCTACCGTGTTAAGCACAAAGTCATTTGAATACTAATGTTCATTCTGGCTTAACTGTAGAAATCAAAATTACTAAAAATTATTTGTGACTTTTCAGAGTCTGAGTTAATATGATCTTAATAGGCTGTGTTTTCAGAAAGTGGTATTTAGTTCCCTGAAAAATGGGGGGGGGGGCATAGTTTGGGTTTGGTTTTTTTATTAAGAAAAGCTGAACATGGACTCCTGGGGGAAAAAAAAGTAACTGAAACATTTTTACCTCTGGTGGGCTTTTAGATTTTTTTTTTTTAATTATTATTATTCAGTATTGAATCTATGATGTTACCATTGTATACTTAATTCTATTTCTGATTTTTAGTAATGATGTGTGAATGATTTGAGAGGTAAACTAACATAATTAAAATGTAGCAGCGTATAAAAATACTCCAAATAATTGAAACCATGTAATTAATTTGTTAATAGCAAAAAGCGAAGATGAAAAATGCAACTTGGATAAACGAAAAGGTCCAATTAAGGTAAAAATAGAGAAAGATCGAACAAAGGATTCTCATGATCTGCAAGCAAAAGACAAAGCAGATGTTTCGGAAACCTTGGAGAATGTGCAAGTGAAAGAAGAAAAGTTGCGTGAAGAAAAAGTAGAAGTTGATACAATTTCTGAAAATTCAGATAATGCAAAAGACAAAGGTGATATACTTAAGTTATTGTAAAACTAGCTCTTCATTACAACATTGAATGTGTAAAAGCATAGGACCTCAAAAATAACTATTGAAAAACCGTGTAACAGGTTTTGTCAAGATGTTTAAAATGTCTCAGTTAAATGATTGCTTATTATCCCTTGTAGTAGTGTCTGAAGTTTTTGTTCCCTTTTTCTTGAAATCTATTAGTATGCTAAAAGGTTCATTTGTTTCTTGGTACTCAATGTAAAAATACAGTTTGGTATTCATTGTTAGGGCAGCTTACTGATTCAGAGTTATTTCTTCTTCACAGTGGAAAAAGAAATCGATGGTGAAAATGATAAAGTCATCAAGGAAGAACCTATGGATGTAGATGATGTGAAAATTGAATCCCCCATAAAAGATGAGGATAGTCATTGTAAGCTGGATATAATCAATGTCAGCGAGGGATTTCATTTGAGGACTTGCTACAAAAGGAAAGTAAAATCATCAAAATTAGATGGACTACTTGAGAGACGAATAAAACAGTTTACACTGGAAGAAAAACAACGTCTAGAAAGGATGAAACTGGAGGCTAGTGCTAAAACAGTAGGCATTCGATCTGTAAGCCCCCAGAAAAACATAAATGAGCTACAAATGAGAAAAGTAAAAGGAGGAAGCCAGTTTGACATGTCTTCCCAAGATCAAACCTATATTTCAGATAAGACCCAAACTGAAGATGCGGAACAGGACTGCTTGCCCATCAGCAGCATCCCTTGTACCAAAACCGATGAACTAGATGAACCCTCTTTGCCTTTGACAAACAGGCTATCAAAAAGAGAAGGCCAGCTACTGGGTGAAGACTCACCTCAGTCCTCTGAAGGTGAAAGCTTCATTCAGAATGATAGTAAAGAAAACAACCGTGAACCTATGACTGCTGATAAGTGTCAAGGACAAGAGGTTCTTGGAGAGTCTGAGAGTTCCTTTGTGGATGGCTTGAAACAAACAAATGCAGAGGGTAGAATCAAATGGGATGTTTCGGAAATGAGCGAAAAACCTTTGAAACAAAAACTACCCATTACCAGAGTATCTCAGAGTGAATGTGAAAACTTAGAGCCAGTGGTAACTGAAAGCAGCTGTAGAAAAGATGCTCTGGCCACTCTTGAAAAAACAGATTCAGAAGGGAATTCTGAACAGCAGAGCAAAGATCCAGAAAACACTTGTATGATAAAAAGCCATATTGAACCAATGTCCTCTCAAGAACGTGAAATGGAGGAAGAAATTGCTCCAGGAAAGACTGAGAGTAAACCTGAAAACAAGATTATATTTCACCAAAAATCAGTTAGTAAAGACCTAGAACCATTTAAAACAGAGCTAATTTCTGAAAGAAACCTTGAAAATCAAACTCTGGAACATATGGATGAGGTACAAGTTGATGAGGACTTACTGAGCTCTAAACTAACTGAGGCTAACGGTCAAAAGAAGGGTCAGGAACTGAAAGTCGAGACAAGTACCGTAAACAAATATCTTGATCAGACAAATCTAAATAGTGTTACTGACAAAAAGAATAATAAAGATGAAGAAACTGAGACAGACTTAGAAAAAGAAAAATCAGCGTTTCAAATGAACGGAAAAGAGAATGACATTAAAGTATTATCAAATGATGACTGCTTAGTTAAAGATACCTGTGAAACTAAAGCAGGGAGTGATATTGAACCAAAAGTAAACAATATTAATAAATCCATTCCGGAACATGAAATAAAACCATTGACTTTTAAGGAATCTTCAGTAAAACCATTCATGAATGGTGACATTGTGATGGAGGACACAAAGGACAAAAATAATGTGGACCCTAAGGCACGTCTGCAGAGTTCACCTGAGTTTGAATCTGGAGAGAGTCTTCAGCCACCAGATGAAGTTCCCAAGTATGTGCAGAAAACTGAAGAAAAACAGCTTTCTCCTGAGAGATCTGCCTTTGTTGGCACTGCTTCCACGCCAACACATACTGTCTGTAAAGAAAATAACCTGAGTAGTGAAACAGAATCTATGGAAACTGAAGTAATTGAGGATAAGAAAGTTGCTCCATCGCCTGTAACCTCATGTGAGGAATCTAGCTTGAGTAGTGACTTTGCTGATCAGAATGGTGTACAGACATATAAAATAGAAAATATTAATGGAGAAAGTAAAATAAAAACTGTTATTACTGAAGTGACTACCACAACATCAACTGTGTCTACAGAATCCAAAACTGTGTTTAAAGTTGCAGAGACTGTGGCTTCTAATGATGAGAAAACAACAGTAGTGTCATCCACAGAAAATTGTGCCATATCCACTGTAACTACCACCACTACTGTAACTAAGCTGACCACTCCAGCTACGGACAGTAACGTTGATGTAATTTCTGTACAAGAGCATAGTAAAACAGTGGTTACAACAACAGTAACCGATTCACTGACCACCCCAGAAGGCACATTGGTGACTTCCATGACTGTCAGCAAAGAATATTCTACGAAAGACAAAGTGAAGTTAATGAAATTTGCAAGACCCAAAAAAACTCGTTCTGGAACTGCTTTACCATCTTATAGAAAATTTGTTACCAAAAGCAGTAAAAAAAGCATATTTGTTTTACCCAATGATGACTTAAAAAAGCTGGCCAGAAAAGGAGGGATCAGAGAAGTTCCCTGTTTCAATTACAATGCAAAGCCTGCCTTGGATATCTGGCCGTATCCATCCCCAAGGCCAACTTTTGGGATCACTTGGAGGTACATACTTTACATTTTTGAGGAAAAGTTTAGGATAAATTAATTGAATTTTAAAATACAAGTGATATACGTGTTTGTGCCCAGACATGCAAATTTTGTTATTTATCATTTAGTCATTTCCTATATTGTTAAATAAAGGTAGAATAGGAAACCTTTGTCCCATTGGTTTGGTTAGGTATTTTGAATATTTTTTTTTATTTTAAAATATAATTAATACTCTGTTGTTAGGTACCGACTTCAGACAGTAAGATCATTGGCTGGAGTGAGCCTTATGTTGCGGTTATTGTGGGCGTGTCTCAAATGGGATGATATGGCAGCAAAAGCCCCACCTGGGGGAGGAACTACGCGTACAGGTATTATTTCTTTTTTCTGGGTTTCTTAATGCAAAAGCTCTTGCAGTTAATTTTGAGTATTACACTCATTCCGAGCATTTCTGTAAAGGCTTGATTTTACCTGTGGCATTTGAATTTTTTTTAGTCAACAGTTTGTACTAGTTGCTGTTTCTTTACCTTGAGTATATTGGGTTGATTGGAGATTTAGCTTTTATTTGTTTTCTGTTATTAATGTATTGGGACTAATTTGTTGTAGAAACATCTGAAACTGAAATTACAACAACAGAAATAATCAAGCGAAGAGATGTTGGTCCATACGGAATCCGGTCAGAGTACTGTATAAGAAAAATTATTTGTCCCATTGGTGTACCAGAGGCTCCAAAAGGTATGTTTGTTTATAAATTTTTTTCCCCTTCCCATAAGCTCCTACAGAAATTAAGGTAACTGGATCTTTATGTTAATTTATACCATCAAGGGAGCAAATATAGCTAGACATGAACTATTCATTCACCTATTTGAAACAAATGACGCATTTAATAAACTGACATGATTTATCTGAAGCTGAAAGGCCTTCTTGTTTGTAAAATGAGGCCGAAAGAGACACTAAATCTTGGTTTATGCTTTAATTTTGTTTTCTGATTGAGCTTAATGTGTGTGTTTTGACTGTTCTCTAAAGAAACTCCAACACCGCAGAGGAAGGGACTACGATCGAGTGCACTAAGGCCAAAAAGGCCAGAAACACCCAAGCAAACGGGCCCTGTTATAATTGAAAGTTGGGTAGCAGAGGAGGAATTGGAACTATGGGAGATCAGGGCATTTGCTGAAAGGTAAACAAACTCAAATTAGCTTTTAAAGAAAGCAGTTTTAATTTGTGTGTGTATGTTAAATAAAAGTTCCCACTAGAGAACAAACTTGGTAGCTACAATCAGTAAAAGTGGATGTGTTGCATTTTTAGTGTGTCTTTTGATAATGATAGTCAAGCTTAAAGCTGTAACGCTAAACTATTTGCTGGTACCAAAACTAATTTATGCAGATCTTACGGATTTGTTAGAACTGATGTTATATTAATTTTTCCATGCTTATGAACTAATCACTGCTCTGTGCTAAAAGGCTGTTACTATAATGCATGGAAGGGCTTTAGGCTACTTTTGGCATGACTTGAAACAGTATGTGTTTAAATACTTCTACAAGACAAAGAAAATAAATGTGTGCAAGTAAAGTAAAGGTAAATTCAGCCTGAGAATATTCGAGTCATAGACCGAATATTTTCAGTATTGCATGCCTCTGAGTCTCTTGGAAATAATTGTTTTAAATTGATGATATTACATAGATTGTTTGCAGTCTCAGGTGTAATTATGAATTCCAGTTTTGATTAATAGTTTCCTGTAAGGTGTTGCAGTAGTTTAGCATCAGAATATTTCAGGGATGTTGTATGCAACTGCAGTAATTAATTTCAAAATACTTTTAAAGCCATGACCAGTTTTTCAGTGGTCTTCAGTCTTGATATTTGTTCTTGTAAGAGCAATTAAACTGGACAAAATGAAATCCAGTTTGATGGTTGGATTTTATATGGTGGTATAACTTACTTTCGGTTGTGTCTTTGGCAGGGTGGAGAAGGAAAAGGCACAGGCAGTTGAACAACAGGCTAAGGTTAGTGAACAGAAGAAGGCAGAGGAATTCAAGGCCCAATTGGAGGCTCAACTAAAACACCAACGATTGGCTGCCCAGCAGGTGGGGGAGCTATTGGTAGTCAGTCCCACCTGTCAGCAACTATGCACTGGTAGTCCACATGCTTTAGAATATTGGAAACAACGCTTATCCCTATCTTACGCCATTTTTCAAATAGTTTCCACCTCCTGTGCAAACTAAGCCATCAAACAATGCTGCTTCCACTGTGTACATTTGTTATTTTGAAACAGGGTTAAGGCAATGATTTGGTTTGGATTCCCTTTTTTCCCCCCTAATTTATAACATTAAAAAGGTTTAGTTTGTTTTCATTTTAAAAGAAGGCTGAGAAGCACCAATCTCCAGGTAAGGTCAACAGTGTTCTGTGGTGTAATGGAAAGCTGCCTTGGTGTATAGCTGACTTGGGAATACAACTGCATTTGTTCTTCATGCTTCAATCAAATTGAATCTTTTTATTTTATCCTATCTTAAGTTGGCTGAATGAAGCCCGTTGATATTTTTTATATATAGAGAGAGAGATACGTACGTACGTATAGATGTAAGTGTGTATGTATATATAAATGTATGCAATTAAAATTGGGAAACCCAATGCCATGTTGATATTTCACATACATTACTAAGAATTGTGGGTTTTTTCCAACTTACTCCTTTTTCATTTCATCTTCCCTGAAGAAAATACATTACTAGTGAATGCGTGTTTCTGATTCATGGGCATTATTGCAATATAATGCTAACTAAACACTGAAATTTAAATTAATAAATACAGCGATAATTCCAGTAACATAGGGAAGAATGTTAGATTAGTTGGAATTTTTAAAAGAGCTTACTGATACTATCACTTCACAAAGTGACGCTCTAAATTAAATGTACCTTCTTGACAGTTACAGTACAGAAGGTTGCTGCGTAAGGTAAGGGATGTTGAACCTAATTTTTTTAAGCAAGCTGCAAACCGCATTTACAGTTAAAAGAATAATTCTAAAAATTACATTCTTAATGGTGAAGTAGAATGATACAGTATTTTTTTTTCTGTAACTGGCAGGATCTCAGTGCAGGCAGCTCTAAACTTAGGAATGATAGTAATATACTCTGTGTTAATGATGATGTACCTCTTATTGACATAGATGTAGGCTGTATGCACATGGTCAAAGCCAGATATAGATGGATATTTTTCAACGTTTTTAACCTTTCAGATTAATCTGAGACTAATTAAGAAGTTTTCTTTAAAGTAATATGTACAGTGAAATTAACATAAGCCGAGGATTTTAAAGATGCTATAAAGGAAAACTTCTGGCTCTGTACTATCAGCAGAGTTGTAGTTCTGCAGGTCACAGAGTCTTGTGCTATAGGGTATACAAGCAGCCTATTCTTCAGTCCTTTACAGCTTGAACTAAAATCCTACCAGAGTCCTTTATTTTTCAATACTTGGAAGAGACAGCATTTATTTTACAAAATCAGAAAATGCTAATTAGCCCTTTGTTTAATTTTTTTTCTAAATTCTGTAGAAACGGCTGGAACAGCAGAAGCAGATACCTGCAGCAGGTGTGGCCCCCCCAGTCACTACAGCCAGCAGCACTGCAACTACTGTCTCAACAGCACAGAAAGTTGTGGTAGGCCCTTTAGCAGGCCCAGTCCCCACTGGAACCAAAGTAGTACTTACTACAAAAGTGGGTTCTCCAGCTACAGTAACATTCCAACAGAACAAGAATTTCCATCAGACTTTTGCTACTTGGGTTAAACAAGGCCAATCTTCAACAGGTAAGTAGCCATTTATCATGGAAAGAACGTGTAAATAGGATGAACTCCAGCACAGCACCTACATCTTCTCCAGAATATATAGCATTATTACATTTCTTGTATCTTTGCTCTTAACTCTCTTGCTAAGTCAGCAGGACACTTGTGAGATAATAACTGTCTAATTTTTCTTTGTTCAGACTTGCTAGGTAGTCTTATTTCTGACCTGTCTCATTTATTACTGACAGTCGTTGTACTAGTAATCATTGATAATGAAGGCATTCTATGCTGTAACTTACTGTTTCCAAAAAAGAATCTTTACCAAAGAAAGTGTGATGCATTCAAAAATGGTTGTAAAAATAATCCTGTAGTTTGCTGTTTCATACTTGAAAATAGTCATTTCATTGACTAATTATTCTGCTCTAAAACTGACTGTTCTGTGTACCTCAATAGCCACTAGCACAGCTGCCACTTCAGCCACAACCATTGCCAGCACAGGGCAGACCTTCCAGATCTCAGGCAGTCCAGTAACGATGGCAGGGAAAGTGATAACTAAGCTGCCACTCCCTGCAAACAGCAAGATTGTTGCCGTCAATGTGCCATCAACTCAAGGAGGTAGGGGAAAGGGAACTGAATTAAAAATGTATTCCAGCTTGCTGATTAATTCTCCATTTACACTATTTTCCCAGTGAAGTAAACTGTGACTTGAAGGGGGAAAAAATATTTTTATATATATGCAAGTCTCTAGAGCTTGTTTCCCCTGTATTGCATATTTGTGTCTGTAGGGGAAAAATGGAAGTTTTTTGCCTATAAATTAGTCTACATTTCATAGTGCAAAATTAGAAGCTTTATTTTTAACAGTGTGGAATGAAGCATGCTTTTTTTCGTTATCTAAATTATACATCAACAAAACAACTTTGGTCACAAAAAAAAGCTGCTGTTCTTAGTTATTAATGCCTGCATCTGCTCCTCACTGATGAGCAAGAATTTGGCTCCAAACTAAGACTAGCGTTTTTTCTTCTTGCTTCAAGAAGAGGACTTAATACTTTGAGATTTGTGAATGTATATTGAACAGAAAAGCTCAATTCTCTGTCTCCATTATACTTAGCATCTGAGGAAATCATGAAGGCTGCTAGCTTTGTATTGAAATTTCTTAGGTGACAGAAAAAGCATTACCCGTTTTCTTCAGCGCCATGAGCTTGTAGGTGAAAGGTGTTTAAACTGGTCTCCTACATTTTAAATTAATCAGATCATAGCTTTTAATGGTTGTATAACAGTAATTTGTGGCACCGTGTCAATGCAAGTACTTATTTGCAGTTACCATCGAACTGATCCTTGTGAAGATTCACTCTTTCCTTTTCTAAAATACCTATTTCTTAACTTAAAATGTGGTTGTACTATCAACAACATGTAATGTTGCTTCTTTTTACAATATGACAAAGGTTCTCCCAAGAAATGTTGAAAGACTCAAAGATGTTCTAGAAACCTGGAGACTGATTTCTAAATGCCACCCTGGAGTTGCATTTACTTCTTTTGCTGTCAATTATGTCATTAATGAATTCTCAATTTTTCTTTAATTAGGTGTTGTTCAAGTTCAGCAAAAGGTATTGGGTATCATTCCATCAACTACAGGTGCAAGTCAAACATTTACTTCATTCCAGCCAAGGACAGCGACTGTAACCATTAGGCCAAATACCACAGGGACGTTAGGAACAACAAGCACTTCACAAGTAAGATATTTTTCTGATTATTTAATGCAAAAAAAAATGTGGGTGCATATATTTTAAGTTATTGGCAGATACTAAAATTTCTGTCTAGTTACATTTCAATGTTTTTGGCTCATCTCAGCAACAGCATTTATGGATCCTTCATTCCAAGGAGGTACAACAATTCTCTCCAATTGAAAAAATTAATAGTTTAGAGCTTGGTAAGCCTTAGCGGTGTGGGCATAGATTAAAAAATATTGAATCTGCTTGCATCTTGTCANACCAAACCAAACAAAAAAAAAAAACACCCCACCAATAACAAAAGCACCCCAACCTTCAGGGCATACCCCAGCAGCTTTTTTCACAAGTTTACATATGCTCTCCACTTTGGTGTGTGTAGGTAGTGCAAGGGACACCACTCCGCCCTGGTATGACAGTAATACGGACACCACTTCAGCAGTCAACGCTTGGAAAGACCATCATTCGAACACCTCTAGTGGTGCAACAAGGTATTCTTCCAGCCAGTAGGTTCATTTTAATATTTAAATTTCCAGTGTGAAATCCATGGTTTGTTTCTTCATAAATATTTTCTGTGTCATATGTCCCAATGCAAAAATACCTCATTTTGATGCTTGACTTCTAGCAAGTGCCTCTTCTGGCTTTTGAATGTGTCACTTGCACGCTTTGTCAGTGTTGTTCATCATTGACTCTGGGAAATCTAGTACTTATTTTTAAGTCCATTCATAAACAAAAAAGTTTAGAATAATTGTGCATTGAGAAAGCCTTTTTTTTTTTTTTTTTAAAGGCAAGCTAGGTGTTTGAAGTACTCCGTAAGTATTTGAATTGAATTAAAATAGAAAACATTTTGCAGACATTTTTCAGTCAACCACAAGTCAAATGGTTTGTAAAGAAAATTTATGTGCAAACTGCAGTGTTTGCTTCACTTGTCTGATTATACGCTATTGCAAGTTGTTACTCGGAGGTTTGCTGTGGTAATAGTTAAAATGTTGGAAATGTGTTTCTTATTGCAAATTATTCTCTTACAGGTCAGACACAGCAAGTAGTGACTCAAATAATCAGGGGACAGCCTGTCTCAACAGCAGTTTCTAGTACCAGCACAGCTTCTTCCAGTGCTGGACAGAAGACTGTCACAAGTCCTGGAACACCACCTCAGCAAATACAGCCACAAACCACATCGCAGCCCCCTCGCCCTCAGCAGGGACAAGTGAAGCTTACTATGGCCCAACTCACGCAACTAACACAAGGACAGGTAAAATATTTTACAGCCTCTGGGCATGAAAATGTGCTAATACTTATGATGCATCTTATCAAGCCTTTGGATTTCGGCAGTGTAGTGTATCTGCTCATAAATTTATGTTTCAGCCTTCATTTAGGATGACCGATAGCATAATTACAGACTGAAAGAAGCTTTAGTAGTATATGTAAAGTTTTAGATATCTCTTCCTGTTTTATTCCCCAGTAACGTAACTAGCATCAGGAAAGTTTAGCAGTATGGAAAAAAGTCTTTGCATTAATAGCAGTAAAGGACATAATTATTTTGTGTGGCCTATTTTGTAGACTTTCAGAACATAATGTTTGTTCCTTGACTTCTGATTTTGTGTGAAGATTTAGTTTTCATTCATGTTATCCAGAGTCTCAGAGGAAATATTACAGTATCTGGAACTGGAGGAGGAAAAAGTTCTTACAGCTTCTGCTCAGATCATGAAGGTCTGTTGGCAAAAAATAAATTTAGAGTCAAGCATAGGGTAAAAGTAGACTTCTGTGAGTTACCACAATACCTATTCTTCAAATTATAAATAATATATGTAACAATTGTAATGTATATGCTGCTTGTTACCAGGTAAGATTTTTATACGTGGAACAAGACTCAGTTTGTTTCCACACCAAAAGACTCGGAAGGATTTTTGTAGGGACCTTATTCTGTTCTATGGGTTCACAAAATGTGGAGTTCTGCATCTAGGTGTTGGGACAATACCCTACCTTCGCCATCACTGAGGAGAGTGATGTCATGAGCTGCCTAAGTGCTATCTTAAGCAACAGAGATTCACAATACATTACAGACTGAACAGTCAGTCATGAAAGCTTCCAGTTGGGTAGGATTTGATATGCGGTTAGGAAATGTTTTCAGTGCAGAGAACTTTTACACAAACTGTTGGGATTCTTGAAAAAGTAATTAATAGTATGTCTAAAATTATCCATGCTCTGTATTGCTTAGAAATTCTAGGAACAAAGATGTTCCATTGTAGGTGCTTTCTGGCTAGAGTTCTTGTCAATATTTGGATAAAACTATGTGTAACTAACTCCAACCCAGTAATCTGTTGATGATAGAATTGTTGAAAGAGTATTTTAGTATTTCGTTATCTCAGATGCTAGTTTTGGATTTTAGGAATATGGTATGTGGTAAAAGTATTGAATTCTGAAATCCAAAATCTGAATTTTTCTGATTTTCAGCAGTCTGTCTAAAAAATGTCACTAATATGCCAATATTGACTTTTTTTAGGGTGGCAGTCAAGGATTAACTGTGGTAATTCAGGGACAAGGTCAAACTACTGGTCAATTACAATTAATCCCTCAGGGTGTGACTGTAATACCTGGTCCAGGACAACAGCTTATGCAAGCAGCTATGCCAAATGGTACAATTCAGAGATTTCTTTTCACCCCACTGCCAGCAGCTGCTACTACAGCTAGCACAACTACGACGACAGTTTCTACTTCAACCTCGGGTAAGCATTGTTCTCTTCAGCAGAAAAAAAGCTTCAATTTCAGCTGCATGGGAGTATCTCTTGAATTTCTGCTTAGAGCTTCACAGTAGTTCTAAAAGGTTCAAATTAGTAAGGCTCATAGACGTGTCATTTGAAATGAATGGAATGCTTGTTTTTATCCTTCACAGCTACAGGGGAACAGAAGCAAGCGCTACAGGCACAGTCAACATCAGTGCTGCCACCAATTCAGCCACAGTCTCAGGGTCAGCAGCAAGCCCAGCCTCAAGTGCAGAATCAGAGTACTCAGCCTGTGCCGCTGGCCCAGCCACAGGCACCTCAGCCAGCGCTTCAGCCTGAAACTCAGACCCAGCCTGAATCTCAGACTCCAGCATCTGTTGACTCTCCAGTCACACCTGAAGCACAATCATCTAAATCTCCAGTTCAGTCTCCAGCACAGACCCAGGCTCAAGGGCAATCTCCAGTGCAAGTCCAGAGCCAGCCGCAGACTGCAATCCTTCCACAAGGCCAGTCCCAAGTCCAGCCTCAGCAACCAGCTCAGGTGCAGACTACAACCCAACAACAGATTCAGATGCAGCCCCATGCTCCCATACAAATTCAAGCTCAGCTGCAGCAATCACAACCTCAGGTTCAGACTTCGGTCTCAACCCTTCCAACTACTCAAAGTTTAAATCAGGTTCCTGTGCAATCCCCAACTCGTCCTCAGCTGCAACTTCAGCAGCCTCCAACAAAAGTTATTACAGTGCCTCAGCTTCAGCAACAAGTCCAAGTTCTCTCTCAGCTTCAGTCACATGTTGTGGCTCAGATACAAGCCCAACAAGGCAGTGTGCCCCAGCAGATCAAGCTTCAGTTACCTATTCAGATCCAACAAACTAGCCCAGTACAGGCTCACCAGATTCAGAATGTGGTAACAGTTCAAGCAGCTAGTGTTCAGGAGCAGCTGCAGAGAGTTCAGCAGCTCAGGGAGCAGCAACAGAAGAAAAAGCAGCAACAGATAGAAATTAAACGTGAGCACGCCCTTCAGGCTTCTAATCAAAGTGACATTATCCAGAAACAGGTAAAGTTAACAGAAGGAAATTAAAACTTCATTAATGAAACAAATCTCATTTTAAATGCCTGTTCTTGTTAACAATGTTAATACATTTGATAGGCAGTTAATTTGATTCTTTCAAAGTTAATGCACAATTGCTTTTGGCAATTTAATTAAATATTCTAAGTTAATTCAACACATCAAGTCAATTGTACTATGTTTGCAGTCTTCTGGCACCTTGATTCAACTTACCACTAGCTGCTGGGACAATATATCTTTCTTCTCAGTTCAGGAAAGATAGGTTATAGATAGGAGAGCTGATGTTCAGAACACATGTGCAGTACTTTCGTTGCCTGCTGTAGGAAACTGAGGTTTCAAAGAGGTATCTGAAATGTAATGCTGTTGGATGGCTGCGGGGCTTAAAAAATACATATATATATATATATATGTGTGTGTGTGTGTATATGTGTGTATATATATATATATATTAAAAAAATAGACCTTTACCATTTTTTAAAATAAAACAACCGGTCACTGAAGAAATACTGTCAATTTACATGTAGTCCCTAGGTTTAAACTTGACATAAGCAAAATATCCTAATCTATATGGGGGGTGGAGGTGGTGTTAATTTTCAATTTCATTTTCAATTTTCAAATAATTGCTTTAAACAAGCACTGCCCCCTGATAAAATCAGTTCTATTTTGTCACTTACTGAAGTAAACAACACTTCAACTTTTTCTTTAACTTAGGAAATGTCCTGGTTCTCCCAGTAATATTATGAAATACTGGCTAAAGTTTTCATACTTTATTTTGGATTCTGTATCATCCTGCAGGTGGTTATGAAGCAGAATGCTGTCATAGAACACTTGAAACAGAAGAAGACACTGACTCCAGCTGAGAGGGAAGAAAACCAGAGGTGAATATGCATCATAGTGCATCTTTAGATGTGAAGGTTTTACATTTATAACATCTTTTAATGGTGGTATAATAAAACACTCATTTGTAAAAACCTGCATAAAGAAATTTTTCTATTTTAAAATTGGTTAAAGTAACACTCAAAAGTAACCTTCATAATGATGTTCTTAACTTTAAGTAATTGAATCCTGTATATTCTCAATTTTATTTTGATTATATGTTTTTAAAGTGAAATATTGTATTGCATGTGTTTGGAGCTGGCCACAGTTTTTAAATTCAAGGTAAAAACCATCCTTAAAGGAGCACAGAATGGAGAATTAATGTTTCTGTTACAGAAAAGCCTGGGTTTTGTTTGTCCTTTATCATGGCAGTTTATTTCCATTCTTGTCCACTGTACACTCTACACAAGGAATTGAAGAATTGGAAGACAGTGCTATTTGACAACCTAGATTTTATGCCTGAAGCTGCAAAACACAAATTTGGAGTGTTTGTCATTTGTCTTGGGCTTATTTTGACTCCTTCTCACTCATGCAGTTGCTTCAATTGGATAATCACAAGTGTGTGTTGTCAGATAGTAAGAAAAAGAATGGTGTTTTTTATAAAATTTTGATCATCAAATCAGAGTACAAGCTTAGTTGATTACAACAGTATCACTAGGTGCTACTCGCTTAGTGTTCACAATTGCATAAAGAGTAAGATGTATTGTCATATACTCTTCATTTAATGGTGCCAAATTGGTATTTAGACTGACAGAAGCCTAATGTAAAAAAGAAAAAGAGTTCTAACTAGCTTGATTCATGGTACAGCTGTCTTTCCTTCTCACTGATTTTTTTCTTCTCCAAAAATGCAGTTTGCATATCTTACCTGGTGAAAAAACAGACTAAAGCAAGTAGATATAGTGCAGGTAAGAAGAGCAAAGTAAACAAAACTGTATGGCTCTACAAAACAGCTAGCATATTACATATGTCATCAAAATACAGATGTGTATCAAAAGACAATATGTCTCAGCCTAAGACTACGGAGTTAGCAGCAGCTACTTGTTCTGGCCATTGCTATTTAGTTGTTTGCTTTCAGCTCATATGTCAGTGGGAGTTATTTTTCATGGTCACTCTGGCAACAAGAAGCTTTTAGTTTTCTAGTGGGTTTGAAATGGAATGGGAAGGGAAAAGTGAATTCAGAAGAACCAAAATATATTCATTTTCTAATTGAAATGTAAAGCAAAATAAATGAAAATTGCAGAACAAGTGAGCAGGAAAAGAGATTTATAGTTGAGTATACAACATGCAGAAAAATATGTCAGTCCTTATGCCAAAACACAAAAACTTGGTGATATTTGGTGGTCACTGGAGGGTGGAAATGTATGTTTTAGAAAAAGTTACAGGCTTCCAACTTGCTTTCATCCTCCATCAGAATAAACAAAATCCAGCTCTTAAACACGTCTGTGGAAACTGAATTGAGTGAAAATCTCTCTCATCGTACTAAAGCCTAAGCTTTATTAGGAGTTTTAGAGCAGAAGGAGACAAACAGTTAGTACTCAGATCAGTTAAATGAAACTGGGACTGGCCATCTTGAGCCTAAGCTAGGGACTTGATCTCTCCCAGTGGTGTTGTAGTAAATAAGTGTGAGTGGGAGCAATGTGTGTTACTAAATTTACCTTGTACATCTTAAGAAATGTAATAATTTAGCTTGCAACTTGCAGAGACTGGAGAATTAAATGATTCTGCATTCTCAACTGTGTCTAAATAGGCAGCTCAGCACAATGTGCTTTTTCTTTATTTCTTCTTCAGAATGATTGTGTGCAACCAAGTGATGAAATATATTCTGGATAAGATAGACAAAGAAGAAAAACAGGCAGCTAAGAAACGAAAGCGAGAAGAGAGTGTAGAACAGAAGCGTAGTAAACAAAATGCTACTAAGCTCTCAGCTCTGCTTTTCAAGCATAAAGAACAGCTGAAAGCTGAAATATTGAAAAAAAGAGCACTTCTGGACAAAGATCTACAAATTGAAGTGCAGGTAAGGACAGTTATTCTCAAAGGCTAATTTGATTTTAAGCTGGGGAGAATATTTCTGTGTTAATCTTTAATTTATCTGTTTGCTCAGTGAGATTTTAAGGAAAAGTACAGGAAGAAGTTCTGGTCGTGGATGCATCGATCTCTGTGAAGCTAGTATATGTCCTTTTTATGCTTTGTTGGTTTTCATCTGGACTGAAATTACCTTGTTTCCTGGAACAGCTTCTGATAAATTACAGCCGATGGGTCATAGTAGGCCAAGAGTCTCATCCTGTAATGTTATGTGAATTGTAGGTTAAGCACATTTAAAAATTTGCATATTTAAATGGCTTTAATTATTTTCTTTTGGTTAAGCATGGGGATTTATGTCTAGATTTTAATCCTGTCCTGGAATAATCATATGAAGTGCCTCCCTCTCTATTTATTCATTTAATATACTTCAGGAGGAGCTAAAGAAAGACTTGACTAAAATTAAGAAAGAAAAAGAAAAAGCCCAGGCAGCTGCTGCTGCAGCAGCAGCCGCAGCTGCTGCAGCCGCAGCCGCTGCACCACCACCACCACCGCCACCACTGCCACCACCACCACCACAGCAACATGCAGCCAGCGTCACCTCCTCCTCCTCCACCACAGTCCCAATGCCAGTATCCTCCCAGAAGAGAAAGCGAGATGAGGAGAAAGATTCATCAGCTTCCAAGTCCAAGAAAAAGAAGATGATTTCTACTACCTCAAAGGAAACAAAGAAGGACACAAAGCTTTACTGCATCTGTAAAACGCCTTATGATGAGTCTAAGTGAGTAGCGAATGCCATAGCCTTTTACTGTGTATTCTTAGCTTTAGGTTTAGCATTTAGCTGTTAGTGCAAGGTAGTTCTAGAATTGGAAATAGAGTATCAGGTGTTATTGCAGTAATCACTAAGGTATAAAGAATAAAGCCTCTGTTTTCCACTAGCAGTTACAAAACTATTAACATACTTGATTTATACTATTAATGTACGTGATTTATATTTTTACTTGTTTGCATGTTTCCATTGTATGACCTTCTGTCTCACATGCACATACTCTTTTTTTTCTTTTTTTCCTCCGCTCTGTTGTTCTTTCTTTTGCCGTTTTGCCTCTGCCTCGGAAGCAAGTGACAATTTGGTTTGAGCAATTTCTTGTGAACAAGTAGCTGATGTTCTTTAGAAATAGCTTTGATACCGTCTTCCAATAAATCACTTTTTTTTTGTAAGTCAGTAGCCTGTAAAGGAGGTTCCAAGTTACTGGACTGCAGTTCACTTTGGACAATGTTTCAGGTAGAAATGGTTTACATGTGTTATAATTTACATCCCCCGGTTGATAAAAAATGAATATGTAAGCATTTGACAAAGTGAAAACGGCAGTTCTCTGTAGTTTGATTCTGACTGTGAATGAGGAAAAATATTTACGCTATGTACAAAGTTTGTGAAGAAATTTAGTAAGTGGTGGAGTGGAAGATTCAGTGGATTGCAGGGGGATAGTGTTATGCATTCCTGCTTAAGCTAGAAGTGACTAACATCAGTAGTTAGTGATGGTTAACATCTGATAGCTGAATAGAGGTGTATGTAAAATAAATTTTACTTCAGACCAATTCCAAGTGAGTATGTATCTGCTCAACAAGTGACAATACCAAAAAGTATTAATTGGTGTCGTTTGATGGTGGTTTAAGCGCTGATAACAGAAAGAAACCATAGAGGTGGAGTAGTGCTTTTGCTCCAGTAATGGTTCTTCATTCCAAAGTTAGGGCCAGGACTAGAGGGTCTCTTGAGGTTCCTTCTAGCCTTTTTTTTTTTTTTTTTTTTTTAAATTTTTGTTTTAATGAAGTTGAAGTCTTTGGGGTTTTTTCACTTTCGTTGTTCAGTAGCTCTGACCATTACACCATTACATCAGTGTGGGAAATTGGACTGTTCTCTCTGCTGCCATCACTGTAGAAATAGCAGACTTCAGATGCCCGGTTGTTAATTCACTATTACTTCTAAGGGATGTCACCTATCTCACTGAAAGTAAGAATGTTTTGTTAGGCTTTGTCATCCAGTAAACTTAGGAGGATACCTTGTTCTCATTTTGTTGTGATACTGAACAAAGGACTGTGTATTACTACTTCTGTTGTTAGTAAGACAGTTAGAACTGTTGCAAAAATAAGATGAGATGAACGAATTCTGTGAGCAAAAGAATTTGATTGTCAGACTAACTCTTTCTGTTGACTCCAGTGGGCATTTGAGTGAGCTGATGAAAAATATGGTCATAGAGTGAATTTTGGTAGCCTGAATCAAGAACTGTGCTTAAATGCACAGGATAAACCTTCAAGAAAATGAAATGTTAATAACTTAGTAGTATCCTTAGCAATATGATTCAGTTCTGCTGCTTTGCTTTTTGTGAATTCTAAATTTTATGTTCTTACAAATGATGACTGTACTGTTGAACTACATTATCCTTTCGCTATTTGGAAAGGGGTTAGTCAAGTTTTAAAACAGTTTTCTGGTAAACTTTTTTTAATTTATTTTCATATATATA
>WAAD01033156.1:83657-100111 GCA_013389945.1 Fregata magnificens | reverse complement strand
ATAATGAAAATATTTAGCTACTAAATAGTGCTAATTTAACTTAATTTTTTTTTTTAAATTATATCTCGTTTTCCTGACAGGCTCACAAGATGGCATGGCCATTCCTAGAACCAGTAGATCCTAATGATGCACCAGATTATTATGGTGTTATTAAAGAACCAATGGGTAAGTGTTTCTGAGCAATAGCGTGAGTGGATTTGAGTTTTTGAGTATCAAATTAATTACCTGCTGACGATTTCTATCCAGGGATCTTAAAGATACGTTTTGCAGAATACACGGTTTTTGCAGTTAGGCAGATGAAACAATGTGATTTCTCATTGATGTGCTTAGAAGTTCATGAAAGTTAATGTATCTAGTTCTAGGCTGACTCCTTAACCCTAAATACTGTCAGTCTAACGTATAAAATGTGAAATTCAGTGCAGCGGTAGGATAGAATTTTTGGTTTAAAATTACTTTATTTCAAGAGGACAATTTTGCTATGTTTTGCTTTGCTTGGGTTTTTTCTGTCTTTGTTCATCAGTTCCTCTTACAAAGTGTCAGGTATGTGCTCCAGAGTTTGAGGAGGAAGTGGTGCTCATACAGTTAAGTGTGACATGCAACTTAAGATGGAGTTTAAAATTATCTTAATCTGACTTGATAGTATACTAAATTTTGTATTATATGTAATTTGTCTTTAGAGCTGTAGGAGCAAGAATTGTTTCAAATGTTGTGTATATGGGGGAAAGTGGAAGAAGAGATGCTGCAGCTTTACAGTGTTTTACTGATCTTATTAGACCTTACCAGTTAGCTAGGAGTAAGCTAGATAAACACTTGAATGTGAAACCTCTTGGGGAAAATCTACCTCCTTGCGGAAATAGTGTTGCTAAATGTTATTCCTTTCTTTCCAGTTATTGAACCAATACCTTTTCATATGTGTCAATGAGAGCTAGGGTATCATTTGAGCTTTCCCACCTACTCCTTACTGATCCTAGAAATAGGAGAGTTAAATTTAGTATCGTGGCAAAATTATAGTATGTTAACTGAAAGGAATACTTTGCTTAGAAATTGTGTCCTTTTCTGTTCCAAAGTTTTGGATTGCGCCATTATGAAAATCATAAACAAGAACTATTCCATAATTGATGCATTAAAGTTTATAAGGAAAGCTCAAATAATAATATAATTAAGCATATGATGATTGAATGAAGTAAACAAAAGTGCATTTAGCCCTTTCCGACTTAACTAGCAAGAAAATACACTTGTGAGTATACAATATATGTAAAATACACTAGGTGATCCAGCCCCATCTACTTTTGTTTTCCTACATTCTGGCATTACTGGCATTTCAAAATAAGCACTTTAAGGGCATTTTCGAAGGGCAGGTCATTGTTTTTCCAGCTGAAAGTGCCATTGTACATTTAGACAGCTATATTGATAATTGGCAGTTCTCATTCCTCTCCCTCTCTTTAATTTACATTTACATTAAAATAGGACAATTACTGCTCTACTTCACCATTCTGGTCTCATTGATGTGTCTAGTCAGTAAGAATGAGAGCACTAGAATTTTGCATGATCCTGCACTTGAAATCCCTTTCATCGATGCCATGTGGTAATGTGCATATGCTCGTGAAAATTGATAATTCATTCAAAGGAAGTAATGAATTCAAATAAAAAATAATCAGAAGGTTTAGATAGCTGTTACATGTACACATATGACTCTTGGTCTCAGTGAGGACTGTAAAGAAAATAATGTACAAGTAACTGAATCCAGATTGTCTGATTATTTTTTTCTTTTCCTTAATTTCTTCAGAAAAAGCAAATATCTTCATGCAAAAACCCAAGTTTTTCCAAGGTCATTTTGATACTTGCATTTTAATTTAGCTGTGCACAACATACTTATGTGTAAGTGTTTATTCTGAAGGAGACCTACTGGTGTCACCACCTCACAACCAGCATTCCTGGAAAAGCAACTAACCTAGACAGGCTTTGTTTCCCACAATCTGACAATGTGAACTTCTGCTGAGGATGAATATGTCTTATTTTAATAATCTTTGGTTTCTTTAAAGACCTCGCCACCATGGAGGAAAGAATACTGAAACGTTACTACAAAAAGGTCACGGAGTTTGTGGCAGATATGACCAAAATTTTTGATAACTGTCGTTACTACAATCCAAGTGACTCCCCTTTTTACCAATGTGCAGAAGTTCTTGAATCATTCTTTGTACAGAAACTAAAAGGATTTAAGGCAAGCAGGTAAGCTAAGGTGTTCCTAATCATAGATGTTCTGTTGTCCCCTAAAATCTCCTTAACGCTTTTATAAGCTTACCTTGCATTCATACACGAATTTGCCTCTCCATGCGCTTTACTGGACAGCTGCTTTTCTTTTAAAGGAAANCACCAGCAGTGACTCACACCAACCTAATGAAAAAAATTAAAATCCCAACAGTAAAAAAAAAAAAAAAAAAAAAAAAATCTGTTCTATAATAGCCAGCTACCATTTTCTGTCAAAACTAAGGCTTAAATATGATTTTGTGGAGGTTACTTTGTGATGTTTGTTCAAAATGAGTTGTTAGACGCAAATTTGGGCAGTATCATAAATGTAGAAAATTTGAATGACACTTCAAGTCATTGCTGCAGAAAACTTCTTGAGAATCGTTTCTGATCAGGACAAATACTGTGGTGTTCTGAGTTCTGATAATGTTCTGCTGTGCACTAAATACTTTTCAGATGCTAAAAAGAGACAATCCTTCCATGAAGCTTATAATCCAATGAAAGAAATTAAAATATTTAGTTTTTACTACCTTCTCTCATCTTTTTATAACTTACCATATTTGAAGCAGAGGGAGTAAGGTTTAAAGTAGGATATGGAAAACTAAGCACAATTCAAAATTTACTACTTAAACTTTCTTTTTTAATATTTTTCCATAGAAGGATCGATGTAGAGTATTTCCGTAGCATAGACATTCCTGAAAAAGAACATGCAACTCTACTACAAATTTTTCTGTTGCTTGCCAATTCTGTCTAGTAGCACGTACATGGGAGTTGTATGGCACTAGTCAAATTATAATGTGGTGTTTCGTACAGCTGTTCCTAAAAGCAGCTTACTCAAAACACTAACGGAGTATACAGATTTCTCCTGCATCACTGCTGTATTCCAACATAAGCCAACTGTAACTGAGTTACAAATGTTGGATGCCTTTCAGCATTACTCAGAAATTGCATATGTATAGTAGTTAACTGTGTCCATCTGACTGTAACAGTCAAAACTGTAACAGACTGCTAGTCTGAGATATTAATGCAGGATTTTATCAATTTGTAATTAAATTGAAAGCTTCACTTGATATCCGTTGTTGTGGAAGCTGTCGAATTTTCTATATGCAACGAGAGTAGGATTGATAAGAAGGGATGAGATCAAATCAATTAGTCCAGCATTTTTCTTTCCAATTTATTACTGTATCAATGATTTTTATCAGGTAGTTTTCAACTCATATTTCTGTCATCTTGCTTTGGCTGGTTATCCAGCATTCACTGCTTGCACACTAATTTCATTGCTGCATCTTATTTGTTATTGTTTTTCATTTATACCATCCATGTTCTTTCTTTTCTTGCAGATTGTGATATCTTTAGTCTGAACTTTTTAACTGGAATCAGAACTGGATGTTGGGGTCACTTTCTTTTGTGTACAATTCGATGATATTAAACTGCCCTAAAAATCCAGGTCATTTGTCTAAAAAGTAAATGTTGTTGGGGTTTTGGTTTTTGTTACCAGCAGTCATGCTGGTAAACATAACTGTATTAACAAAAAAATTGTCCCATTCCTCGAATACTGTATTGAGAAAAATGAAAAATTCATCTTGGAAACCATGTATTTTATTGTTTTATTTTCAGTCACCTAATAAAACTGTGAATGTCAAAGAGGAGTTTTGCTGAACCCTGATTAGCAAAAATGTGATTTTAACATGCCTGTTCAGTTTTTTTCTATCAAGTTAATCCAAAGACTTCTTGAATAAATTTAAGCAAAACATACCTTATTATAAATATTCACAATTAAAAATGTCTTTTTGCTTTCCTTTTGATGGACTACTATTATGTAAATATGAGAGTAAAACTGATTTCAGGCATTTTGGAATATTCCAGTGACACACTGCATTTTACAAGTACTGAGATATTTGTATACTGTAGGAGAAAATGTGCTGAAAACTCAGAGAGAATTATTTTAAGTGTTCTTTTTTATGAGGGGGAGAAAAATAAATGGAAGCAAAGTGGTGGTAATTCCCTCGTTGTGATTTACCCTTGGCAACACCTTGCAGCAACTGTGTTCTCCGAAATGAAGGGTGCTTAATTCTTCACTTTCTTCTGTATTCTGCAGGTCCCATAACAACAAACTGCAGTCTACAGCTTCTTAGAATTCAGCGTGTTAACCTAACACACGAGCAAGAATCTGGTTGTCTGAAAATTTTTAATTAAGAAGCCAGATGTTTTTAGTCAGGTTATCCTGACAAGACTTGATGTAAACTGCGTTTTTATTGGTCACAACAGTCAAATTATATTCTTGGCTTATTTTGTCCAAAGGACAAAGAAATAAAAATCAGCAGCACCACTTTCTTGTCAAGATCAAATTGTTGTACTATTGTGGCAGAAGCAGGAAAACTTTGTTTTGTTGAAGGAGAGAGAGAAAGAGAGCAAGAAAAAAGATACAGTAAATGGGGTCACGTTTAACTCCATGGAAATGCCACGTCTGTTCTTCAGTGAAGAAGCTGGTTTAAAGTCCACACAGAAAACTTTGACTGTATTTATTTATTGTTGCAAAAAAGACGCTTTTTTATTGCTGCCCTCATTTGTCAGCTAATTATTTTTTCTTATAAAATCCAGCCCCGGTTACATGTAATCCATTCTGTATCTTAACATGATTCCTGTAGGTAAAAGTACAAGAAGACCTCTAGATGTCTTTTCTTTCTATGAAAGGAGCTGCTATGTACACATGTGCACACACACAGAACTGGGAATCAATAATGAGTTTATCATTCATGGTAGATAAAAACAATTAAGCTTGCATAAAAGTTGGGCTAAGTGGTCATGGACTACAGACTCTGTTGCCTTGAATATAACAGTACAATTTGTCATTTACTCTGCACCAGACTGAAATGAGTAAAATCTATTTGAAGGTATCTTGTTTGTAAACATTTGTCAGATTCTAATTTTTTTCTTTTGTATTAAAATTCAAAATATGGATGTATATGAAACAAAATAAATGGAGATAATTGTTCTCCCCACAGATGTAGGTGTCTTTGAGTGTGCGCTAATATGTTTGTAACACTTTGGGGATCTGTTCAGATATTTCAATAGGGGGAGGGAAGTGGCCAGGGAGATCTGACTTTATTTTGCTCCAAAGGTAGCGTTTACTACGTTTCATTCTTAAGCAGCTGTTATCCTGTTATAAAATTTCTACAGTGGTGCCAAAATTACTGTAACAGATGACATGGTAGGAAGTATTCTGTGAAATGTCACTGCCCACCGCTGAATAAAGTGATATTTTGCCAAGTACTCTAGGAATGTAAAGTACCATGTGTAATTATATCTTTGAAAGGCTTTCTGGACTGCTTCCTTGTTTCCTGTATGAGGAGTGCTACTATGAGGGATGAATTGAAGTCACAAGAAGATGTAAATTGCAGATGACGTTGCTGTTTCTTTCCGATCACTTTCATGTTGTGTACATAAATGACTCGCTCATATTACCTGTCTATAGTTAATCAGCCGTGGTTTGTATGTGGCTCTTCATTTGACGAGCTTTTGCACTAATTCACAGTTAACTTCTGTTCTACAGTGATCTGGGATTTGCCTGATTTAAGGATAAGCTCCTTTTGGGTTTAACCTCACACCTTGCTATGCAAGAACCTCTTCTGTTATTTTTCTTAAAAAGATGTTGCTACTGACCACACTTTCTTACACTTACAGGCTCAGGTGTACAGGTTCTTCTGGGATAATTTTATCTACTTAAAAAAACGTGGGCTTTTGTACATAAAAATGTTGTCATTTAACCTATATGTGAAAATTAAAAATAATTGTTCAATGTGAAAACAATAATCCATTTATGCTTCTTAAAGTTAAAGAAGAGTGGTTGCATTTAGGTTATGTTGTCCTTTGACGTTTTAAAAAAAATGCTGCATATTGTATGCATTGTGATTTTAATGCAAAAAGGAAAAATCTCAACTTTTAACAGCATCTGAACATATCCTGCATCTCATCAAAGCTTCACAGTATTTCTGTACTATTTATTCATATATAAAAATATATACAACATCATTTAAAACTTTCCTACCTGTAGGCAATAGATTGCTATGTTTTTAACAAATTGTGGCAAACTGAAGAGTACTTTTTTGTACCTTATAGGACACATCATCCTAGACAAATAAAGTAATGTGTTTGACATTGATTTGGTGGTGTTTCTAATGAAACATTTGACAATGTTATCGTATATAGGTCTTCACTTTGCCAGATTTTATATAATTGCCAGTGAATCAGGCTGATTAGGGAAATAATCCATGCGTGCAATTTAATCTTGCTGAGAGCCTTTTTTAGTGTTTTCAATTGCCGTTGAGTAGGTTGAGGTACTTTTCTTGATGTATTCGTGGTGATCTTTTATAGTTAAAAGGTGTTACTGAAAACACATCACTCGTAATTAATACCCACCTTCCTTAAAAGCATGGTAAGTTCATAAGATCTGTGATCTCTGTTCAGCCATCGTCCTATTTGTATTTTTATAAATTATTGCAAGATTTGTTTCAAAATGGTCATATATTGTAACACAGATTTTGATAATGTGCGCTATACCAGCTTGATTTTCTTTTGGTCTCAAACAAATTTGGAGCAATTATCCTTGGTCTGGATTCCGTTCGTGCAAAAGTTAATGGGGATTTAAAGTAGAATAAAAAGTTGGGCTTACCCAAAAGCTTTGAGTAAACCCCTGGAAAGACAAGAAGACAACAATGTTCCCATACTCCTGGATTTCTGTGTATTGGCTGCAGAATTTTCATGCCTATCCTGCTGGGGAAAAAATGATTAACTGTGAGGTATCAAAATTACTGTGGCAGCTATTGCATGCAAGTGCCATCTTCTCTTCAGTGTGGTTAATGCTGTGAGGTTTTTGTAATAGTTGAGTGCAAGATTGAGGAAATCCACTTGATCTAGGAATTATTTTTCTCTTCAGTACATTAGTTGGCATGCGATAAGCCTGGTAAGAACGAGCAGTAGTTAATGCTCCTACTCCAGCTGTATTTCAGTTGGGCTGTGAAATACAGTGGCTTGTTGCTCAGCTGTTGTGGTAACATTTTACAGAGTGACCTTCCAAGCAAGAAAGGAAAGGTAAGATAAGATTACTTTGTCATGCAAAAGAGAACATAGAATAAATTGCTCTTCAGGCTTGCTTCTAGAGCAATAGCTGTATCTGAGAGAGTGGTGCAGACGACGTGTGTCAGTTGTTGGCGTTTTACTCAGGCTTTGGATGTCATTAGCACTGGTATACTATTATTTATCTCTTCCAAGAGACAAAGTGAGATGTAGCCACGGATGTTATTTTTGTACCCACGCTTTGCCTGTTTTAGATAATGTCTTGGGGGCGGGGAAGGGTGCTTAATTGCTATCCTGGGCAAATCGATGACTGTAGGGCTTGCTGGTTAGGCCCTGGACTTCAGTTGAAAATAGAAACAAAGACACTCGAGATGTACATGTAACCCTTCCTCCTTCCTTCTGTCCCTCCCAGTCCACTCCAGTGCTTTGATTAGTTGCCAGAACAGTCATTCTGCCAAATCAAAAGCCCCCTCAAAGTCACTCAGGAAAATTCCATCTATATATGCTGTACTCAACGAGATGGTATATTTTTTAGACACAAGCTACGAGTAAATTTCTGTCCTATAGTAACAGCCTTCTGGGTCCCAAAATGTCTCATGTTTGCTCTTGGTATTTGGCTCCTATTTCATATCAAGAAATACTCACACAGCGTGACTTGCCGCCCATCCACTACTCCCTAGCTTTTCAGTGACGCTAAGTGAAGCTGCAGATGTGTATGACAGGTAGAATTGTGTTAGAACTACCTTTGCTTCAAAACAGAAAATACTTCTAGAAGCTGCTGCTTCCTCTTCCAGGTCACATCATATATATCACTGTATATATATTTTTTTTAAGCTAGACTGCATTTTTCCCCCTTTTTCTTACATAAATATGCATCTTAAAATGCCCAGCTGACTCGTCAAACGAGGAGATGCCATTGTTTAATATTACATAACCTTTTTGGATCTTTCAGAACCCAGAAAACGGTGAACCCAGAATCCCATGGACATTTTATTAGTTTCTTTTAAAGACTTACGATCTGTGAATACTGACTCTTGGAATAGCCAACATCAAGATCCCTTTGCAGAGGTTGCATAGGTTCTTACATCCCACCACATTAAAGGTACTAAAAGATCGTATCTTTGATTGAACAAATAACTTTACTGATGTGCAAGTACAAACTTGGTAATATTTCTCATGGGAAAATGACATTCAGTACACAGTTCTAGGACTGAACTTTTAAGGAACCGACAGTGTAACCAGGCATACAAAATGTGCATGCAATTGCACGCTTATTTTGCATTCCTTGGCATGAACTTGTGCCATTACTTGTAAGCCTGACTGGGCATTTGTGTTGTGCAGTTACTTGATTTGCTTTCAGTTAGCGTATTCATACAGTCAAATAACTACATAGCTATTTTGTACGCTTCATGTGAAAATCCAGCTCTGATGTAATTTTTAAAAGTAGTATGGACGTGTTTGAGGATATCAAAACAATATAAATGATACTTAGTTTTGTTGGTTTCTTTTGATTCAAATGCATGTAATACTTGACACAGAATTGTGTGACAACACAATGGAGATTCTCTGTAGATAAAGCTATGGTACCATCTAACATTTGGTCCGGGTTAAGGGTTTGAAAGTGCAGTTACTCCTTGCGTACCTAGAACAATGCCTCCAGAGTTTTACTTTACAATTACTACAGATTATTATGGGTACATTACAGCAGGGGAGACAATAATAACCTGTGGCTCTGAAAACAGCTGGAGCAAATTCATGACCAGTTAATGTTCCCTAGATTGACTTTTGTGCTAAACTTTGCAATATATAGGTACCTTGTCAAAACATTCAGTTAGTGTTTGCTAAAGCACAAAAGTGTCCTATCACAACCAGTTTCAGAGGTGATGAGAACTACCTCCCACTGTTGCTAAACCATGGCCAGGTTTATTCTGGTAGGTGAATTCTGCTCCTGCCTGTGTCCTACACGGAGGTTCCTGGAGCCTTATCTGCATTTAGTGTGAGCCGCTTGCACTTTGCGATTCCCCTTCCTGTTGTATCTCTTCACGTAGCTGCTGCTGCTTCTAAGCAAGCCATCCCCTGGCCTCAGGCGCCCTCGCAGGAACTGCAGCAGGTTTGCAGGGATCTGTCGTCTCTTGTGGTAGATCCGACCCATCACAATGTATCTACTGCCTGCAAAATAAATGAGACTTCTGTGCTGTGAAGAAGGCATGGATTCATTCACTACGCTTGCTCTAAGGGCAACAGATTTCTGAATAGGTGTGAAGTTGTACCCTGCAGAAATACATCCTGAACATGTGGCTTAGTACAGCGGCACCCTGAACTTCAGTGGGACTTTGTGGGTTGTGCTTGCACGGAAATAATGATTTACTGTCTTATATTGCAATTAGTAGCTTTTGGGGGGAAATACTGGTATTTGATAAACTTGCATTTAGAAGGAAAGCTGGACTACTTACAAAGACATCAGCTTAAGCTTCTGCTTGAATTTTTTTGCAATCTTGAAAACTTGCAATCATTTTGGAACTGGATAAAGTTAAGAAAGGACTACGCTGCTACCTGACTTCTTCACGTAGTTGGTTCTCTTCTGAAAATGTAGAGAAACTGGGAGGGAAAAAGCCCTCCAGTTTAACAGTAAATACTTCTTTTTTTTTCAAAATATCACAACAACCCAGGATAAGCCTATTAAACTAGGGCAGACTAAAATTGCGCTGCACGCAGGAGGAATAGTGGAATGGATTTAGCTGGAATTATTTACCAAGTTTAAAGTCTAGACACGGTTTACTGCAGTTTAAAGTATCCACAACTAGAATGTGAACTCGAAAGAAGAAGCCATCAGGAGTGATATACAGGCGACTCATCTTGTATAATCCATCGCTGTTTACCAAAAGCGTAATCAAGTGGACACCATTCCCCAGTCTTTCCATGTTATAAACGATTCCATTCACTGCTGTTTTAAGGGAAGGAGGAAAAAAAAAAAATAGCAAGCATCAGATTACATATCTTGGTGGCAACTCAGGGTATATGTGAAGGCTGTCATTAAAAATGTGTCAGCAGAAATTCTTTGGCTCAGTAGTGGGCAGTCTTGAAAGTAGGAGTTGCTTCAAATAATCACATTTCATGAGGTCATCACCTTAGTTTTTGCTGAGTTACTAATCTTATGCTTTACAGGTCTGAGGTGTTTCTTAGTGAAGTTTATAAAATGTTTCAAAAGAAAGTGATGGTTTAGTACTGTTTTCCATCCTGATTTATAAAAAGTAGACCTATTTACCTAACAAAATTTTCAAATTTAAAACTTCACAATGAACTCCAAAGCTAACCTGCTAATAAAACACTTCAGCTTTTGAAAGAAAAGGCCCTTGTCCTACCAAGAGGCGAGGGCGCCAAGTAGGCCATGTTGTATGGCTCAGACAATCACTTCATGCTGTCCACCCAGTTTCTGGGTTTGACAAGTGCTGAGCTGACTAGAGGAACTGGAAAACAACAAACGTGTTAGGCAGGTAAGGCAAATGGGACTTCTATAACCAGCGTTACACCTGCCTCACTGAGTGAGAACTTTGATCCAGTCATTTATTCTTTAAATCTACACTATAAATGTAAAGAAATGAAAAGCTCCCTCTAGTCACTGCAATGGAACCTTGGCTGATGTGTTGCTCAGACTGTCTTTTTCCTACCTGTCCCTTTCAATGTAAGAGGTGAATGTTAAAGGCTGAAATATACGAAGGTCAGGTCGCTATAAGGCCTACGTTTGACGGGAATGCATGAGAGTGGTAAAAAATAAAGAATATAGCATTTGTAGAAAGCACTTCCTGACTTCCCCATTTAGAGAAAACAGATGTCTCGTAACGTGTTTATATTCTACAAATGGAAACATCTGTTACTGCTAGGCATGTACTTTGCTTATCTCTTAAAATACTGTGAGAAAAAGCTGGTATCTATTTCACAACTTCGTAAGCGCAAGGCAAGATTTCAGTCAGAAAATGCGTACTCTTAAACAGTCAGTACAAAAATGCCAGGCTCTTTTCTACCATCTTTAGCTACGCCAGCTTGGATGCAAGAGCTAAAGACATTGAGTCCTAAGGCACTTCAAGGAGAATCCTCTATACAGAGAGGATCACAGTTTTATTTTTGGTTGGTTCTCCATTTTATTTTCATTTGAAACTTTAGCCCCCAAAATCACAAATTCGGTCTAAATAGTAAGAGGTAGGTAACACAGCCACAGTGTTTAATCTAAACACTTGGTCTTTTCAGTTCCATTGACCCCCAGCAAGAACATTGTCTTCGTCCCAGGAGTGAAAAGTAGAGGAAACAGAAAAGAGCAGTACTAGCCTAAGGTAAGGAAAGGGTAATGTAAGACTTGGTACCACTTGTCATAGTACATTTATAAAGAGCTGTGATGGGTCCTTTTAGCATACTTAGCAATTATTTAACATACTTAGTGAAACAGTATCTTAAAAGCAGAAGTGAAATGTCAGTAGTAGATGAACAAAGAAGGCGCCTGCTTTGTCTCATGGAGGTTCACGTCTCATGGTTCATGGAGGACCCAACTTACCGAATTCACTCGCGCAGTAGGCCTCCACTTCGTCCCTCTCTTTCCTGCACTCGGTCAGACACGCCTTCTCCTTATCACCATCTAGAACAGGCACATAGACTGAGGGACAGCAACGGCCCTCTTGGGATATTTCATCCAAATTATGCCACCCAACCTTTGGAAAGCTCAGGATATCCCTTGCCAGAGCAGTCTATCCCCTTACCTTTCTTCAGCGCACTGAAGTCGTATGGCAAGCTGGATGACTGGCGGTTGGTGACCCAGGAGGGTTTGGTGATCTTTTTCAAGGGATCAGTACGTTTATAGGGGATTATCTTGCCTGGTCGGTTGAAGTGATCCAGTATGTTAGGATCATCTGACTCCACTGCTCTGGAGTCTGGAAAAGGATGAGCCTCCACTAAGGATGTCATCTTTTGATAGAAAGATGCTGCATGATGGAAGTGAGCTGACACGCTGTTGGCAGCCTCAGCCAGCCGTCTATCCGCATGCTTTCTGTTTGCGTGGTTGAAGTCAAAGGAGGCAGGAGAAGGCCCCTCAGTTGGGGTCTCCAGAGGCAGGGCCCCTCCATACTGCAAGAGGTGTTTCCTCAGCCCTGTGCTGTTTTCTAGAGAAGGCTTGGTGCGTTTCTTTTTGTCTGATGAGAGGGAGATGATTTCAGGAGGTTTTGGCCACTGCAGGTTGGCGGGAGACAGAAGCCAGCGTTCCGTGTGATTCTCTCTGGCACTACTGGTGCCCCAGGCTGGCAGTTTGACTTGGCCAGGTGCAGCATCTGCTGAACTATAAGCATCTTTGCTGAGAGTCTGACTGGGTTTCTCAGCGTAGGGCAGGGATTCTACGTACAAAAAAAAGAGAGCGAATTAGCATGTTAATTTTTTTGTTCCACGTGCTTCTGAATGGGAAGTGCCTGGCAGATTTGGGGCTCTAGTCTTTGAGGCCTTCAACAATATGACAATGTAACTGATAAATAGTTCAATACATGAAATATAGTAGAGCTCCTCCTTGTTATGTTCTTAAACATGGAAGGCCCAGTACAGAGAATGCAGCTGTGTGAGCAAAACACAGGAGATTTGCATTTTTACTTTATTATTGTTGCAAATTAAAAACATGACTTATAAACAAACCCTTTTCTCAAAAGCCTGAATCTCCAGGGAACATCGGAGGAAACAAGGTTCACGTTGCCATTTGGGATGCTTGTTTAAAAGACCATGACAACAGAACTATTTGGTTTTCCCATCCATGGGATGCCTTATTGACAATGTCATCTGGACTCTTCAGCGGCTTTGGGCTTTGAATGCTACTGAAAAGATCTTTATCTACAGTTTTGGGTCTCTGACTTTTGCACTACAGAGTTGTATAGTCGTAGTACCATAGTCTGGTAGCTAGGCTATTGCTGCTGAGTAACAATTATTTCAAGGCTTTTCTTAAGTTGAGAGGACAAGGGTTGAGAAAGAGAGGAGGTGCCTGGGAATCTAATGAAAAATTGAAAGGCTTAATGACATTGTTCACACAAGCTGGACAGTCACCTAGGCCTTTGTTTATACCTTCTCCTTGATCACTTGGACCTCACGAAGCAAAATGACCTTCTGTTTAGCCTGGGAAGAGAGAAATTTCCTCTTGCAGTTCATTTTCCTTTTACTTTAGTCCTTCACTGCCTGCCTTTAGTTAGCCAGCACAGTTTTAAAACAGTTCACCCACACACAGCCGCTGTCTGGGTGTTCGCTGTCTGTGGTTAGCATCGTGTAGGAGGCTGATCCTAACTCCTTATGTGAAAAGAGATATTTGACATACACAGATGAACAACGTCCTGGTTTATCTTCTATAACTGACTCAACTGCTGACCTTGCCACTTCTCCCCCTTTGCTCTCACCAGCTGCTGTCATGGGAAAGATTCCCTGATATTTGGGCTGGCCACACGTAAAGTCAAAAGAATGTCCATGAAGAAAGGGGTGGAAGAAGTCCAAGCTAAAGAAAGCAATAGGCAAGGGTGTGTTGGAGATGTTTCAATACGAAGCTGTGAACTCTGAACAGGTGTTTTGGACTTGGTTTTATAAGTATACTTTTCTTCCAGTTTATCACGCCTTCTTAGTCATGGATTGTAACAAGAAATAGTTCGTTTTTCTCTACTCAATCTGTTTGGAACCTTGAGGTTCGTTCTCCTATACCAGCATATTTCTGTCTAGCTCTTGCAACCTAAGAAATACAACTGCAACATAATCAGCTCCTTCCCAATGGAATAGATGTATATCTTATTTCTGTTCCATCACTGAGGTCCTAAAAAAAAAAATCTCTTTGGGACAGCTTGCTGCAAGCACCCGTGACAGCACAGAGCATGTTGAAATACATTAAAAAGCTGGAGTTTACAGGTGAGGAGAAGGAGACTAAAAGGGAGAGATCACATACAAATAAAAAAAATCGCAGATGCAGAAGTAAGTCAAACGTCAATTACTGAATGATGGCTAGCAGGATTCATGGCACCAGCTAACTGCCTGCTTTTGGCAGGTGCTCTTAATTCTTTCACATGCTGACAAATCAAATGTTGCAATTTACATTCCCATCCCACAAACAGGTTGAAATGTTTCTTTCTTGAGCCCTTACGTGATTACTCCTACTGCTTGCTGAAAAGACTACAGCTGAAGAGGGCTGCTTGGGCAAGAATCTGTAGTAATGTGTTTAGCCTCCCCTGATACCAAAGGCAAATATGCCCCAGCCCCACTTTGAATGTTAACAGACTTACCGGCCACTGAGCTGGAAGATGATCTAATGACAAAGCAGAGGAGCCAGAACACTTTGGTTGTCATTTTGCAGTAAAGTTTTTCCAGACTCAAAATGAACTGGAGTCTTTTATGCCCTTCCCCCGATTCATGCTAATGAGAGGCAGCCTTAGGGGAAACAGGAATCACTCACTGGACAACCCACTGGAGCAAGACCAAGCTGCTGCCGTCCCACTAGCCTCCCACTACCCTTGCCTAAGAGGAATGCGCACGGACATCCCCCTTCCCACGTATACACAAGTCCACACTGCCTGCAGTCACCTGTGTTTCTATGAATAACATACAGATATGTGTTTTTAGCAACGGATTTTTATTTCAGGGGAGGGTCTTCCTTCCTATGGTGTTTTTTAGAGAAAATCGTACAGAACAAATATGGTTTTACTGGATATGGAGAACTACATTATAAAGTGCGACTGACAGGTGCTGCAACTTGCATCACCTCTGCGACTCAACATCTGTAAAGGATGTGCGTTACGATGAAACACATTTAGGTATTTCTGGCCACCTCCAGTTCTCTTTTAGTTTAAGGAACCCCTTCCAGTGATTCTTTTCAGACTGAAATATGTAGTAGTTACTGTCCAGTCCAAGGGACGGCTCTGCTGACCCCAGGTAAAGCTTTATTTTTAAATCTGTATTTGCTAACATGAAGAACTCTGCAAATTTTCACACACCGAGCCAACTCTTATTTGGATTACTGAATTAAGTAGATTTATTCCTATGCTCCCAACTGAAATGGGTGACCTTATTGCTAGACAAGATCTCCATTGTGACAGTTTATCTTACTGGCTGCTACTGATGTCATGAAAGTTAGTGAACCGGTTTCTGCCTTTAAGGTGCAACTAACAAGTTAAAAAGCCTATAAACGCACTACATCCTAGCTCCTGAAAATTACCCCCAACAGAAAATCTGCCTATCAGTAATGCCTGTGTCATGTGGTCCAGCTATTGCCTAGTTTAAACACTGTTTTGTACTGCCTTAATTAAGCAGTTTAATAAAATTCTCACAAGTACAGGGCTTTATCTCAAGCAGCTATGTGTGAAGTACAGAAAGTTAGCCAGCATAGTGTGCAAAATAAATGAAATTAACACATCTGTTAACATGTTAAGTTTCTACTGCAGCATTTTTAAACCCTTATTTTCCTTTGTTATTTTAAAGATTTTAACTCCAACAGTATCCCAAGATAGCTATTATGGAAATAGGAATTTAAACTAAGGATGAGGTAGAGGTGAGCTCCTATGTTGTTCATGTACCTCATCTCCCTCTCAACTAGCGCGCATACCTGCAGCAAGTGAGAGAAGTCACGAGCGTGAGACACTCGTGCTGTTGAGGGTTGCGCTGAGGATGGATGGATGCACGCGTGCGTGTCCTGCAGACCTTCTGTGCTCCAGGGAGTCTTCTGTTTAAATTAGCTGGTAGTGTAACTCAACCTCTATTAATGTATGACTGTGTCTGTATTCATGAGTTTCTCCAGACTCTTTACTTGGACAGGATCTCGATTAAAAGAGGAGTAGGGGCGTCTGGAGTATTTCTACCGTTCGAGAAGCTACATGTATGCCAGCAGCAGCGGAGAGGGGAAACGCGTCCCAGAGCGGGACTCGCTGGTCTGAGGAAAACGGGGAGCGGCAGCGCAAGGGCCGCGTCCTAGTCCAAGGGACTGCAGACGGCTGTGCTGGCAGCAGCAGCCGTTTTACAGGCTCCGGTTCCCGTGCGTCCTTACCACAGCGGCTCTGGAGAATCCACAGACGCGACCCTGGCCGGGACACGGCGACGGCCCCCGCGCCCCGGCCAGCCCGCCCTCAGGCCCGCCCCGGGCTCAG
>WAAD01033156.1:60700-83591 GCA_013389945.1 Fregata magnificens | reverse complement strand
GTGCCGGCGGGCAGGGCAGAGGGCCCGGCGCTCCGCTGACAGGGTGGTGGTTGCGGCGGCCGCGGCTGAGGGAATTTGAGGCCGTTCCTGGGGGCCCCTACCACCGGCAGACCGGGCTGCTGGCTCCGCGTCGGATCTTCCNGGGCCACAAAAAGGCGTGCGGTACGACCCAGATGGGACTCGAACCCACAATCCCCAGCTCCGGAGGCTGATGCCTTATCCATTAGGCCACTGGGTCACCCAGCAAAAGCTGCGAGCGCCGCGCAGTAAGAGCCCCGCCCGGCCGGCGCTGGCTCCGCCCCTAAGCGAGCTGTCGCCTTCTTCCTGCTCGTGACCGGGAGGCCCCTCCCCCCCGGAGCACCGCCCCCGGCCCCTCCCTCCTTGCACACCATTGGGCATAGCGCCGTCCTCCCCGACGGGCCTCGAGGCCCCGCTCTCCAACGTCATGCGAGTCGGAGCTGCCGCTGCCTTCAGGGGGTGGGCTCGTCCCCTCAGCCCCTCCCGCTTCACGCGGGCTCAAAGCCCGTCACGCGCGGCGGCCGTTAGCTGCCTCCGCGCGGCGGGAGGCCGTCGTCCTCTGTCCCTTACGCGCGTCCCCGCCTCAGGAGATCCGCTTCGGGCCACCACCGCCCTTTTGCAGGGACCCTCGCCTTTAAACTCTTCCCCTCACGGGCCTCCCGACGTCCGGCTTCGCGCCACCGTCCCGCCCCTGCCGCTGGCTCCTCCGCTGCTCCGCCCCGTCAGCTGCACGCTCGGCTTTCTCCCTTCACGGGTTTTCTTCCCCTCGCGGCCCTTTTTCCCTCCTGCGCACCCCTTCGCGGTCCCCATTACCTCTGGCCCAGCTGAGCCACTGTGGGGCCGTTCGCCCCCAGCTGTCCAGCCTCCTTCCACCTCTCCGTTTGTCGCTGTACTGGTAACAGCCCTTCGAGCTGTGACACCTCCCTCCCACCCCAAGACATGTTCACCCCATATCGGCCTGCAGCACCTCGTACACAGCCATCTCGAATTTCCGAATCACTGGCAGCCCTCTCCCTGCCCTGGAACACCCATCTGCGCACTATCCTTGTCTCCTTCGTCCAGGTTACACTGCTCCAGGCAGCGCACTCTCCGGCAATTTATGACCCGGCGGACTTCCTTCACACTGGCCCTCCGATCCTTCTGCACACCAGGTGTCTTACCTCAATTTCTACTTTCTACTACTGCTTTTTTTCTGTCAAACTGGTCCTTTTTCAGTATCTCCGTTTGCGACTGATGTGCTTTCTCTTCTCTTGACTTCCCTACTATTGCTTAAATGTTTTTGTGATGTTTTTATTTTACGCAAATCAGAACTGTAAGGCTCAAAACAAGCTATGTAAAATGTCACTGGTAATTCCTCCTCCTCTGCATACATCTTTGTCAACTACTGTGTGCATCTACAGATGGATAAATGGTTTAATGTAATGGTTTAACACACAGATCTATCAAGGCGCATCTCTGACGCTTGTCTACCCTGAATTGTGCGTTATAGATGTTGAAGTGCTTGAGTTGCTGGCAGAGTCATGTTTTCCCCCCCAGGTTTTATGGTTTGAATTACATCTCCTGTGAAACAGCGTGTTCTTTTGTATTCCATCCCTTGTAAATAGGCCAAACCCATCCGAAACAATCCCAAATCTGTCGATTTTCTGGGCATGCCACAGCTGCAGGCATAGGTTTTTTTGTTATTCTGTATGATTTAGCTTTAATCTGTCCTGATTGCTGTTGAATTGCTTTCAACTGCAACCTCACATCCCGTTTGCTTTAAATTCCTGTGCACCACGTTTCCAGGAGACAACACGGGGCGTCTCAGGAAAAGCCTGCGGTGTCCTGGTGGTTACTGAGGCAGAAATTAGGCTGTATGTGAGGAAATGGCATGTTATCGCCCCAAACCGCTCAGAGCGTGAAAATCCCCCCGTTCTCACCCCATCCAGGGGTGCAAACCCCGCCACTCGCCTTCCCTGGAGGCCCCCAACGGAGCCGGCCCCCTGTGAAACTACAAATCCCAGCATGCCGTGCGCCGCCTGCCGGCGGGCTGCCGCGGCGGGAGCGGCGCAGTCTTGCCCGCACCGTCCCTGCGCGTTGGTTGCCGGGAGTTGTAGTGTTGAGGCGGGGACGGGTGTTTGCAGACGGGACGTCTGGTCTGCCCTTCCGGGAGCACGGTGGTGATTCGTTCCCCTTCATCGCGAGACGAGCTGCATTTCAAACTGGCCAATCAGAAGGTTGCTATGGCTCGAACTGGCCAATGGCAGGGCGAGGGAGCGGGAAATTTAAATCCCGCCTGGAGCGGCTGGGGTAGTGGCAGCGTGCTCGCAGGCTGGGAGCGGTGCGGCAGCGGCAGGACGGCTTGTGCGCGGAGCCCGCGGCGGAGGTGCCCGGCCGAGGGGGCAGGAAGGGAGGGGCAGCCTGTGGTAGCGAGAAGCCGGGTGTGGGGCAGCGGGGGTGCGGGCCGTGCGCTGGTCTGTCTGAAGGGGCTGCGCTCCGTCAGCGGTAGGGCAGACCGGCAGGCTCTAGGGGGGCTCCCTCCGGAGCCTTTCGGGTCTCCGCGGTCACAGGCCGCTGCCCGGAGTGGGGCTGAGAGGGCTGGCGCGTCCCGGAGTGGGGCTGAGAGGGCTGGCGCGTCCCAGAGCGGGCTGTGTGTTCTGGCTGAGTTGGGGCCGAAATGAAGCCGGCCCTTATGCAGTGGGTCACCTTGGAGCTGGCCGAGGTGCAGCGGCCCGCCTCGTTACCAGTGCGGCTGCTACTATGTGCTGCTGGCTGCGCCGGCACAGCAAGCCCCCCCCGGGGGGCCTTCCCAGTACGAGATCTTGCTGTTCCCAGCAAAGGGGATCGGGGTGAGGCTGGGTGGGGTGTCTGTGCAATATAGATATATGACACAGTGAAAATAGTATTTAAAAATGTGTGTGCTGTCTAAGGGAAGGAAGACCAATCTTGCTCCTACAAACAATGACTCTGATAATGTTTGTGGCTGGAAGTGTCATAAAACGATGTATGTTTGTCTAATGCTTTTGTGTAAATGCTATAGCTTGCTGTAACAACTAGGCGTTTAAAGAGACAGGTGTTATGTTACTAGTACCTTTGATCAAGTCAGAGGCTGTTATTGTATCTAATATGGATAAGTGTCTCTCATTCTCAAGTATTGATCTCTTTTTTTTTTTTTTTTAACTTTTGTGGAGTAAACTTCCTGTTTATTATTTGCTCCATTTTCAGGCTTGTTTTCTATCTGTTTCTCTCAAAATCTGGTAAGCAAGATGTCTACTAACGAGAATGCCAATGTAGCAGCAGCAGCTCGCTTGAACAGATTCAAGAACAAAGGAAAGGACACTACAGTGAGTATTTTGATGCAATTACTATTTTAGCTAGCTGTCATCTCTTTAAATGTGAGTTATAAAAGCCGAGAACTTACTATGAATGTATATTCTCCAGGAAATGAGAAGGCGGCGTATTGAAGTCAATGTAGAGCTGAGGAAAGCTAAGAAAGATGACCAGATGCTTAAAAGAAGAAATGTTAGCACTTTACCAGATGATGCTACTTCTCCCCTTCAGGAAAATAGAAGCAATCAGGTAAGTAGGTACTCAGAACACTTGCACTTGGAGGTCTGGCAACATAAGCTCATGCAGCCACACTAGTAGGAGTTCCTTCTTGTGTGGGACACAGTGCTACTACATATACATTACCGATTTAAGACTATACTAGCGTCTCTAATGGACAACACTCTTAAAACATAGCTTAGCCAGTTGTGTTTAAGCCCACTGTATCAGTGTAACAGTGGTGTGAAGCACTTGATTAAAAAAAGCTTTCAGTAGATAGAACTGTAGATAAAGCTGTAGCTGATGAGGTTTTGGAGTATCATGTAGCAGTATAATCTTTTAATAAAGGAAGTGATTGTGAACTGGGGTCTATTCACAGTATTGTATAGAAGGCCTCTGTGGTCACGAAGACACATGCCTCTCCCAACAAAGTGTTCATGTAACTTTTTATTGTACAGGTTTCAGCACACTGGTCAGTTGAAGAAATAGTGAAAGGAGTTAATAGTAATAACATGGAGCTCCAGCTACAGGCTACTCAAGCTGCCAGGTAAGGAGTTTAGAGGTAACCAGTTTAGCTGTGCAAGCCAGTAACTAGGCAAGGTAAAAAGAATTGGTTTATGAGCTGAAGTGTCTGCTTATGGCAGCAGCTATGGCTCTTCCTATCAGACAGTATTTCAACAAACACCTGAGTCAGCCTTATATACAATGTTTAAGTACACTTAACTTAGTCATAATTTTATTGAAACCATGTGGCTTTCGAACGTTTAAAGTGCCTGAATATTCTACTACGAAGTAGTAATTCTTTCTAGTGGTTTTGAGGTGGCAAAATAAACACTACTCCATCTTAGACTTGTAGAAGTAACAATAACAAACCTGTTGTTATAGCAAAATAAGATAACTTTGAACTGTGTTAACACTTGACTACAATATTCGAGTGCAGTGATCTACCTTAGAATAATGTGAACAGTAAGATGACTGGGGTTTGAAGTATGCCAAACTTCCTTTCTCCTTCCAAATCTAAAATCTCCTTTAGCAAGCTTGTGTATTGCTGCAGTGCTGTTTCTGGCAGTCATTAACCTGTCTGCTGAGAAACCTCTAGCAATTCAGATGTATTATGACTCTTGCAGGTCTGTTTTATTTCAGAGTCTGAACAGAACCTCTCATATAGTGAAGACATGCCAAAACCAATGTTAACAGAGGTTTAGGAAGCGAGTGTTCAGCTTGTCTGTATTTCTCTTTCATGTCTTGTTGCGTTGCCTTCTCTGAATGTTAAGGCAATGCTGAACCTTTTCATTTTTGAATATGGATCTTTTTAGGCTGTTTAATCTGTTGTTCAGATCTCTGCAGGCAAAATTAATGCTTTCTGTTTGTCTTCCTCCTTAGGAAACTCCTCTCAAGAGAGAAGCAGCCCCCCATAGACAACATAATTCGGGCTGGTTTGATTCCAAAGTTTGTCTCCTTCTTGGGCAGAGCAGACTGTAGTCCTATTCAGTTTGAATCTGCCTGGGCACTCACCAACATTGCTTCTGGCACGTCAGAGCAAACAAAGGCCGTAGTAGATGGAGGGGCTATTCCAGCCTTTATTTCGCTATTGGCCTCTCCCCATACTCACATCAGTGAACAGGCTGTGTGGGCATTAGGAAATATTGCAGGTATGTCAATATGCTACACAACTCTTTCAGACCTGTTCCTTTATTTAAAATAGGAAGACATTACTACTGATGTGTCATGCAGCATGCTGAGCTTCTTGGGAACTCCACCTTAATGCTTAGCAAGTGAAGACATGCTCTGCAATGTAGAGTAAGCTATGGACAATTCTTTATCTTCAGACCTGGGATAAGATGTCTCATGCAATACCTGGCAACCTGTGGATTGCTTCCATATTTCAGTTCAGTTTGCACAGAGCTATATAATCATGCTACAACATAGGGCTTTTTCACATATCTCACTGGATGTCTTTGTGATTTATCAACACAGAAAGCAGAGCTCACTGACTAGAAGTGGGAAGGGAGGAAGCAGATGGTTCACATAATTGTGTATGTGATGGCCAATATTCCTTGCTTTGAAACAGCTACTTACTGATGTGAAAGTATTATATACTTAAATTTCTCATGCACCTTTCAGGATTACTTGATCTGCCAGTGTTGGATCCTATTCTTAAAAAATAATAATACAGCAAATATAATATAACTATATTATTACGGTTTCCAACAGCTGTGTCTTTCAAAGAATAGTGAATCTCAATAAAAGGCTTTTTTATTGGAGTTTTCTTAAAGTTTGTCCTTAGAGTTGCTTAAACTCAATTATAAGGTACCTTTTGTACCTTGCAATAGAATAATTCAGTCAAACTTTGACATTCCTTCAGCATTATACTATAGAACCCAATCACGCAACCAATGATTATAATGCATTTGCAGTCCCATGTTATGGGAAGAGCTCTGTTATAGTGGTAGGGCTTAGATATGTTTTTTAAAGAAACATGCAAGTTCCTGCTTAGTTATGAACTTTAAGAAAAGCTGTATAAAAACATACACTAAACTACCTCTTTTTCCAACAGGGAAAAAAAAAAATTAAGCTCGGTGGCTTGATTAGAAAAACACATGCTTGTCATATGACTTAACCATGGTAGTAGTCCTTTTGTCCTCTTTTTTTTTTTTAAATTTTATCTAGTGCTCCTTAAGCAGTAGAAGAATTAATCTAACACATAGTGATCCTGTATGCACACATCCCTCTTCTGGTCTTCACTTGGCTATTTTTCTTGTTTTCTAAGGGGATGGTTCTACCTATAGAGATCTGGTTATTAAATTTGGTGCAATTGAGCCACTGCTGAGTCTACTAGCTGTTCCTGATCTCTCTTCTCTGGCTGTAAGTGTTGCAGTATGATTTGAGTTGCAATTACTAAAAAGTGAGCAAAAGAGCTCAAGTAACTAAACAGTTGCTAACTATTTATTTCAACTCTTGCAGTCTGGATATTTACGCAATGTTACCTGGACCCTCTCAAACCTGTGTCGTAATAAGAATCCTGCACCACCCATAGAAGCTATTGAGCAGATTCTTCCAACTCTTGTCCGGCTCTTGCACCATGATGATCATGAGGTGTTAGCAGACACATGCTGGGCGCTTTCCTATCTAACAGATGGTTCCAATGACAGGATAGAAGTTGTAGTGAAAACTGGATTGGTGCCACAACTTGTGAAACTCCTGGGATGTAGTGAACTGCCAATAATGGTAAGTGATCAGACATGCAGGTTGCTGTTGCTTGATTTGAGTCATGAATAAAACTGGTTAAAATAGTGTCCATGTAACTGAATAGTTCTTCTCATACACAAATCTGATGCTTGTTCCAGGTTTTGTGTAGATAAGACTTGAGCTTCTATCTTGCCTGGACACTGCCCCACATGAGGCATAGACTACTGCTGTTGATGACTATCAAGCTTCTTTACCTAATTACTGCATTTAACACACAGGCCAGCACAACAGTCAACATTCTTTAAAGCTTGCTTTTAGCTCTGAACTATTGTTGAAAATCCAAATTCTAGGGACAGTGTTTAGAAGTGGGCTCTCTGCACAATATAATTATAGTATAATAGAACTACATTAGTACTTATGAGACGGTTTTCCTAAGCTGTGTCATGGGTAGTTGTTTGCAGATTAGCCTTGGAAGGTGTGCAGTCTTAGCATGCTTAATGTCTGCGTATGGAATGCTAATGAGAAGCTTAAAGCTCATCAGTACATAGCATATCATGCTATTAACCGGGAAGGGAGAGCAGAGGGGCATCAAGTATGGCTGTATTTGTTCAAGCACAGATTAGATGACACCAGTTTTCCTAAGTACTATTTTCATACCTGTTTCAGACTCCTTCATTAAGAGCCATAGGAAACATTGTCACTGGTACTGATGAGCAGACGCAGATTGTTATTGACTCAGGAGCACTATCTGTCTTTCCAAGTCTCCTTTCTCATCATAAAAACAACATTCAGAAAGAAGCAGCATGGACCATGTCCAACATCACTGCTGGACGACAGGACCAGATTCAGCGAGTTGTAGACCATGGTCTTGTACCTTATCTCATTGGTATTCTGAGGAAGGTAAACAAAAGCTATTTACTATGTTGAGGCTTTTGCTATTACTACTACTATCTGTGTTCAAATACCCTGCTTTTACCTTCACAGGGGGATTTCAAATCTCAAAAGGAAGCTGTGTGGGCTGTGACTAACTACACAAGTGGTGGAACAATTGACCAGATTGTATATCTTGTTCAGGCTGGTGTTGTTGAACCCCTCCTGAATCTCCTCTCAGCTAAAGACAGCAAAACTGTGCTAGTTATCCTGGATGCTATTTCTAATATCTTCTTGGTATGTGGATGCAGTATACTCAATCATTGTCCAAGTTGTTGCTAATGGTTCTCCAGTAGTTGGTGCCATACATCGTTCCTGAGGTTATTCTATGCTTGTCTCTTGCAGGCTGCAGAGAAGATTAATGAGACTGAAAAACTTTGTCTCATGATTGAGGAGTGTGGGGGTCTAGACAAAATTGAAGCTCTCCAGTCACATGAAAACGAACAAGTGTACAAAGCCTCATCCACCCTGATTGAGAAATATTTCTCAGCAGAAGTACGTGGCTGCAGGATGGTTTGGGGGTTTTTCCCCACTTTTATTTTCTTTCCTAGCACTGACTACTAGGTTAAAATGCTACTGCTCTTTCAAAACTCTTTTCTTTTTCTTCTAGGAGGAAGAAGACCAAAATGTTTTACCAGAATCTACTGCTGCCAGCTACACTTTCCAAATTCAGGGCAATACTCCAGATACTTTCAACTTCTAGATCTTGCATATACTGCAACCACCTACAAGTCGTTTGGCACATGAATGACTGCCACCTCTTTGTCTTAATAGTTCCTCTTGTTTTTACTGTGGTTTTTACGTGACCTGTAGCACTTTGTCCAACTGAAACATACTTGAACAGTTCAAAACTGTATATATTATGTGAATTTCTAACTGTAAACTTCATTCTTTCTGAGATATACTTGTAAATACTTGTTCTCTTTCTTGCTCTTGCTGTTCCTGTCAGGCATAAGAATGCAAGCAGGCAATACAGACTTCTCTGCAAACCTCTTTGTAACCTATTACATTCTACATAACCTATTGCTGTAATCAATACACTGAGTAGGCTTTTAAAGAGGATTTATGTTTGAAGTTCAATAAAGTGATATCAATACATCACATTGAACTGTGTCAATTGCTCTATTAAAAGGTGACTGATAGGGTAAGTATACTTAATCAAAAATGTGTAAGGGCAAGAATGCAGGTCTAAACCATGAGAGATTCAATCTGAAGATGGTGGCTTTGAAACAGCTTGGTCAACCCAAGCTCTGACTTCTGTGGATAGCAGCCTTCTCTTACTACAGAACAAATGAACTGCTGCTTGTCTCTAGATATCTCTTACAGAAGTCTGATTACTAGATTGTATTCTGCTAAGCGAACCTGATAAAAGAATCTGGTTTGGTCTTAAGCATTACTCTGCTTGTTGTGTGCTTTCAAGTATATTTTAAAGTACATATGCATATATGTTGTCTTAAATTCTTCATTAACAATACCTGATTTTAAATGGATACTCTTTCTAAACCTAGATTATCTTTCTCATGTACTGCTACTGCAGACTTCTTTAAATGGGTTGTTGTTAATGTGGAAGATGCCACTCTCACTTCCATTATTGTGGTGCAAGTCTGCTACTACCTATTTCACATTTGCTTGCAAAAATGGTAGCCTCCCTAACTGGAGGCTGATGATCACATATGCACCCACATGACTTCTCTGTGCAAGCCACTTGCTTAGATCTTACATACTGCTGGATGGTGATAATGTTACAGAAGGCAGGCGAGAACTTGTCTGCATGTACATCCATATCTCTTCTTATGGTTAGCAGCAATAATGTTTCCTGCAGAGCAATCAATTGGGACCTGACCTGACCTGCATAAGCGTACTTCTGCTGGGCTATTTAAGCCATATGAGTTCCTCCATCCAGCTCAGAACATGGTTGAGAGGCACTTACGTTGCTCCCACTGGTGTATCAATGGGCATTGCAGGTTTTACGTGTCACAAAAGATATTGGCTTGCAAAAATCACAATATCCTGAGCTGATTAATGATGACTTCATACTTTTCACTGTACTGCTTTAGCTGCTTTTTCTTTACCCTAAAACAAAGCTGCAGCAAGTAATAAGCTTTACAACAGGAGTCTTTAAAGATAATCACACTAATGGCTATTGTAACTCTATTGCAATTTCTGCTTGAGAAGTTGATGTCAGTGCTACTAACCTGCCTCCATGCCTGTGCTGCCAAATGGAGGGTGAGACTGAACTGTGGCTGTGGCATGTTCCCAGCCCTGCCAGCCTTCTGTACTAATGGGAGAGGCTGCAGGTGGCACCCAGCACCTGCAGAAGAAGCTGTAGATAGTGCCAGACTGAGGGGCACAATGCAAGTCTAACAAACAACACAGATACTGCAACACCCTTGGGACCAGATTCTGGTATTATTTTAGTGGCACCTGTGAAAAGAACCATCTGCCTTGCAATGCTGAAGCCTTTAGTGTTCTGGGGGGAAAAAACCAACCAGATATGGATTTTATGCATCTGCAGTGAAGCCTCGTATGTCCTTTGCTTTGTTGTCAAATCTCCAACTTTGACCTAAAAGCATCAGTTATAAAATCATGATTTTCTGTGTAACTGTCTGTAGAGAACTGAATGAATTAACCTATACAAAAGCAATTATGCAAAGTCAGCTTTCATAAATGAAATCGTTGCTTCCACATACTTTGTTTGTGGGTTTATAAGGGCAATGACATAATGACGTGTGAAACAGAATTCAGAATTCTTGAGTAATTTTAGATTTCTAACTCTGGAAAATATCGCATCTTCCGGTAGAGGGTGCTACAGGAAACCGCACAGTCTCCTTTGCTTCTAAGAGGTTGATGTGGAGTTTCATCCAGCCTGGACCACTCAGAGGATGTACTTTATGTATGATGTACTTTATTTTCCTATTAAGAAAACACTGAGATAAGATCCATCGGGGCACCTCTTGTAGTTACAGAAAACATCTATGTGCTAATTCCCGAGTATTTAACCAGATGAAATATTGAATATAAGGTATAATCTTTTAAAAGTGGTATCTCAGGGTACTGTTACCTTAAAATACAACTCCTTGCTGTAACTGCTTTTCAGCATATATGCAGTTAATTTGAGTTTTCGATCTCTGCATATAGAAAAGGGGATGAGAGTGCAGAACACTTGTTGAATAGTGTTATCTCTACTTTTTTCCTGAAGTACTTGTTTCAGAATTATCTAATATACTGAGTTAATAATAGAACACTGCAAATTCTTCTCTAGATGCCTGACAGCTCAGTGGCTTAATAATTAACTTTCTGGGGACCAAGACTTTGTTTTTATCCAAGAAAAATGTGTTCAGCCTATCCACCAATGAGCCATCTTCTTGGCAGCACGTATTTCCACACGCAACAATCTACGGTGATTATGAGTAAGTGACTGGGGTGAGTCACTCCTTATTCTAATACAAATGCAAACTATTTCTGAGGTTAGGACTACAGTCACCCATTAGGCTGCATCTCTAGCCTAAAAAAGCAGTGGGAGCAAAAAGGGAGAGGAGAATCGTTATTGCTCCTGGTTCTTGGTTTGTTGGTTGGGTTTGGGGTTTTTTTTTGTGTTGCCCAGCCAGATTTAAAAGCTAGCCTTCTTTATTTGGCAAATGCCTAATTCAGGACAAGGGCTGGAATAAATGTCTGGTGGCCTATGTGTCAGTCTGCCAACTCCTCTGTGCTGAGAGCAACAATAACAGACCCCTGCTGACATCAACTGGCTTGGAATGCAGTTGTTGCTAATGCTATTTTATCTGTGGAGTGATGGCAAGGTTTCAGTCTAAGATCTCAGCAAACATAACCACTTCTGAAATTCTGATGCTAGCAGATGCTGCCTGTGTGATTGCTTCCACCTGCTGTTTCCAAAGATGCTAGGCTCTGAAAGAAGAGCAGAGGCTTTGCAGTCCTGTTCTTCAATAGCCTGTCTGTTCACTTTCCACTACAGGAGGAACAGTTTAAACTGTGGAAAAGCTAGAAATGGTTAAATTAGGAGAAATCTATTCTTTATTTCCCTGTGATTTAGACTGAAATATTCTCTTAAGTGAAGCTGCTTCCTGCTACTCTATACAGAATGACTTAAATTGCACAGAACTACAGTGGTATATCAGCAAAAAGGAACAGCTGTAAGTTTACAGCAAAAGGAATTCACTAGCCAATGATATTTCACAGATCTTTTCTGTTTCTAAACCTATTTTGCAGCAGAGCAAACTGCAATACAAGAAATTTATCCACAGACGTCCACAAAGTAGCTGGTAGAATTAACCTGGAGCCTGGGAACCCTGATGTCCATTTCTCTAGTTAACCCATGGCACCTCTGGTCATGATTATCCATTTGCTGAATATAGGATTATCCCAGGAGTATTGAATCTCTTTTGTGATAAGGTATGACATAATGTTTAAGCACAGGTCTAAACTTCGGGAGCGTGTGCAATTTGGGGGAAAAGTACTGTTCTTCAGAAGATAAGTAATTCATGAAGGTTAATTGTGACTGGTGGTATTTGGCCTACAGAGGAAAATGTTGGGACTCTCACTTAAAACCTAATAGGAAACACATTAACCCTTTGGCCTGAGTTAAAAACTTAAGCTTGACTCACCTTCAGGGGAACGTGGTAGGAGAAAAGTCTAAGAGGGAATTAGGTGACCCCTCCGAAGGTCAGGAGGGGTGTACCCAACCCGACTGCAAATTTCAGAAAAAAAGCATTCACAAGAACACTCAAGCTGCAAGTGTGCAAAGTTGTTCACTGTGTTTGGAAAACACTTCCTTCTTATTGATCCATGGCATGGCACTGACCTAAGTCGGACAGAAACTCAGCATTTAGACAGCTGAGAAAGAATTGATTTGCTGTGAGTTTCGTAGCAGTTCATATGGAATAAGGGTCACTGGATCCCAGTCCTGTTTCTGACTGCAGAGCACTGTCTGTCTCAGACTGGCTCCAGGAAATGGACGCTCTTCCGCAGAAGCCAGAAGATTTCGTGGAAGAGCCATGGCCTGTTTCCAGGTTGCAGTTCACCCACTGCCCTAGGGAGTGTCATTAGTGGGAGGGAAGTGAAGTTGGGATTTTAAGGGATGAGGAGAGGAGAGAAAAATTAAAGCAGGGTGGAGAAAAATCCTGTTAATTCTTATTAAGCAGAACTTGCTTGACCACATTAAAATGTTGTGCAAATCATTTAAGTAAAACAATGGGTCAAATCCAGAAATGTTGTATAAATCATACATCAGGAAGGGAGTTTCAATTGACTGACATACTAAAAGCAAAATCAATGGCACTGATTTCACTGCGGAAGAGATTGGATTACACCTATGACCTCAACAAAAGAGGCAGTATAATGAGGAAGCGTTCTACTTTATTTCGTATCTTTCTCAATTTGCATTGCAATGTGAAATGAAAATTATGGGGTCATCTTTTGAAGGTGTGATTTTTAGATATGTATAAAAAATAGTGGAAAGCTGCCTAATTTGTTGTCTGTAACAGATTGCTTTGTGTACAGGTTCACAGTGGTAAAATAGCTATAATACCAGGAGTATGTAATAATGCTCTGTGGGTATGTGGAAGATTGGATGTACAAAGTTATCAGAAAATCTTGAATAATCTCCAAGGCACATTTCCATCATCCAAATCACTTCATTTTTACCCACTATATGAAACAGATGTAAAAATAGCTCTTTCATCAGTGGATTCCTACACATATTTGGGCTGCAGAGGTTCAATCCTGTTCAAAGCAATACTATGAAATCATTTGCAGAATGTTGCTGTTAATCAGAAGCAGCAATTTAATGTTACGTATCCATCTCTCCTCCCATCCCCAGCTCCCCTTCCCAATTCTGAGCAGGAAATGACACTTGGACAGAGCTCAGCATACTAAGTTTCTGGATAGACTCTCTAGGAATGAGGAGGGACTTGAATTCTCTCCATATGTCATTTCCTTTCCCCTAATGGCTAAAAAAAAACATTGCTGCAGTCCATATAACTTACAATAGAGAGAACATTACCAATATAGGAAAATAAAGGCAGGGGGGATGGGACAGACAGGACATCCACATTCCATTTCTGAAGAACTACTTTGCAAAATTTGACTTGAATTAAGCAGGAATCTTTCTTTTGTGTAGAAAGATTGTTTTATATCGTTCGTAAAATTGAAGCTGTTACCCCGTCTGTACTTAAGCGTATATCAACACCTGCAGTCTGTGGCCAGACATGGATTAGAAAAGGAAAACGTAAGTAGAGGAAGAATGGTAACAACTGTGCGAGATTTAAACTAAGTCAGAAAGGAAAACCAGAAGTAATTGAGGAAGACTGACAATGGGGATCCAATAATTTCTAATAAAACCGATTTTAATAGCAAATAATCCTAGAAATTACCTAAGAAAAATTGGAAGATTAGCCCACTCCTGCAACCAGCTTTTGTCCAGACTACCTTTAAAAACTTTTCTGTTCAGTATAACCAATAGCATATGCAGATATCTTACACTGCTGCAAAATACAAAATTTGATCTGCAATTTTGCACAGCGGATTTGCAGCTGTCAACAGAATTCAGTGTGCCATAGTTACAAACAAAAAAACCCCCAGGAATAAACATTACAAAAAAAAAACCCACCAACATTTTAACTAAACTGAAAGCTTACTTCCTCATAGCCAACCGTGCGTTAGACTCGAATTGGAACATAATGTCTTTCTAGCAATATAATCCAAACATTTGTTAAATTTGTAGCAACCAAACTGTGCAAGGCACTTTGCAGAGCAAAGGAGATATGACATTTGCTGAAAACCCCCTGAATTTTGCAGTCAGTGTATGAATAGATATGCACGTAGGGGCTAGATGCATCTGTTTGTGGGATGATTACATCTGATTGCAGAACCAAGACCTCACATCTTTTGTTAGACATATTGCCCCTGAATTCTACTGCTAAAAAGAAAAGAAAAAACCCACCTTTCCTCCAGTTCTATTTTAACGGGTTTCAAGAGTGGAATAAAAGAATGATTCAAGACACATGGTGACAGAATTTGCTTTAGGTTACTTTTAGCACTTCACTAGACCCACTAACCTACTTAAATATCTGTGCTGTTCTTATCTGGCATGCAACCTTGCTTTATAATTTTTAGGATGAAATAATTTTAGAGATAACTTTATCTTAAATCCCGTCAAATCGATTTTACAGTGGACTTGTGGGTGATTCTGTTAAAAGAAAGCACAAAAGAAGCTAGTACAGATTGTGGATGGGTTAGGTATTTCTGCAGTTCAGAAAGTGTTAGGGATTGGACTAAAAAAAAGAGGGATCGTTGTGTTTATTGAACGTACAAATGCTTTTGTGTCATGATTGATCTTATTTATGGATTTAGTTTTCATGTAACGTGTTTATAAATGTCTACAGACTTGTTAATGTAAGACAAAGCAGAGTGCTTCCAAAGCCGGCTAGCCTGGGTTCTTTTCAGTAATTCACAAAACTGTGTGAGTATATGCGGTATACACATTTTAAGACAGCTCATTCTGAATCTTACTGGTTGCTTCCCCATGGCAGAAAATAATAATCTTGTGGGGTTAAGGCTTTGTTAGCTATTTTTGTCTTTGAACCTTGCAGATGCAATTACCTGTAGAAGTACACAATATTGTTATAATTTGATAAATCTCCTGGAATTAATCGCATCTCTTGAACGGAAATCTTTGGAATTAAGTTGTATGAGACACGCGGAAAAACTTCCACTTGGTTGAAGAAACAGAAAATCAGAACTACCAGGTGAGGGCTGTTTTGTTTAAGTGGTTTACACTGCCCCGAGACGCTTGCTTTCTCTGCCAACATTAGATAGGCAGAGGAGTCTGTTGCCAGCCTTGTTGCCTATCCATACAGTGTTTGCCCCTCATAGCCACAGTCCGTGCAATAGATTGGAATGGGTTACATTGGCCCTCTTGAAAACCTCATCTTAACCCCTGACATGTATAGGATTCTGTAAAGCTAGAAACATGAGGTTTTAATCCCTGAATATCTAGATAAGTAACAATGGCCAATGAGAACAAGCTAATTATGCCAAAGTGTTAAGTCTTATCAGATAATGTTCTAGGGGTTTTTTTGGAGTCAGTAAAGCACCTCTGCTTTCCTTGGCTGCATGGATGGAAGGTGCATCACAGAACATTTTTTACTTCTTCCGAAGCATTAAAACAGTGGCTGTGGCCCAAGCAGGATGTTAACTAGGCAGACCAAGAGATTGATTTAACATGGCAGCTACCTTCCAATGTATCACTGTCAATCAACAGTGTCTAAGGGCTGAATTTATAGCAGCAGGACTGCGTCAGCTTTTGGCATCACTGTCAGTGGCACCCTCCATCTCGGCATCAGCATAATTAAGACTCAGAGAGACTCACAATACAAGAGATTTTACAGCTCATCTTTTGCAGACAACAGAATTGCTATTTCAAATTGATGCTGGGCCACGGGGGATAGGAAAGATTACAGAAGGTTTGGTATTCCTTTAGTGGCTCGATAATATGGCTTGGTTGAAAACAGTGCGTTATGTCAACTCTCTCAAATACTTGTTTGGGCTGACAGTCTTCCTAATAACACTTCATTTGCCTAAGCTGCATACCACTGGCACTAATACACAGTGTCAAGTTGAATCGGACAATATCCGGAGACAGATGTTGTAGTATAGTAGTAAAGTAAATTCTTGACACGTGTCACTCAGAGGAGAACAGTCTAACTGTCTTATTCCGTAAGGTCTTTCATGAACCTATTTATATCAGCCAAATAAATCTAAGGATGAGATTCTACAGCTGCTTCATTCACAAAGCAACATAAGAAAGTCCTGCAGAGCAGTTGCATGAGGGAACATGCGGTTCTGCAGGAAACCTTAGTAATTTCAGTCAGGATACTTAGCATGTAGCTCTCAAAGCATTTGACAAAGCCAGTCATCCAAGAGTCTGGTAAAGAAATTGTATTATCAACGGTACTTTATGGATAAATAAGTGGAAATCATGGAAAAATAGAGGAAATATTTTTCAGACATAGACCTTCTTTTTGGCCCAGGACTTTTGAAGACCTAGTTTGTACTCTGAGTCAGCATTCCCACTGATTTTGAATGTAAGACAAATCAGGGAAAAGCTTTTAGGCCTAAGATACTTTACTACGCTTAAAGACTGAAGCTAGGCTCTGCCCTTTGTGCTGGGCTGTTAAAAATGCTGTGCAAAGCCTGTCATTGGGTCATGGGTTGTAAGACACTGTACATCCAACAGCAGAGAACAGTGTAGACTTGAGCTGGACAACGGGGCCGGCGCTGGAACACGGGTGTAATCCAGTCATTTGCCCAAGTGCCAGGACATGGTTTCTCACAATAGATTCACCTCTTTCAGAAAGTGAATTTTAGCCTCTGGCTAGTAATACAATGTAATGCAATGCATCTATTTATTCTGTGTTCAATGCCTGTCTCTTTAAAATCTGCCTTTTTTCTTCTTCTTATAAAGACGCATTAGGATAGTGCTGTCCTGCAGGACATGATGAGGAAATAACATGGCTAAAGAACTGCTGGAATATCTGTGCATCAGTTACTAATCTGTTCTGGATGGACGGACTTAGAAGTTATCTTAGTGACTAACCACTGGAAAATCCTGTGATATGGGAGCTCATGCATTTTTTTGTAGCCACAGCTGCAGTCATTTCCCTTCAGAGACACATCATTTCCCCAAGACACATCCTGTCTCAGAGGGCTATGGTGTCTGCTGCTCCAAGCTTCTGTCCCCTTTTTCAGTAGCCAGCATATGGGTGGAGATTTCCTTCCTAGTTTCTTCTCCTGCAAAGCTTCATCTCAAACTCCAGCTTGAGAAATGGATTGAATCTTGACCTCTTGCATAAACATTGTCTCTGCATGCCAAAGGGAGTCTTAGTGAGAACCAGAGCCCCTGTCTAGACATGTTTCTTCATCATATAACTCTGATTGATAGGTATGTCTTCCATTGCTGGGTTAACTGTCTTTCTCTCTGAGTAGCAACGATGCCAGAGTTAAAGCAGATATTTAAGCATGTGTATCTGAATACTTCAGTGTAGTTTGTTCAGTTCACCAGCAACGCAAACAATGCTCCAGTCTGATAATTTTCACAATCTGCAAAGGGAAATAAGGAATCTTGTACAAAGTGAAACTATCTAGTCCTAGTCTTTCTTCCTGAAACACAGAAGCACTTCATACATGGCTTCAGTAGGGTTTGATCTTTTTATACAGAAAAACAGCAGGGAAGGTAAGAGAAAGCCTCACAGAGGACAGAATTCCAGTCAGGAACAGGACAAAAATGTGATGGATCCACCATGAATTTAGGAAGTACTTTTGCTACAGGAAGAAATTACGATTGGATTAGAGAAGGATTAAAAGCAAAACCTGTGCCAAAGAGGCAGATGAGGAGAATGGTGCCTGTTGCAAGCAAAGATGTTGGATGTTGATGGAGTAGGTCAAGGCTGCTAATCTAGTCTAATGATGATGTTTTACTGAGTGGCGTGTTGGGACATCAATTTAGATAAGGCCTACTTGTTCTTAGGCACTGTATTAATACAGTAAGAGAAAGTCCTTGCTTTGAAGACCCTTGCTGTTAATGGTGGAAACTGGCTTGGGACAGACAGCACATGCTAGTGAAGAGTATAATACACTGGCGGGCAAACAAACTAAGACTTCTTTAAAATGATGTTTTGCAAAGCGATAAATAGGAATGCTTTGAAAGGGCATGAGTTAATCAGGCAAATTAAGAAAGAGGTAGGGAACACTGGTGGTATAAATGTTCATCATTCTTCACAATTTCTTTTTTTTATTTATCTTTTTTTTTTTGCCAACATTAACAAAGCTTTACCAAAAAAAGAAAAATATTGATGTGATAAGAAAGGGAACAGACTTTTGTAAATATTTCAAATTTATTTCTTTTCAAGTGAAATTGGACCTGATACATTTAAATCTTAACGGGGTTGCCTAGGTGTATACCGCTGTAATACTCTTCTTCTCAGAACTACACCATTAGGTGGCAAAAATAGGCATTTAGCATTAACAGTTGCACATACAACGGAAATACATCATACAGAAAAAGGAAATGGAGGTGTAATTCTCTTCTGATCAACTCTGTCTTTAACTCCAAGATCTCCAGAGGTGGTGTCTATAATTCAGCCATGACAGGCTCTGGGAAATGTCGTGAATGACGACTAGTAGAAAGAAATACAATCCAGGTAATTTTAAATATCTATAAAATAGTAATAATAGGAAAATAGTTTTAACCTTTTAATTTACTCACAAAAGCTTAATAATAGGGGCAGGACTCTCTTGCTTTCTTGATATCATCACAGAAGCTGAGCAAGAGTGTGATATAACATCAGCCAGCTCTCGTTACTGCTGAAGGAATGTGGTGTGATTAAACCTTTATACAGAAAGAAATGGAATGTAATTCTTACATGTTGATTTGCTTTGAACACATACCACATCCTGAGGAATAAGCTTCCAGTGTACTCTTCCATTTCTAAAGATGGAGAGGACCTCACCTCCAAAAAATTAACTACAACTATCCTCTTCTGCAAATGAACACTATTTGGTTAAAGACATTTGCTACCATTCCCAGTGTCTAAAACCACTAAATCCTTTGAGAAATACCTGTCAATGCAAAGCCTTCTTTTTCTTCCTATTGGGAAATTCAAGAAATCAAAGCCCCTTTTTGTGCAGCCATAGAACAAAAGAAGTTTTTGTATTTCTAAATACTTCTTCAAAAGTTTCACTAACATGATACCAACTATTAAATTATTTTGTCCTTATGGACTGCTCTGTATCCTTGTTCGTGTCCTGAAGATGCCTGAACTTATCCTTCTTCTACACATTTCCCCCAGCCCTTGAGACTGTGCCTCAGTTGCTAACTTCTGGCTGAAGACGACTGGATGGGACTCCCTCCTGAGTCCAGCAGCGAGGCTGTCATCCAAGAAGTGAGCTGCAGGGTGATGCAAGGCACTCCCTTCCCTCCGGATCTCAGCTAGCTACCTCATCTTGAAAGGATTTGTTACTCAATGACATCAGCCTCGAGTGAAACACGGATCACTTGTCAACAGTTAATGATGATATTTGCTTGCTTACCTCAAAAGATCAGCATTATAAAGCATGAAACCTCTTCGCACCCTTGAAATGGAACCGCATAAAGACAAAATTTACTGTAAACTGTTGGCTTCTAAAACCTAAAGCAGGATCAGCAAGATATCTGTTCCATTAATCTGAGAATATTTTGAGAACTTGGGGGATAGCACTGGCACAAGAAACTCTGGATCATAACATTCATGTGGAATTCTTTTGTTGGAAAAGTAGCACTTCCAATCATCAGGTACTGTCAGTATCTCTGGTCTCCTACATTCCCTGCAGTTCTTGGCACTTTGCAAGGCTTCCTGACCTCTGCTCACTGCAGATCTTGCACAGATCCCTCACGGAGCTGCTCCTCTTAAATTCTGCTTGGCAATTCTACTCAGTGAAGGGGAGCAATGAATAAAAATCCTGATTTCCCTGCAGAATTGAGTGATACGATGGGGCAGAAACATCTGTAGGACATCCAAGGTGCAGTCATTGTAATGCTTCTACAAAGCCAGAAGGGAAGAAGCGAGCAGTTTGCATCTGGTGCATTTGTCTATCCAAGTGCAACCTGATCTAGGTCATTTCTACCTATGTTAGTCAAGAGAGGACATAGTCCTGACCTAAATGGGACATGTATTGTGCCTGCAGGTGCTAATGAGAGCTAAAGCCCCTCTTCTCTCACACTATTAAATACATAGATTCTGTATAGGACTTTCTTATGTGTCACTGATGATACACTTTGGATGTATTAGTAAAAAAGGTCAAGTCATGTAGGTTATTTAAAAATAAATAAATACAATTAAATATTGCACGTTATTTAAAAAAAATGCACGGCAGTAGCAGCAATCTTGCAGCCAGTGCATTTTATATAGTTGACCAAAATGCACAAACTGTCAATTAATGCTCTAACACTTGCAATATATCACAGTATTTTCACTGAAAGGTGAGCAGCCTGTCCAAAAATCTTAGAAAAATTTATAGTTCAGCAAGTTGCTTTCTGAAAAGCAATATGAAACTAATTATACTTCATGACCTTTAAACACTTTTAATGAAAGCATTACAATGCTCATATACCTACTGAGCAATGAAATACTACATTTAATCCCAATAGGTTTTTTTTTTAATATTGGCATTGCAATTAATGCCTGACACACAATAGTTATCCATTAGAAAAAGATCATGTAGCAAGAGTACTATGTTTAACATAACCTTAAATACTTTTGTCAAATTATATCAGCATTACTGAATGCTGGGTCCAGAGTGCACTGCAAGACCCCAGAAACAAATAATTGTCACGTGTTAGGAAAAACCTAGAGTAACCTAGAAATATGTTAAGTATGTGAAAAGTGGCTTTATATTTTGTTTTTCTGTTCAGTTCAGCAGTGGCTGGGTAATGTTGCAATATTTGCAAACCATCAGGCATTTGCTTTATATAGCTGGTTTTAGAAAATGATAATGACCTGGCTATGTGAATTTGCAACAGATTGAAACTTTAATAGTATGACCTTCAATTATTAAGGCTGATTTTTCTTCTTTTTTTTTAATGCAGGAATCAGGACACCTGGAATGTCTTTGAGGTATATGTGAATTTACGTAACTATTATAAAGTAACTTTTTAACTGTTTCAGTGCAGCATATAAGCCGTAAAATTAGCAGATATATCGTGTCTGTGTTTTGTAGTAAATGAAGTTTAGACTTGACTTGTTTCAAATTCTCTTTGCTTGAAATAGTGGCTAAGCAATGAATCAGCATTCTCTCTTGTGCTCTGGCTATGCTGTAAAGAAAGGTTCGTTTCTAACCTTGCTAGCTTCGTGTTGAACAGGCAATTGCACAGGCAAAAGATGCAGTACTGTGCGAGGAAGGAGTCCCAGGTCCTGATCCCAGGACTCCTCTGCTCTGGGGTGAAGTGACAGTGGAACAGCAGTGTCACCACAGCAGGAAGCATTGAAAATTTCCACCTGGAAGAGCCTGGTCCTTAAGACACACTTCGGGAGGAAGGAGATGTGAGTCTGCACATACCCAGTGTGGGGAGGTGACTCATTTTAAAGGAGGAAAGCTTTGAGAACCACATCCCACTTCCAGGGCCTTCAGTGGGGAAAATATCAGTTCTTCATCCTAGATTTGATTTAATGAGGCCCAAGCCCTGAGCTCTGTCACGATGGGACCACTCTAAACACGCTTACAGGTCAGTTCTGTGTGTGTAACTTCAGTGAGTGAACCTCCTGGGCTGCGCAGAAGCTACATTATAAACTCTGTGAAGCACAGGTCATCTTTTCATCCCGTGTTTGGATCCTGATCTGTAGGCTGGATCCTAATCTATGACTACCCATATGATAATACTTTACAGGTTGCCTCAACAGGAAGAAGCCAGTGCAATGACACGACTGAATGCGTACAGAGTATTAGTAAGGTTGTTAGTAAGAATAGGTGTGTGGTTTATCAGCTCAGTCTTCTGAGGCAAACTGTGGCAACCTTCATAGCTTTCCTGGGAGCTCTTCCCACCTTCAGAGGCCCCTTGGCCCTGCAGAAAGCTGCCCCCGACTCCCACTGCAGCATTCCTGCTGGGAAAACTCTGGAAAGAGTCACCTTTCCTCCGGGATGGGAGTTAAATTGGGCCACACGGCACGGATGCAAGGCATTTTAATTTTTTTTTTTTTTAATTATTTTGAGAATGGCAGTTCACAGAACTGGGCTGCCGATTCCTCCAAAGCGCAGATAAGAAGTGAATCGGTCCAAAGTTTAAGTGTTTCGGTCCAAAGTTTAACAGTTTCCATGGCCAGCCTGTCACACCCTATCTGTGGAGATACTGTCCCTCACCAGAAGCACTCGGAGCGACTACACACGTTTCAGCCCGGCTTTGAATTCGCACCCGTACCGTCTTCTCCCATTTCTACCTTCCATTCTCCTGTCCCAGCGCCCGCCCAACCTCACCGTCCTCTTCCTCCCCCCCTCCCGCTCCCCTCCTCTCAGCCGCAGCAATTCACCCCCGTCGTTCCCGACCCCCCCAGCTCTCCCGGGGAGGACCCCAAGCGTTCGACGGCACCTGATGCCGTTCCCCCTCCAGCATCCCCGGGCGAACCCCGAGGCGGGGTGGGCTCCCCCTGCCCGGCGGGGGGGCGGCCGGGCGGGCTCCCCCGGG
>WAAD01033156.1:8217-60140 GCA_013389945.1 Fregata magnificens | reverse complement strand
GCCCCCGCAGCCCGCCGGGGGTCTCCGGGCGGGGGGAGCCGGCCGGGGCAGACCTCAGGCAGCGGGCACCCTCTCCTCTTCCTCAGTACCCCCCTGTTTTTTTCCTTCGTCTTCCCAGTGTAAACTCGAAAGAAACTGTCACGCTCTTTGTTTTGATCTCTTTGTTTGTTGTTGTGTTTTTTTTTTTAAAGCCAACTTCCTCAGTTAAGACTGTGCACGGCTCGTTTGGTAAAGTGCCGTATGCCGCCCTCTTTCAGAAGACCACTTGACCTCTGATATTTTAAAACATCATAAAAACTGTTCACCTGCATGCTGGGAAGGAAAATAAGTTCGTTTTAAATACTTAAAAGTATGGTTTTTTCCGTATAAGAACCCAGGTAAATAGGTTTAGAGAAAAAATCTTGGAAGCTCTGCTAGAGCTTTCTTAGAAAAATATACAGGAGACTTTAAAGAAAAGAGCTAGTTCAAAGTATTTTAAGTCCCCCAGCAGATGAACGATATTTTGTGTTCTAAAGTGTCAGTGCGTGAAGGTAAGCAATTAGAAAGTAATAGATAGCGCTGTAAATACTCTTCTCTGCATATAGTGTAGTTAACCAGCTTGCAAAACAAATGTGTTTAAAAATACTAAAGGTGTTGATATATTTACTTTAGGTGCATGTGAAATATTTCTAGTTTAATGCCTAATAAAGAGAGGTGCTTTCATACGTATTTTTCAAAGTATGTTATTTTTATAGGGAAAGTAAAATGTATCTGCTTATGTTTTACTTTGGAAATGCTTGGACTAAATTTGTAATCTAGTTTTCATGGAGATTTGTGAGTGTCTGTATATTATACTTAGAAATAAAACTCTTAAAATAAGCGTAGCTGGGACTGATGCGTGGAACAGTACTGCCTTGTTTTTACAGAGTGTTTTGTAGCCTTCTCTTCAGGTTATTGCTTTATTGATGCAGTGCTTTAATACTTTTTTCCCGAGCAGTGAGTGCTCAGACTTGCTTATCTTCGAAACATTAAAAATGGTCTGTAGCCTTACGTAAAAGCATGGAAAGTACTATTCAGGGAGTTGTCTCTTTCACCTTTGGATTTTGTGTTCTATTTTGTTTCATATTTATTTTATTTTTATTGTGGTTTAAGCATATAATCAAATCGTGTCTGTGACAACATAAGTATGTTATGGGGAGTGTGATGTGAGCAAGAAATAGGCAGTAGTTTTACATGCTGAGTTTGAGTTGTGCAGTCAGTCCCCAAAAGAAGCAGGTACAATCTTAAGGAACATTTCTGAGTTTTCTGTCATCTTATATTTTAGGAAGGGAGTATGCAGAGCATGGGACGCTGGCAAAGTTGTCTTTCCAGGGACTATTCCAGGGTTAGCAGCTCTTGCAGTTGCTGAGTACCAGTTCTGTTACTTGGAAGTTTATATCAAACATCGGCCTATTTCTTGAATTAAAAAGGCTTGAGGTATTTTATGCTTTAGCTAATTGTGTGTTGTTTCACATAAGGTCATTTGTTGTAAGGAAGCTTTACATGTTTAAGAAAAACATTGGCTTTTATTAATTCGGCTGACATGTTGTCGGTTCTTGCCTAGGAATAGTTTTAAGTGTTCTGCGTGGCTTTGATTACCCTTTTTGATTGGAAAAGCAGTTTGAGGGCTCTTGAATTCTAAAACTGTTTGGAATTAAAAGAATCTGTATATCCAGTGTTTTTAAAAGCTTATTCTCAAACTGACAAATGCTATTTAATCTTAATTTTCTTTGGCTGTATGAAAGTAGCAGTCTTCTGTTTTGGCTTGAATATTTATAGGATTAATTCTGCAATCATTGTATAATACTTATCTTTTCTGTTCATTATCTCTAAATTAGATAGTATAGATTAAAAAATGAATTTCAAGAACTGGATTCAATTAGCAGTATTTCAGGACATAAACATTAAAGGTTTAGATGGAAAACATTGTTTTGACTGACTGGATAAATGACAGGGTAATGTTTGATGTGAGTCCAAGAACTGATCTGGAGCTAGTGCCCAACTTCTCAGTCCATCTTGAGGAGCCAAATAAAATATTTAACCTAGGCCTCATTTTGCAAAAAAGGTTGATTCTTTGTTGGGACCTTAAGAAAGTTCTGAGAAATGTTTGGCATACCTTTACACTAAGTGTTTAACAGTTTATTTAGGTCTGGGTTCCATAACAGAGAAAAACCACAGCGGTAGCATACTTCTAGTAAGTTTTTATTTGGTTTACAGTGCATCTGTGTTATAGATTTCTTATAAAAGGTTATTCTTTTACTCCTAGGTTGTCTGTTCTAAATATCACTTGAATCTTTAGTGATACCTATGTCGATGCGTTTTGCACAACCTTGAGCTAGAAAATTGCTGGATGATTGTTAAAATCCAAAGATTATGCCTTCTGATGGTACTTCACTTCTAGTATGAGGTGTAAATGCTTGTTTCTGATTAAAATATAGGGAATGTAATTTAAGTTAGCTAAAGTCTAGAATCGCAGTAGTCTTCTCCAAAATTTATCTTAGCAGCTTGTAATAACATTATCCAAGGAAGCTGTAATATAAGGAAAGTTCCTTCAACTCTGACATTTTTACCACCATTTTATCTGGTCCTGTCCTGAGTACATTGGAGTCCTACAAAAGCTGCAAGTGCAGTCGTCCCCTTCCGTTCTTACTGTGATTTTTCTCAGTGTTGTGTTGAATTTAAGGATTTGTAAATACACTATAGGCTCAGGCAGACTGTATTATTCTTTCTTCTACGCCCCCATGTTGGATTGCATTGATCTTATATTCTTCAAAAAACTGAGAAATGACCATTGCTTTCAATTGCTCAGTAAATATTTTATGTCCTGATCTGTGAATTGTCTAATGTTAAAATAGTTACATTTGACTGCTTTCACTTATGATATCAATGACAGTTATCTGAATGAAGTCCATAGGGTTGTTTCTATCAAGTAGAGTGATTATTTTAAAATCAGCTTGTAGTCTGAAAAACTACATGGGCACTAGAATCTATTGAGTTGAATAAAGGTTAGTGCGTTTATTTAGTTCATGTGTTACAGCGAGCGTTTGTGTCAGAATAGTTAACAAGTAAAGATACTTCGATAGCCACAAAGCACAGTTGCACTGTATTGTAAAAAGTGGTAATAAATATCCCATGGATAAAACTGGGGTGAGCTGGAAGAGTTTTGTTGGTAAAGAATCAGACGTAGGCCTGAAGAGTTGTTAGAGCCGGTTTTCCTCCTCCTTACTGTAAGCTTTCAGGTTTCCTGGCAGAGTTTGCTAATTAGGGAAATGAAAGCGCTGGATCTTGTGTTGTAGAAAATGGACAGCATCTCATCTTCTGTCCTACTCTCTCTCTTGTTGATGTGACTGTCTGTTCAGTCCTCACAGTACAAAGGTGGTACTGTACTGTATGGTTATAGTGTTGAAGGAAGAAAGTGCTACTTTTTTTTTTACCAGTTCATAGAAACTCTTGTTGTGATGCTAATAATATTTCTCAAGAAAGAGACATATTATTTAGAAAAAGCCAGAATATTATTGAGTTTTGCAAAATAATGTGGAATCTCCAAACCTGTTTTTTGCAGTGGATAAATCTAACAGTTAAATTAATACAATGGAAAACAGTGGTTAACCTAAATCCTAAATTCTCATTAGTGCTGTTGGAAACAGGACTGAAGTTAATGGATAGCAGAGCCTCATTGTAGGAACAGCATTACTGATTGATTAGTTGATAAAGTAGCTACCTGTATTTTTAAGTAGCAAGACTATGGTTTCATAGTTGACTTAAATGGCAGTGCAGTTTTAGGTCAGTTTAAAATTTGAGTGCTGGTTTGTTTGGTGGGGTTTTTTTTTTCCCTCTTTGTAGTCCCTGGCTTCACTTTTCTGGGCCCTCCCTTGCATTGACTCCAGCAACTGTGTAGCTATGTGATGAGCTGAAAGCTAATCCTACCGAGAAAAAAAAAGGTTTTTGCATTGAAGGAGAGGGATGCACATAAGAAGCTGAAAAGAGGGCAGGACTGCCTCTTTTACCAGCAGCCTGTAGTTAGATAGGCTTTGGTCAACAATAAAACAATGGGTTTCCTTCATGTAAGGTGTATTTGACTTAATGACACATGACTTACTAAAAACTAGTACTTAAGAAATCAGAATGAATAAATTACATGGTAGGTGGATTAAACTGGTGCGGTCGTAGCAAAGTCAATAGGCATGTGTCTAATCAGATTGTGCGGGGATTGATGGATGTTTGGCCCTCAATATTTTCATCAAAGTATGAAGTGTGTGTGTATATGTGCCTTTTTTATAGACAGCATATAGTTATAGATATTTATACACATATAAATCAGTTGTGGATCACACGGATGCCAGAGAATTGTAATAAACAACTGAACAGCTTGTATGGAGCAGTCTCAACTGCTTGTTTCAATGGGATCAGCTTATATGACAAAGTTTTATTCATCTGGGTATAAAATTAGGTATCTGTGTTCAAGGATACGTTATGGGGTATTGTGGCAAGGAGAACAAAGATCAAAAAGGATTTGGGGCAGGGAATCGTAGTAGGAAAACAGTTCTACAGGAGCTCCAATGAAAAGAGCAAGAAGGTCCAATATTACTCTTTGGTTGTAGAATCAGGTAAGCATGGTGTAGAAGGCAGTAGAGGATTAACGTGTGTAGGTAACATATGGGACATATGTAGGAGTACTATGGGAAATCTGCAGACAGTCCTAATGTTAATGTTTAAAAAAATAAAGCTGTTGGGGGAAAAAACAAAATAGAAATCCTGGGGGTGGAAAAATAGCGAGTAATTGTGAGAATTGTACTTTTCAGTTATATTTAAAGAGTTTAAGCTGTCCCGTAATGCCTGTCTGCGTAGCTGAACTTAGCTGAGTAACTCAACTAGCGGTGACAAATTATTTTCTCTTTTCTTTTTTGTTTGTTAATCACACTGAAAATCTGATCAGGCCCTAGATGAAGACGTCTTGTCTTTGTGTCCTTAAGGTGAATGGGTTGATCCCTAAAAGAAGACAGCTTTTAATGTTTTGTTCTGTTTTATCTCATGGCCTTTGAAGTGTGTCCTTGCTTTGCCATCTTACTTAAAATGACATCTCACCATTGGGCCAGACCTTTTCTGGTGGGTGTTTAAAAAGGTGGATGATTTCTTTGGGTGTCTTCCCTCCTCTCATCACAATAATGAGATGACCTGGCTTCTGTCTTGGCTTAATGGCACGAGTACATTACTACGCAGGCTATTACGTGCATGCTTTAATATATAAAGTGTAAATGCTCATGACACGTGCAATGTCTGAGATCATTCTGGTGACTTCTGAGAGGCTGGTAAAGATTAATCTCAATAATATTAGACAATGCGTATAAAAGTAGCTACTGTGTGTGCCTGCTATTAGCAGAGCACGTTTCCTGTTTGGGAGAGAGGATCAAAATGTTGAGGGACATTTGGAAATAGCATGTTCAAGGAAGCAAACTGTTGACTTTTTCTTGCTAAAACTTTAAATACTTTCAATGAAAGCATAGATAAGAATGTTTGTAACTTTAAAGAAATCTTCATCTGTAGATAACAAAGCACAGGACAAAACTGGCTAAGTATTATCATCTGAGTTTAGGTGGGGAGACTGATACAGAACGGAGAAGAGACATGTTCAAGATCATAAAAAGGATAAACCAGGTAAAGCTGGGATTTAGAGCCACTATCTTTTGACTTTCTGCCCATGAATGTTGTTTCTCTTGAGTTTAAATCCACAGAAAACATGGTTCTGTTTTGGGCCTTCTGAGACTACGCATTTGGGGTGATTCGGATTCAGTTCTCTCTTACATGCCATATTTGTGTTGCATTATCAGCTATATTTTAGCATCCTGCAGTTTCTTGGTAATTACTTTTTTTCCTACTTCAAAATACTTTTTTTGCTGTTGCTGAGGCAAATTAGACTAGGAGGACTGATATCCCCAAAAGTGAGTAAAAAATATTGCTTAGATGAAGTGTTATTCACATTTTTCCAAATTCTGAAAGTGAAAGAAAAAGTAGCGGTATGTGAGTTTATGTGGCTGTATCCTGTTGTTAATTTTCTGGAATGACTCTTGGCCAGTATGTATTTAACACAACTTACAAGGATTGTTTTCTTGCAGAAAGGGAGAGTCACTCCAACCATGGCTTTGGTATTGTCAGTGTAAACTGGTTCAATGCGTCCTTTCTATAATGAATTCATTTAGGTTGTTTCAGATATGCGGAGCATGTACTGACTATGTAATTTACAGGTCACAGTAAAAATATGTACACAGATTCTACCGTTTGTGCTTAAATTAGCATGTGTGATGCCATCTTGCCACAAACATTAGAGTGACAATGCCATAGTAAAGCTTTCCAACGCGCAGCACCGTTTTTTGGGATGCGCACATCCCCTCCGCTCCATCCCTTGCTGTCAGATTGATTGTCTTCATCAATGATCTGGATGAGGGGATTGAGTGCACCCTCAGCAAGTTTGCAGATGATACCAAGCTGGGCAGGAGTGTCCATCTGCTCGAGGGAAGGAAGGCTCTGCAGAGGGATCTGGATAGGCTGGATCGATGGGCCGAGGCCAATTGTATGAGGTTTAACAAGGCCAAGTGCCGGGTCCTGCACTTTGGTCACAACAACCCCATGCAACGCTACAGGCTTGGGGAAGAGTGGCTGGAAAGCTGCCCGGCGGAAAAGGACCTGGGGGTGCTGGTCGACAGCCGGCTGAACATGAGCCAGCAGTGTGCCCAGGTGGCCAAGAAGGCCAACGGCATCCTGGCTTGTATCAGGAATAGTGTGACCAGCAGGAGTAGGGAAGTGATCGTGCCCCTGTACTCGGCACTGGTGAGGCCGCACCTCGAGTACTGTGTTCAGTTTTGGGCCCCTCAGTACAAGAAGGACACTGAGGTGCTGGAGCGTGTCCAGAGAAGGGCAACGAGGCTGGTGAAGGGTCTAGAAAACAAGTCTTATGAGGAGCGGCTGAGAGAACTGGGGCTGTTTAGCTTGGAGAAGAGGAGGCTGAGGGGAGACCTTATCGCTCTCTACAACTACCTGAAGGGAGGTTGTAGTGAAGCAGGCCTTGGACTCTTCTCCCAAGAAACTAGCGATAGGACGAGAGGGAATGCCCTCAAGTTACGTCAGGGGAGGTTTAGATTGGACATCAGGAAGAATTTCTTTACGGAAAGAGTGGTTAGGCATTGGAACAGGCTGCCCAGAGAGGTGGTGGAGTCGTCAACCCTGGAGGCGTTCAAAAAAGGTGTAGACGTGGCACTGCAGGGCCTAGTTTAGGAGTCATGGTGGTGTTAGTTGATGGTTGGACTTGATGATCTTAGAGGTCTTTTCCAACCTTAATGATTCTATGATTCTATGACTGAGGAATATATCCAAGTTAAAATCAGCCTCTTCCTCTCACCCTCCTTTTTCTTTCTAACTGGGTGTAGAGGAGGACTGATGTGGTTTGGCGTGGGTGTGTGTGAGTGGTGGCTTAAGTCAGCCAGGTGTTTGCAGAACAGCAGGCTGTTCGTGGCATTGGGGGCATATCTTGGCTGATCACATGAAAGAGTTTTAAACAAGTGACATACACTCATTTTTCATTCTGCCTTGACCCAGATTTTAATATTACCGATGGAGTTAAATGGAGTCATAACTAATTATATCTGTAATGATACTTCTTTTTAACATACCTAACTATTTGATTTGGAGTTTATATATAGATGCATACATAAATTCAATTATAGATGCAGTTGTGCCTGTATTTAATTGAAGGTGGGAATCTGCATTGGTAATACTAGAGGCATCTTCTGAAAACTTGAGCCAACTTGGTGATTTCTTTACAATACAAATAAAGACCAGGCTGTGCACTTCTAAAACTGCATATGGTAAAACTGCTGCTTTGTGCGTATCATAGGACATGAGGAAAGTAGATGGAGTGTACTCAGTAAAAGTTTGCTGTTTCATTTTAGTAAAAGGTAGTCTACTACATGCAGGTATTTTTCATGGGAAACATGTAAGTGTACTAAAATGAATCCTCTTTTTCTTGGTGGGGGAAGAAAGTTGTATCTGGGTTAGAGTACTTATAAACATGGCTGGTTTTTAAAAAAAAAAAAAATCCTTAAACGTGCAGGGGAACTAAACATGTCCAGATAAAATGCATAGAATTACATTCATGCTTAACTGCCTGGGATTAGAAATTCATAGCATTAATTGTGCCAAGCGTTTAGGTATCTTTATGACAAATAATTCTTCAACTCTTAAAAGAAAATTTTCACCTTATATTGTCCTGAAAAGATTAATTTATGATGTGTATAAATATTTATTTTCAGAGAAAAAGCGCTCGCCCGCTGTTTTCCCTGAAGGATTTATTAAAATAATGGTTTATAGCCCTGTATAGAAGACTCTATGCAGGACTAACTGAGTAGTAGCATTGTGCTTAGGTGTAATAATATTAAGGTGTCGTCTTTTTTGTTTAGCAGCAAAATAAGTACTTCTGTCTTAATTTATAAAAGGTGATATCAGATGTGATATAAGAAACGTTGTAAGATGGAGCTGGTGTAGGCAGGTGTTGTCATTTGGAGGCAAACGGGGTCATTTGTAAAGGTGAAACAGGACAGAGCGGGGCAAAAGTGTTCAAGAGCTGCCTGGAGGAGCAGAGCTGACACAGGGATGTGAAGGGACTATAAGTATACCAGGCTTTGCATCAATTTATAGTGGAAGCAGAAAACAGACGCAGGTTCTTGTACTTGGGCTAAAACAGACAGAAATCTCTCTCCTGCGTTTCATGCTGCTGATTATAATACTGCTCTTAGCCAAGTAGTAATGATTGCATTTTCAATGTGAAAATCTGAAGATACTGAGCATTCCTCTTCCTCACGCTAATATTAATACATCTATTTTAAGAGACACAAAATATGTTTTGCTAAGTACTCCATTTAAATGGACGTGAAGGACCTCGTCCTCACATATGCTGGAGAGCACTTGCTCAGCATTACTAATAATGAAATTAAAAATGACTGACTTCTTTAAGCCTCGGTTCACAGTGTATGACACATTAATTGACCAAACTTTAAGGAAGGGTATAATGCATGTTAAAGCAGAAATTTTCTAGGACTTCTATTTAGAGGATTCTAGTGGAAAGTTCAAAAATGTTTTATATTGCTGTTGTGGAAGCTTCTTGGTAATTGAAGCCTCTGAACAACCGTAAAAATTTTACGTGCCGTCTTTCATAATTTCAAATGGGTCGTATACGTGGCATTTCTAAATGTCTAACTAGCAGTTCTGGATGTTTGGTAAAGCACAAGGTGTTGGTGAACAGAATCTTCAAATGTATGTATCACACAGTATTATAATAAACTGTTGATCAAGAATGGATGCATGGAATGGAGAAAAATTGCTGTTGACCTCCGTTCAAGCTAATTAATGCTGCTGCACAGGGGAGGTGCCCCTGTGTTCTTACAGGAGCAAATGCTAGCTGCAAATTCAAGATGCCATGCAATAATTCCAATTTGCCTTACATAGCTGGATACGTGCTTTTTGTGAAAAAAGTTACAGGGTTTAAATCTTTGTGATTGTACTAATGCAGGAGTGGCCAAGATTTATCCTGAAGTTGTGATGTCATGTAACATTCTGTCCCTTCTGTGAACATAGAATCATAGAATCATTAAGGTTGGAAAAGACCTCTAAGATCATCAAGTCCAACCATCAACTAACACCACCATGACTTCTAAACCAGGCCCTGGAGTGCCACATCTACACCTTTTTTGAACGCCTCCAGGGTTGACGACTCCACCACCTCTCTGGGCAGCCTGTTCCAATGCCTAACCACTCTTTCAGTAAAGAAATTCTTCCTAATGTCCAGTCTAAACCTCCCCTGACGCAACTTGAAGCCATTCCCTCTCGTCCTATCGCTAGTTTCTTGGGAGAAGAGTCCAGCACCCGCTTCCCTACAACCTCCCTTCAGGTAGTTGTAGAGAGCGATAAGGTCTCCCCTCAGCCTCCTCTTCTCCAGACTAAACAGCCCCAGTTCTCTCAGCCGCTCCTCATAAGACTTGTTTTCTAGTCCCTTCACCAGCCTCACTGCCCTTCTCTGAACACGCTCCAGCAGCATCTTTTATATTTGGGGTTTCTACTTAAGAACTGGGTCGAAGGATGATTTAAAATGTTGTTGGTTTCTGCTTTCTTCTGCAACAGGAAAAGAGAAGGCCTTTAAGGAAAAAGTGACTTACAGTAATTTTCAGTAGTACATGTGTCGTGCCTGGCTTGTCATAAAATAAAATATTTGTGTAGTCTTCTCTCCCTTCCTTAAGCAGTTCCCACAGTTCACAATGTTCTCTCAATACCTGTCTTAGAAGGGGGTGGTGAAAGGAGATTAAAATTTCTGTAGTCCCATCTGCAAGGATAGGCGATAAAGTTTTTGGCTCCCCTCCCTAACAGCAAGTGGTTATTCTGCCTGGGGAGGTACCATATATTTATATTTATCTATGTCTCACTTGCTTCTGTGGCCAAGAGATCATGAAGAAATTTCTGTTCACTTGTGAAATCTGAATGTGGCATTGTGAATATGTGCCTCGGATTTCCTCATTACAATAGTTATCATTTTTCCTGAAAGTTCCTTTCCTCTGGTGAATTGTTCATCCTGTAGAATAAGTCAGCTATTTCCTGTGTATCAGGATAATGTAACTTAATCTACGCCGGGTATTACTTCGGACCCATTCAAAAGCTTTATATTTTTTGTAAGTTTATTGAAATTTAGACACTTCACTCTCTATGTTTAAATGGTTCCTCCTAGTGCGGTCCAAGTCTGGAGATGCGCTTGGTCTGCAGCCACCCTGCATCAGTGTGATGGAGTAGCAGTAAGTGAAAAGAAAAATTGTCCCTGGTCAACCTGACCCTTTTGATTGTTACATTCGCACTTCAGCAGCATGGTGGGCAGGAGCACTGGTTCCTGCAATTGCTTCTACCTCACATAATTTGAACACAATTCTGAATTGCTTTGTCTGTCTGAACATCTTTGCTTTTTATTTGCTGTCAGTGGAATTTATAACTATAGTTGAACTTGTAATACCAAGTTGGAGCTCGTAACGCCGACTATAGTTAGTGCTTCCCATTATAAGACCGTCTTTTCAGTTGCTGTTAAGCAGCCTGCTAACGCTGACATTTTTCATGCTGAGTGGTTCAATCAGGCTGAATTTATTTTGGGAAGATTCTGTTAAAATTCAACCAATTTCAAGAAGGGGATTAAAATGATGTTGCCCATCTTTTAAAATTCCTTTGTTCTTTTGAATCCTTTGTTCTTGGGCAGGAATACTATGAAACAGGGACATGGTAATAGGCAGATGTCTGTCTCAGCCAAGTAAGAATTAGTGCACGGTTTAACAAATGGCTGGGGACAGGAGTTGATCTCGTCCTGTTAATGCTAAACTCGGCGGCGCACTCCCGGTGTGAAGAGAGGCATTAACTAGAACGGAGAGGGTTCAAAAGTTGGATGAGGGTGGAGAAGAAGGGAGTGACCTGGAAGAAGGAACTGTCCGGGACAAATGGGCGGGTGGTGGAGACCGATTTTGGCAGGACAAGGCGCTGGGAATCTTTTGGTGCCCAGACTCTAGTGTTGCGGCAGTGAACGTGACACAGGGTCGCAGGGGCAGCCTGGACTCTCGTGTTTCCAAACTTCTTAACGCTTGGCTTTGTAACCGGGGAATGCTGTTGCTGCATGCACTATGTTATTGTTAGGGATTTGAGTATATTACTTGGAAGAAGTTGTCATCTACAGCAGAGGTGCTTTATAAGAACTTAAGATGTGTAACATGCAAAGAATGCAAGCGGTTACAGTTGGATAGAGGACAGAAGTTTAAAAACAAACAGGAAAAAACACGCACCCCAAAATTTCTCCCATCTGTTCCTTTGCTCCACATGTTCATCACCTTGAGCCTATATAGAGAAATAGGGAATTAAGGGCTGGCTTCTAAGTGGCCATGATTCATAACATAATTCTAAGAAAAGCTTGCCGATAAGATCAGGATTACTCCTTACATGCAGAACAAAAGGAATTCTTCAGCTTTTAGTAAACTTGAGAATTAGAAAAAAAAAAAAATTCTTGATTCTAAGAAACAATGTGATTTCTTGGTCACTTCATTAATGCTAATATTTTCTTGCTTTAAAAGATTCAGAAGACCTTCTGTTAAGTAATATATGATAACTGAATTAGGCAGTTTTTAAAGTTTCCTTGGCTAATTTACATGCCATCTATTCACAAAGATTTTGGAGTTACAATTAATATTTTTTTCAGGTAAGTGTTATCTGCTGTTGATGAGTTAGTTCCATGAAAGATTTGACCTTTTTTAGTTAGAGTCAATACAAATACGTTAAATATCAAATAGACAGAGAAAGCTATGGCAGTCATCATTTGTGTACTCTGATGGATCTTGCATTGTATGTGAAGATTTCTCTATAGAAGAGGAGCATCCTCTAATTTTGCACAGTTTGTCACTACTGGATTTATACAGAAACAGCTTACTGTGTTAGTGCATTGATTTGATACAATATTATGCTGTGCCTTGTTTATACTGATCTGCCTGTGCTGTGAAAAACTTTGATCTTCACTCTATTTAATACACACACGAGTCTGCAAAAGAATTTAAACAGTGAAGAAAAAAAATCGGAAATTAAATGTACTGGGCAGGTGTATCTCCAGCAAGAGTAAGGCATTATGTTCTATTTGAAGTTTCTTTTAGAGGCCTATTCAGAAAAAGACCATGTATAGACAAAGTGAGGAGAAGTTATGAGTGCTGTCAGATGTATGATTTTTTTTTTAGTCAACTAGAAATAAATGAACTGATACAATGTGAAACTGCAGAGTTTCACTTTAAGTAAACTTACACGTAATGTTATCTAACCATGAAGTGAGCTTTTTTTAACTGTTTTCATGTTTGTACAGTGTTACTCGTTGATGCTTAACAGTGCTTCTCTTTTTTCCCCCCAATGTTTAATTGATACAAGGCTGAAACAACGTCTGCTCCTATGAAGACATCTTTCCCAAAAAGCTGCTAATTTCCACACCTTCTTGAGCTCTGGGCAATTAAAAGCTCTTAAATACTTGATTTTTTTCAGCTCATCCCCTTTTTCATGATTTAGGGTCTGTGGAAGGCCTAACTACTTCCTAGGGAATTGTTAGGAGTCCCTGTGATGTTACTGTCTTGAACGTTGCTGAGCTAGAGGTCTGTTTCTTTCTCAGATACCCTACGTGCATCACCTTTGTGCTGAAATAAATATCTGTTTATCAGCTTAATAGTGAATTGTCAGAGTTTGAGAGGTGAGCTGTATCTTTGTTGTTTTAAGGCCATTAACTGAAATAGCTAAAGAATAGAGTACAGTTTCCATCAGATATGGTGTTAACAGTATTTTATGGAATTACCTTTTTCTAACAAGATTTTTTTGTTATTTGCACGCATATGCTTTTTTTAAAGGGCATGCTTTCTTCATTGTATTGGCTGTGTTTTTAACTTTCTAATTGAAGTTTTTACAATATCGTTATTTTTGTTATAGTGAACCATTTTATTGTTTCAGAAGTGAATGAATCATATATTCTGGGTTATTTTTTCCTGGCAAATATTTTTCCTTAATGATTACTCAGGGCTAGCTTAAATTGTACAGATGAATAATACTTGAAATACAGCATCTGCTTCATCATTTCAAATGTTACCATGAAAAACCTTGTGAAAAAAAAATATATATTTGTCTTTTTCCTTTTATTTGCAAGAACAACGCCTTTATAGGGGACTAGACTGGCTACGTAGCTGTTGTAGGGCAATGAAATAATACTGCTTCTCAATTCTGTTCTTACTGCATCTCTGTTTCCTAAAATCCCAAGATTTTGTTCTATTTCCCAGGTTCCTTTCCTCTGTCCCACCTGGATGAACAGGTACTGGCTCTGCAGCTGAGGCTGCAGCAGGCGGATCCAGATTTGTGCCCCCTTTGCAAGGGCAGGGTGGTTGCAGTAGATGAGCAGTTACTGGGTTGGGGTCGGGAGAGGGTGTTCTGCGAATCCCCAAAGAGTTGCTCTGATCCCCTGTAGATAGGCGCACCCTGTATGTAACTGCATCATAGCAATTTTCTCGCATAGGTTTGCTACGTCACTATCAACTGCTCTAAATTGTTTTTTTCCCTGCACCTATAAATTTATTGCATTTCGCTTGCTCTTGGTCTAGGAACTTGCTACGCCTTTTCTCATTCATACCATGTGTTAACAATGCTGTTTGTGCGCTTTCATGCAGTCCTCCCTGTATCTATATTCTAGAAGCAATCTGTGCTACCTATAGCATAAATGATCTCCAACTCTTTCCTATGTGGAGTTTGTGCTCTTGATTTCTCTTATTTATTTTACAATTATTTTATTTTTTCCTGTCTGAAACCAGTCAAGGCATCAGCCTGTTTTGAATGTTGTATGGATATTGCCGTGAAGACAGACATTAGCTGGGATCCTCTGCTAGTCTACAAGTAGGCAAATACAGTTAAATTGAATTTTGCCAACAAATATAGCAGAATATGACCATAGGGTGGTGTGGAACCTGCTCAGAGTGAAAGGCCTTTGCATGTTGAATCGCAGTTCCTGACTGGCCTTCCAAGTCGGTCCTAGGTGGAAGAGTCCAGGTGCGCTTCCTCCACTGCTCAGCATGAATTAACAAAGCCAGATTTGAATGCAAGAGATGAGTAAGCAGCTCCACAGCCCCCTGAAAATGGAAAAGAAGAGAGGAATGTAAACACTCTGTGTTTTTTGTTAGTGGAGTGGATGCGTTCTCATATTTTTGTTGATTATACTGAGTTTTAAAATAGTTGGAAGAGTAAAAGTATCAAGAGAGCATCTAATGTGTGGGTATGTGTTTCTGTGAACACAGTGAGCTTTTTAAAGTGCGGTAGGAATTCTGGGCAGTGTATAAAACCTGAAAAGAGTGAGTCTATTTTTTTGCATCCCTGTAGCTGATTTATGTAATCTAGAATGTAAAGACCTACATTCTGGCAGATTTTGTTTAGGAGTAAAAATGTCATATGCAAACTGGTTTTTTGTATGTTTCCCAGATTCTCTGTAGGTAGGTTAAAAAAACAAAACCAAACCCCCCAAAACCCCCACATATTTTCTCTGTTGCCCCTACCCTTTTAAGCTGCTGTCCAGACAAATATTTGTAAACAGAAATTAATGCAGATTCTTTTGCATGCGCAAAGCCCTGGGGATAATGAGGAAATGTTTTAGTGTGTGTGAGGCGTTTAATACTTTGTTTTGCTCTGATTTATCTTACAAAGAGCTGTGGAGGCCTGCCTAAAAAACTAGAATACACTCCCTGGGAGCTTATATTACTTTTGTTTAAAATAGTCAAACCTCTACTGCTGAAACTCAGGAATTCATGGACAGAATGACTAGAACAGCAAATACAACTTTAAAAAATGTGGTTATTGGATAAACTGGTATAAGCCCAGCTGCTGTGGATAAATTGATTTTGCTGTTGCTTTAAATCTATGATGTGTTGGTATTTTGGCAGAGTAAGAAAAACAAGGATATTAGAAAGTAATTTACTGCGCTGGGATTAGTAAAGAGTGTTCTGTTTCTATGACTGGGGCAGAACAGGATGGTTTAGATGTGTCTGATAAACAGGACGAGGTCTAGTCTGACAGCTGGCAACAATAGCTTTTGCTCAAAGTCAGGTGTACTAAATTAGCAAACCTATTACAAGGATACAGGAGAAATCTCACAGAAGACAGCCTTGTAGGCAGAAGTGTTGCCAAATGGGAAATGATTCATCGTCTCTGAATGGGATGAGCACTGAGCAGAAGCAGTTTAAACCTCAGACTGCTTTGGCTCATAAACCACCAAATATGCGATTAACACTTTATCTTCTCCAATCCTGTGTTTTTTATTGTCTCCTGAACAGCAGTCTATATTTAGGATCGAAGTCTACGACGCTTGCTCGTTTGTTCTAACTTCTCTTCGGTAAGCTTGAATGTGTTTAGGTACTTTTTTGACTTTTAGCTAAATGGCAAAATGTTTGCATGCATCCTAAAAGCACTCCCATCTTGTGACCCTTTGGCAATATCACCTTTTAGTGAGGACTGTTACGTGTCTGGAACGCAAGCATGACACCAGTGATGCTGGCAGAACTTGGGTGAACTGACTTAGCATAGTTTATTTGCTTATATTTAGTGAAAATACAGGATTAGCTGGAGATGTAGTTTAATGTAGCATGCCAGTTCCAAGGCGGTCACTGCATTTTGATTTGTAGTGTTTTAAAAACTTGTATCTATTTAATATTGACAATGCCATTCGTAGTCTACAATGCATAAACAGGAAATATATTTGTGAATTTTTAAATTTAGTTAATAATGCAGAAAGGAGGTACAGTTTACAAAGCTAGTTGAAGGAATGTAAAGGGGGGAAAGGCTTGTGCCCTCTTCTTTCATTGTTCATATAGCTGATCAGAGTTTTAGCGTGTCTCTGGTCTTGTTTTATTTAATATGAATTGTCATATTGGCTCTAAGATATGTAGATGATAGAGAAACAAAAGGAATTAGGTCATTGGAAGGTGTGTAGTATTAAATAATTGAGACATAAGAAGATAGTTGTGAGAGGAAAAATTATTTTACTTGGTAATTAATATATTGTTGAGCAAATAATTATATTGGGGGGGGCCTGGGATAGCACTCAGTTAGCAGTTGAGATATCCAAGGAGTAGTGTGCCTAGGAAATGAATGTAAAGATTCCTCTGGAAAACTGGGTCTGGCATCCTTGCTCTTACCTTGCATGTGCAACCATGTAAGAAATGGTAGAAATCAGGAGAAGTGATATTTAGTATAATGCTTTGTGAGCGGAACTGCAAGAGCCTGAGGGTTTCTAGAGTGAAAGGCACCAGAGTAAATGAGGGTTTTCCATTTCTGTGTCCCCTCAAAACCCCTTCCGTGTCCACTCAGACTTTCTGAAGCTCATAACCGGAGTTTGAGATCAATGGAAATACTTGCATGCTCATTACACTTGAAAGCTGTTCTGCCTTTGCAGATGCCTAGTAATAAAATATCCTCTAAGTTCTTGGAAATACCTTCCTGGATTTTTATTCATTTGCTATACTGCTAGGAGTGTTGATTCACAGTGTTATACTTTTTACATTAATGTAATCAGCTTTATACTCCTCCTTTCAGTCTCACCTGCTTCCCATTATCTTTCTTAGTCTTCACGCTCTACTGCTTATTATCTTCTGCCATGTGCTCCTCTTTCTCAAAAAAATTCACGCCTTTTCACCACTTGAACATTACATCTTCCCAAAAGATTTCTGAAGTTGTAGTTTAAATTGCATGGTAAGCTTTTTTGGGCAAGATTTTTTATTTTCACATATTGGTGAGCTATTTAATCTGAATCGCTTGGTGGTCTGTTTCTTTCAAATCCCTTTTATATTATTTCTTACAGTAGTATATAAATTGTACTGATTTAACTAAATAATTTAAGTAACTTGTGTAAAACCAAAGCAAAACAAGAAAAACGGGACTTTTATTTCTGTTGAAATAAGTAAGATTGCTCATCCAGTTAGCTCATCTCTGTTTAACAGCAGCAGCTTCTTAAACTGTTTGGATTTGATCTGTAGAACACATATGTTTACACAGAGAAACTAAACTGAATCTGTTCATATTAAAGGACTGCAATAACTTAACTAAATCAGTTTATGAATTGTGTAGTCTGTTGATACAATTATCTCCTGGAGATGAAGCTTCACGGTTATCTGATGGGGGAGAAAGACTGGACTGAGGTACATGAGAATTTTAATACTGTATGAATGGTGACGTTGTCTTGGTTTTCTGTATGTATTTTGTTTAAGCAGCTGGCATTTTCCCCACTTATATGGTATTACACTTCTGCAGGTAGAGACAGAACTATACGTACTCAGAGGCATAAGCTTAGTAACCAGGTAAAGGCGTATATATAGTCCACACACCTTTCTGCTGACCCTGGGTTTTTTTGGCAGAAGCCAAACTGTCAAGTTCCAGAGAGAGGCAGTTTCCAGAGTTGAAAGCACTCCACTGAAACCAATTTTCCCCAAAAAAGTAAATATGCAGACATTGTGCTTAAATATTTCAACTGCATCAAAGGAGGAAGAGGCAGGATCCACGTATTATTGGGGAGACAGATCAGAATCCATGCCTGAAGTTGTGGATATTGATGATAATGCAGGAGGATGTAAAAACTGCATCACTCATTGGTGTTCCCCTGTATAATAGGACTTCAGTACATCAGGTGTAGTAGTAAAACAACATTGTGCTGAGCTAGGAGTTTGGATTGAGGGCAGATGCTTAATTAGTGGTTTTTGCTAGTGATAGTATCAAAATCATGATCCTTGTGAACTCCTTAACATTAAGTTTTGTTTATTAGGGAATGATTTTAAAAAAATCACTCTTTCAAGTTGTATATTTGAAATGCTAGAATTTACTTTCTTTTTCCCCTAACGGAAGTTGCCACCTTAGCTGTTGTCGTGTTTTAGGAATTGTTTCTTATAAAGCAGCTGACAATCCTTTTGTTAGTGTTGATGAAATTAATATTTACAGCATTTTGCTGAAGAGTGGCATAAGAATTACTCATGAAGGGTAAATGATGTGCATGCTTTTGGTGTCTTCCTTTTTTTTTTTTCTTGGTGGTTCTTTTCCTTTCGCCGCTTCCCAGAAAATCCCCAGCAGTAGCAGTGTCCCCCTAGGATCATGTCTGTAGAAGAGACAGGATTTTGAGGCTTCCCGTTTAAATCAAACGTGTGGCTGTGTCCAGATGGAGATGGCAGCGGTCCTGCAGTCTGGAAGGCTGCTGGTATCTACAATTCCTGATACCCAGGAGTCTGGGTCAGTTGCAGGTGCCTCTTGTCTGAAGCCCTTTTTAAAATTCAGGGCATTTTTGTCTGGTTGGTAATTAGATCATGAATTTCTTTTGTTGTTGCCTCCACTATAGATCATTCAGAGGGTGGAGAGTTTTACTGCAGTGAAACAAATCTGAGGGCTCTGCTTCTTGTTAGCATGTTTTTCCNTATCAAAATAAGCTGAGAAATATACGGGTAAATTTCCATGTTACCTTTTTTTATTTACCCATCCTCAGAGGAAGAATCCTGTGCTCTCTAAGTATTTTGCAAGTTGATAATTTTGGACTAATCACTTCTGTCTAAACTGGGGCTTGGTTAAAAAATAGCTGCTGGGATTTCAAACAAGTCTTTAAGGATTGAGGTAAGATTTTAGCACAACAATTCTTAAGAGTTTGAGATAAGAGTACCCCCTTTTCTTTGCCTGAGCTCTTAAATACTATTTTATTTCTGTATTTCCAGGACAGTTGAGTTAATGCTCGTAATAGAGTTTAGTTGACTCACACTTGCATGTAATAACCACCTCTGCAGGTTTAAGATTAGTTAATCTTGGTAATGTCACTTTAAATTAAAAGGGTTTTTTAATGGGAATTATGTTTTTAATACTGTAGGAAGATAAAATAATAAAAAATAATTGAGAGGATCATAGAGCAAATGCAACAGCAAAGCTGGTGGGTTCATTTATCTTTAATGGCTTTCTGTTTCCCACCCTGATTTTGTTTACTGGAATACAATTTTATACTTACTACAAATGTGAGAAACAGAAGAGATAACCTTGAAATTGGTCTGAAAATTGATCTTTGAGTGCTGACTTTTTTTTTTTTTGAAGTATTCTACTAGCTGTTAATTTAAAGCTCTGTTGTTTTCTCCCCTCTCCCCCCGCCAGCCCCAACTGACCAGCATAGCGTTCAGTCTTTGTAAGCAGTGTATTTATGATGACTTCATGGTACAGTAGTGGTTTTTCAGATGTTGAAAAATGGACAAGATGTGAGGCTTAGGCCATTTTGGAGTAGGGTGGAGAAGTGAAGTGGAATTTCTAGTGTATGAAAGTTATGCATTAGAAACATCCTGGCTGGTCTGAGAGGCTCCATCCACACTAAACCAGGAAATGCAAATATTCGCAATAGCCTTTGTTTTCCTAAAGTTTCCCACGTGTTACTTCTGCTTCTTTCTCACTGTTTGAGGCTGAGACTGAAGCCCTAGCTTACACAGAGCCTTGATGGGGATGGTTTAATCCTGTATCCTTCAAATTTAATTGGCATATTTGGTATATAGCTAAAAAAAGGCAAAACAAAACCAACTTAAGGTTTTGCATCTATATATTCAGTTTCACTGAATTCAAACATGAATCTTCATAAAAGAGACTTGTAAACCTTCATGGTAAGATTTGAAATGCTTGGGGAGGGTTGCTACCTTCATTGCAAAAGTGGCAGCATAATTTCTTTCCTTTACCTCTTGACAGGCGTATCAAATAAACTGGACGCATGAATAGAGTTGGTGACGTGTGTGGCAGTAAGCCCATCACTGAATGAATCCAGGAAATGTGAATGCATTAGTTGCTTGAAGGAAGAATTCAGTGGTGGTGGTGGGGTTCTGTTTTGTTTAACTTTTGGCTTGGAGTGGAGTAAGGGAGGAGAAGTGGAAAAGGAAGCCTTTTGTTTACAGTAAAACAATGCTGTGAAGTAGACATCATGATGTTAAAACAGGAGTCTAAACATGGCAAATCTAGGCAGACTCCATCTGGCCGTGTCCACAAGTCGTTCAGACAACCCCGGCACAGAATGCTGGAGTCTTGAGTCGCTGTCGTGTCGTCCTCCCCTTACGGGAATTTAAAATAGCCTTGGAGACTCAGTCCCAGAATTTTATTATTGCATGAGATGAATGATTTATTGGCTTAACCGTTTATATTCAGTGATGCAATGTATCTTTATTAATGTTTCTTCCACGATAAATGCGTGATGTTTTCATTTTGAGTTTTAATCTCCGTGAGTTATTCCATGCAAGTAGTAGGGGTCTAGAATTCTAAATCCAGTCAAAGCACAACCTACTCTTATAGGCAGAATTTAATACAGTGCATCTGTTGGAAAGAAAAATATACTGTTACTGTGTTAGTTTCTGGCATATTTTGCAGTGATTTAAAGTATATTGCATTGTTGGGACATTTTTCACTTCTGGATAATCCATATTGGTGTTTGAATGCAGGTTATTGTGGTTTTGTTTGTTTAGTCCCAGAGGAATAGTTCTGATCTGTTGAGACACAGATTTCTAGCTGACAATGCCTGTAAGCAGGTGCATGTGATCCTTTGAAATGGGTTTCATTTTACATGCAGTATATTAAAGATTTAGCATCTGGCTTGTGTTGAAGTTGAACTTGCAGAAATGCGTTTATGGGACAATTTAGAATTTTAACAATTATTAAAGGAAATTCTTGTTAAAAGTGCTTTTCTAGTACTAAGGTTATCCTAATATGTATTTTAAAAGAGTTTATTTTAAAGCTGTCTACCTTGTGTTTGGATATCAGCCTAGCAATAGTGCTTTTATATGTCACTTAGAACTAGTGTTGAATATTTTTTTTTTTCAACCTGACAGGTTAGTATTTAATAGCACTTTAAAAATTCATTAGTACTTCTGAATCGTTCTAACACATATTCCTAGTAAGACAGTTAGAATAGGTACATGATTCTAAATTTGCATTAGATTTAAACTAGGTTTGTAATTCTGAAAGAATTGGAAATTAGTTTCCTACCAGTATGAACTGTAAGTGTACATGGTAAGATAGCTGTGCCTGTTGAAGAAGCTACCATCCCTTCCAAGTTGTCCTGGCTCCCATAGCTCTGGGGGCAGAAGGGATCATGTTCTGCATTTCCTAACGTACATCAGAAAAAGATACCTAGAGGAAACAGGTAGCGATGGTGGTTTGAGGTTTACCCGGCTGCTCCAGAAGGCAGTGCTCACACTGTGCTTTCCTGCTGCGGAACCGTGGATCTAGTGTATGGTGGAGAGTGTTTACATTTAACCTAACCCAGCAGAGTATGTCTGAAATCAGCATCAGTTCGCCCGGTGTCCTTGGGTGAACTGGGCTTCCTTGTGCATGTTATATGGCACCTTCATCTCAGCGTCTGCTGCCTCTATACTGGTCCCAGAAAAAGAAGAGGCATCGGGGTGACTAGCGGCCCTTTCAGCTCACGTCTTCAGGGGATGGCGTTTAGAGATTTAATTTGGGTAGCGCTGAATTTCAGATAAAGTACTGGGGAAAATAATTAAACCTTTTTAGGAAGGGCACGCCAGCCTCTGTGTTTGTACGTGTTTTGTACTCTAGAGCTCGTTAAGTTATTTAAATTTCTAGTGCTTTGTGAGACTTGGGAAGTGCAGCTGTCAATAAGTAAAATAGAGTGGCCTGAAAGCAATTGTGTGTATACTTGCAAGAGGAGTGCCTTCCCCCCCCCCCCAATGTTTTGATTCTGTGCTTCTGAGTGTGCTTTGGGAAATAGAAAATGACACTCCATCCGAATGTTTAAGGTTAAGATTGTGTCTCTGAAAACCTGAAGGGCGTTAGGTTGTATTTTGGTATCCTGATGGCAAAAGTCTGCTTTTAAAAACATTATTTTAATTTTTTTTCTTTCTTTAAATAAATGTCTAGAACTGCAAAACAGAGACAGGAGGAAAAACTAGTAGTCTGCATTAAAATAAAAACACGGGGGGTTGGGGGGTGTATTTTGGTTTTAGAGCTGAAGAACTCATTGGTATGGGGTGCACTTTTACAGTGCAACTGCAAGTTGCCCTCAGAAAGGTAGTCTGGCTAATCCTCCCTTCTTTGCAGCCATGTGCTTCTGCCACTTCCTTTGCATTAGATCTACAGATGGCGTGACTGCAGGATAAGTCAACGCAGCTCTTAGAGCCGATGGCAAACTAATCCATCTCCCCAGAAGGTTAATTTTCTGTTAAGCCAGTTCAGCTTCCTGATCTACCTTGCAGCCATATGATTGCTAGACCTGATCTGAGAGAGGAACAGCTGCAGCCCTCTTCCGTGTTCGGTGCAACATGAAACCCTCCAGCTCCTGTTGATCAGTGATCATGGTTAGAATAATGGTCAGCTGCTGCATTCTTACCCATTTCATGTTTCAATACCTTCTTTACTCAAAACCCCTGCGCACCTGTAAAACATGTACTTGTTAGGTTTACCTATTTTTGTGTGTCCCTTCTTGACGATAATCGATTGCAATCTTCTAAAATGCATGAATTTCACTAACTGAAAGTAAATTCTTAGTTTATGATCATGTTCTGTCACTTAGTGTGTTCATCTGCAGAAAAAAAACCCTTTCAAAGGAAATGAAAATTGAAAGGAAATGAAAGCTACAAAAAAAAAAATCCTCAGATTAATTGTGAAATAAAATTTAATGTGAGCAGTTGGGATAAACAATTTTATTTCAGAACCTTAATTGAGAAAGTTATTACCTCAACAGCTGTATTTGCAAATCTGTATGGTGTTATTTACAGCTCTTTGTTTCAGGAGTAGTTGAAGACCTCCTGTTTTATATCTTCTCATGTGGGAATTTAGGCAGGTCCAGGGAGGGAATGCAAGCAGAAAAATATAAGTTTCTCGGTAGCGTGCCAACAATGGAAGAAAACAGTAGGAGTTTGTTAGAAACGTTTCAAGTATTGAGCTGTCCTGCTGGAACCTGTGCATGGTGTGCTGTTTGCCCGTTGTTTTTCTAAAATAAATAAATTTACAAGGAGTTTTATACAATGTGGAGAAAAGTACGTCATGTCAGCCATAGGTTCAAACACCCCAAACAATTTCAGGGTCCCAGGGGCAGCCATCCGAAGGCGAGGAGGGGGGTGTGTGTGCGCGTTCATTTGTCTCCCTCCCTCTCCCTCCCCCAAGCAGGCTCATTCCAATCAGCAGTGTAATTGGAATGCAACCACAGTCTGGAGGAGGAAGGGGAATTTTTGGCAAGGAGAGGCAGAGCAGTTGGGAGCTTTATTCAGATTAAAGCATAGACGACCATTCATTATCAGTACAACACACATTAGCAACAGCATAACATTGTGTTTCTACAGCTGGGACTTATTTTAGTGATTGTATTGCACCGCGTATTACATGCAAACAACTGGGATCTGATCACAAAAAGCAATGCTAATGGCTTTCATTAAAAGATGGTGTTTCTGTGGGGGGAAGAAAGACTTGCCTTCAAAATGAACTATTGTGGTAAAAATTGATAGGCAGCCTGTCCTTCTCCTCACATCCCATGTGTTACATATGTTCTGGAACAAGCAGTTTTTCTGGGAGAACCACCCTTGGGGAAAGAACAAAAACCAACAGGAATTATAATGTTAGAACTGCTGGTTGGATTCGGAAGGCTGAACTAGTTTTTCTATGGTGATGACACGTGAAAAGCCAGAAGATTAGTAAACATAATCTTAGCTTTGGACCCAGTCCTTTCCTTCCCCCTCTAAACTCGGGGCTGTCTGTTGACACAATATTGGTTGCTTACAGATGTCTGACATGAGATGGGGGGTTGTTTTCTTACTAAGTCACCTACTGAGTTTTAAACGTGTTGATTATGTGTTTCCTTCTGCTTCTTCAGCTGGTACCCTCACTTCCATGGATTTGTGATTACTTTTTATTTTCTTACCTGTCTTCCTGTATCTTTGACTGATAGCATTGATGTCTTCCCAATATACATATTTTAAAAATTATTTACTTAAGATGGTAGCTTAAGAAAGATTAATTTTTAATACAGCAATTTAAAAAACAATATATTTCACAACTGTAGCCCTGAGGTACTAGTACCTCGTGTTGCTGGGTACAAACACATTTAAGCCTTGTAATTTGTCATAAAGCAAGGCACATGTTATAAGAGATAAATGAGATTGTACAAACATACAGGTAACAGAACACTATAACGTACCTGTGAGATAAAGTAGTATTATTCCCATTTTGCAGGTGGGAAAGAACGTGGTGAACAAATTGGCTATAAACAGTTTGATACAGGTTGGAAAGACCCGTGAGGGTTGAATACAAGATCACTACCCTCAAATGTCCAAGTTCCTTAAATTCAGGTAACATTTTCTTAATGTTGCCTTCCTCAGTACTCATTCTAGGTCTGTTATCCAACCACTGAAGGTGAATGGGGGCACTGAAGACTCTTAGATCATACCTACGATGTGGTGATCCTGTGAAATCTCGTAGCTCTTATCACTTTTTACTTGTTTTCGTTGCAAGCTTCCCACAATGGCACTCTCCACTTCGTGTTCTTCATGTTCTTCCTTTTAAGTATGGAGACCTTGTATTACATATATACTTACTATTCTGAAATAAACATATACTTATATAAATAAACTTATAAACTAGTGGTAATGTATAACATAGGATACCTTCCATAACAACAGTTTGATGTCATAAAGTTTGATTTTTCTGTAAAAATGAGTCCAAAGTAAAAAGCAGTTGTAACAAGAGTTCTTCGGTAGCTAGCAAAAAGAGTAAGAAGAGTTCAGAGAATGAGAAGAATATTTATCTTGCTATAAAATTCACATTTTCAATAATCATAGTTCCTTTCAATTTTTTTGTGGATTCCACCAATTATTTCATCCCCCTCTATAGTTGCATGTAAATTTTAGTAGCTAACACATAAATGAGATTACAGGAGTTTGGGGATATTAAATATTTTGCATTTACTTGCAGTAGTTAAATTATTTTTCAGTAAACCATTCTTTGTCAGTCACTGGAGTAATAAATCAGAAAAAGGAAATTGGCATACGTGATTCACTTAATTCCTATTTTTGAGTATTGGAGAACTACGCATAGCAAAGCAGTCGTGGAAGGAGACGAGGTAGCTTATAATATTATGCTCTTTTAATGTTTCTGTGAACTGACCTGAGTAGCATATGTTAGAATGAGATCATAAGGCATGATAAAAAGATATTTAATGAACGTATAGTATGTAAAACTGATGTGCCTGTTTGTCTTGGCACATATATATTGTTCCTTCATATTGGAATATTAATGTTCTCTTTTCTGTAGACTACCTGGGAAGTCTGTAATAAATACAAAACATAGCTATCCACTGACTCATTGATACTTTGTAATAAATACTTTATCTACATATGTGTACTAGAAGCCATTAATGTCTTTTGATGATGTACTTATGGTACGATGCTCCCCCCCCCTTTTTTTTAAACCGATGTTAATATATACATATTATATATACATATATATACACACACACACATATACACACACATATATATACAGGCATTGGTTTATATTCTAGTTTCTGAAAACCTTCAGTGCAAGTTTAAATAGCTTAACTTTTTTTTGTTTAAAAATAATAAAAAGTATTTTAAAACAAGCATGTACAAATAACCTTCAGTGCCCTTGTGCCTCTAGAGGTTCTATTAATGGTGCAACTGCATAGATCTGGTAACGGTGTGGGTTTGGGTCCAGAACCATCAGCATTTTAACTTGGCTTTGTCAAGGAGAATAAATCTTGCTATGGTTCTTTCTGGTTTTTGAATCTTTAGCTCAGATTTGACGTAGGATAGAGGTCTCAAAGAACTAAGTCCCATGAGTTTTATGAGAATCGTTGCCTGGATAAAGAGGAGACCCTAGCAGTGACCTGAAATGAGAGGAAAAAGCTGCAGTCAGAGATCCCGTGTTGCGAGACCACGGGAAAGCCTGCGTGGGAGAGTGTCTGTCTAAATGCCCTACCGGTGGGAAAAGCCTCAGCTATGGCTTTCAGTCAACTGTAAAACATAAATCCATAGGAAACCAAACTTCCTTAGTTTTTATTCTCAAGGAACTATTAATCAGTCGGTTATCAGAATATTCAGAATAGGTTTTAATACAGTGTTGAAACTGTTAGAAAAGTGGAGCATAAACTCTGAGGCTTTTCCCACCAGTGGGAAAAGTTTTGTCCAGAAAAAGTCCTGAGATGGATTAGAGCTCTGTGCGTGGAAGAAGATTGTTTCACTCAGAATTGAGCTGATGCTCCTGGGACCTGGGCTTTTTCACCTAGAAATACCTGGCAGAGAGGGTGTTGTTAATGGAAGATTGCTCAGGTCTCTCCTGTTTTGTTAACCTGACAAAGCCAGAATGAGTTGACATCTGACTTTCCTTAAATGTGGTTACTAGAGAGGGAAATCTTGAGCCAAAAATATTAGTTTGTTCACTCATGGCTAATTGCTGGGGAAACGGTTATTAGTCTCTGTTGTGTGTGTGCCCAATTGTATAAAAATGAGACTTTGGTTAAATTGCACTGGCAGGCCTGCTTAATATTTTGAAAAGAAGTGTTTATAATTAGTTAAGCTTCCAACTTCTCTCTCAAAAGATTAGTCAAACCTCTTTTATTTTGGACATTGTACAATTTCAGGAAGATACGGTATGCCTCACTCTGCTAGAGATGAATTTTGACTTAACTATTGGATTTTAAACCTTCAGCTTCACTTGACCCTTCCTGTTTCTTGTAATGGGTGAAATTGTGCAAATAATTTGTATCTTTTTGAGGTATTTAAAAAAGTGGCCATCTATCTATACACGCATCTATTTTACTTGAAGTTTTTCACCAGTAGATGAGAGATGGCTGGTGAGCAGTAACCTCTTTCAGTTCTTGGACGAGTGGTGTCTGTTGACAGCTCAGGCTGAGGATATTCTTGGTGTAATAAAATCTTAAGGAACTGCAGAAGCATTTTTCTAAGTTTGTCTTATCTGTTTCTTTAAATGTCTTTGAGTAGACTTTAAATTGCAGGGCACATGGAAGTCTTTAGTAACTGTGGATTTTTATTACACCAGTAAGGACTTTATTTGAATGTTTTGTGGAGCAGACGGTGATGTGACAGTCCGTTTCCTATACGTGCTTGAACTCCAGGTATCAGAAATACCCAAAACGTTTGGTGCTCTGTTAGTATTTTACTACTGCTGACTGTTTACAGTGGGATAATTGGGTGAAAATCCCTTAAATAGAGCTCTGCTTTAGGATTACCATTATGTCTTTGAATGGAGAGAAGTAATTTTTTTACCTTTATCATCTTTTAAAAAGAACAACTAATAACAACCTGGAACCAGGCAAATTTTTTTTCAGGTTAACAGTTATTAGCACCCCCTTGCATCAAACTAATATGCTGAAACTTTCCTGGGAGCTTATACATACTTTTCCTGTGGTATATGTCAATGCGCAGGGGGTTGTTTTATGACTACCTGTAGTCATTAGTAGGTGTCCCCTTATGTTTTATGGAGGACCAAAACTCAATAGACCTGAGTAGAGTTTTACCTAGATTTTACAGTACTGAGTTCCCGTGGAAAGCAGTTGCACTAAAATCGACATCTTTATGAGCATAAAAATTGGGAAAACATTAATTCCGTTGATTTAGAATAATATGTAACTTGGACTGTGCTAGTACGCACAACTATTCAGGGTGGTGCTTCTCTGCCCTGACCATGGAAATCTCCATGAGTGTGCTCATGGACTACCTCCGCTTACTTTTATTTCGGCAGATACTGCATTGGAGAATCAGTAGCCCTGCAGGATGAGTTTGAGGATATTCTGTGGGGGAAAGCATGACCAATTTTGTTTGGTTTTAGGTGATGTCTGTGGGATGCGATTATTGGATGTACTTTCCTGTACTTTCTGTCTTTCCTGCTAGTAATAAATATTGGCGATCTCATAGAAAAAATATCCAAGGGAACCATATACCGAGGAGTCTTCTGCAGCATTGATTCTTTTCTTTTTTGTACTAGCTGTGGGAATTCACACTTTCACTCAATACCCAAAAATCCTTCTGTGTTATCAGTAAATATTTTAATGTTTCCTGTTTACTAAACCTGTGACAATAGATAAGCATATGTAGTTGAACAGTGGTGGATTTTGTGAGGAGAAGTCTTCTGTGTGTACCTTGGCATCTTTGTATGAAAGTTGTCCCCTTTGACCTGTATTTATTTATTTACTCTATTCTCATATGAGGTTGTTTTCCCCGTGGTATTTTTAGTTGACAAATGCAAATGTTCCTCCCTTTTAATTTAAACAAAAAAGCCTGAAACAATTATCAGCTTTTACAATAAAACATATCTTTGGAGCCATCAAACCTCTGGCATTAGAAGTTAGTCTACTCCACCCAAACTTTTTTCAGGTAAAAACATTTATTTAGTTTCCACGCAGGATGACAGAAAAGCCTAGACTGCCTAATGCACTATTTTTTATGGTCAAGGAAGCTTTTGCTGGTCTGTAGAACTGAACATAAGACCCCGCTTGTGAAGTACCTCTAATCTTACTGGCACAAATGTTTGTGCCACCGTATGGTGAGCCAGTTAGAAATGGTCCAGTTCCCTCACTAGGTAAACACAGAGTTGGCAAAACCATTGAAGGGGGGGCGGGGAAAAAAGTATGTGAGTGAAACTATGGCCTGAGGAAACCACTACCGTATCACTTCCACTATAATCTACCTAAAGGGAAATTGCCAAAAGATGACACTTCTGGCTCAGCTTTCAGGAATTATTTTATATGACAATATAAATGATGTAGGAGCGCAATTCGTTTATACTTGTTCATTTTATGTTGAGCAGGATTTTCTGGAATGCTGAACAGGTAAAGTAACTTTTTTTTTTTTTTTTTTAATTTTGGGAATCAGTAACTTAATTTTGTATTTCTGTTTTTCTTACAGTACTGTGTGCAAAAAACTTGGTGAAAAAGGATTTTTTCCGTAAGTAGCTGTTAAAGTTTTATACGTTTATAGATGGGATAAATATTATGCAGGTTCTATACATCAGTATTTGCACATGATCATTGTATTAAGATATTTGCATTAAGGGAGCTGGGCGCTTTTATGTTTTCACCCCTTTTTATTTCAGGATTTAAAATTTTTTCTTAGGTGGCACTTGTCAGATTCATAATAATAATTAACACACTGACACAGTCTCTCAACTTTTGATGGGAGTGGAGAACAAATTTACTCTCAGGCAAATTACATGTTTTTCTATTAGTGCCACATATTTATTAAAATGTTTTTTAATGTAAGAACTTTTTGTCCAGCAGAGAGATGTACATCTTAATTATTAATAATCATGTCATAATACCTACCTACTCTGAAATTATATTTTAATTAATTTTAATAATGTTTTGGAAAAAGTGCTAAGAGGTGGATGAAGGAGGCAGAAAGGAATGTTATTGGCTGTGTAGGCATGCACGCACAGATCACCTGCCTGCCGCCTCCCAGGTGGGAGTAGGAAGAATTCAAAAGATCAGACCTGAACTTTGAAAAGAACTTGAAGAAGGGATGATACAGAATTATATTGTGATTTGTGAGACTTCTAAAACTTGCTTTATATCTGGATTTTTGTATTGATTGCAAGTCTTCAGGTGTTTAAGTTTAATAATGCCTAAAAAACCTCCTCAAGATTTGAAATCTGTGATGCATTTCTGTACTGAAGCACAAATTTCACAAGGCCCTGTTCCTCCCCTACCCCACGTGCTTTGCTTTTATCCCCACGTGCTTTGTCTGACACTTGTCTTGAACCACTTTGCTGCTTGACTGGCTCTGTCGTGAGTCACCTGAGGAAGTGATACCGGTACAAAACTTGTGCTACAGAAAATGTGAATTATGTTTCACCGCCTTAGTTCCTTCAGCTGACTCACTGGGCACTCAGATGAGGGGAGGAATTAGTTTAGTATGAGGAGCGAAAGGGATAGGACCGCATGACTTTGGGGCATTGGTCGTGGGACCTTCTCTTTTGGTGTCAGTTAAGAGGCTGGTTAGAATAGCAGTTGCAGTAGAGCTAACTGTAGCCTGCTCTGGTCCTGCTTCTTTCCCGTCCTCAGCTGTGTAGCCCTGCACCATCTTTGCACTGATTTTTGTTGTTCAGCTGAACCTGTGTTCAGTGTTTCCAAGGTTACTGAGCAGAAAATGAAGTAGGAAGCCAGCAGAAAACAAAGTGGACCTCAAAAGAAAGAATAACCTGTTATAGGTGATTTCCTGTAATACCAATAACAACCAAACTCATAATTGTAATCAATCTTAAAAATAGGGAGAAAGTAAATCTGTTTTCTCTGCCTTTTGCTGAATTCTTTGTATACTGAGAATTTACTCAGTCCTGAACTAGGAAGATTAAGGTGTTCAGATTTTTTCTTTTTCCCCAATGTGTTTGACCTACACAACTTTTTCTTGGTCTGTATCAGTGAAATAAATTGCTAATTTAGCCATTTCCTGTGCTTAATACGTCATGTTATTCCTGTTCATTAAATATGGCCCTCATTTATGAATAAAAGGCAACTTCAAATAAAATATTTTTTTTAAAAATTGTGCAATAATACAGGACTTTAAAGCATCCCGATCCATTTGCTAGTGTTTTTCTTTTCCTCCTCTCAGGACTTCCTGATCCATTTGCTAAGGTTGTGGTGGACGGATCTGGCCAATGCCATTCTACAGATACTGTGAAGAATACACTTGATCCAAAATGGAATCAGCATTATGACCTGTAGGTGGTAACAGTGATAATCAAAGGTTTGAAGTGAAATCCTCTAAAGTACACAGAAATTGTCAGATGTTCATAACACTGTCCTATTTACAGCTTGGAAAATATCCCAGAGTTTATTAGTTTGAGTAAAAAACATGTGTCAAAATACCACTTTCTCATTTCCTTCAAAATCTAAATACTACACTTGGTTTTCTAGTGATGTCTGCAGCATGCTTTACATGTACTATAGCATTATTTTATTGTCATATTTCCATGTTAACACTTCTGTAGAATGAAGCAAGTAACTGACAGTATTTCCCTCAAACTGCTATGCTCTTCATGCTATTTTTGTCTGTTGCAGTGCTACAGTGTCTTTTCTTCTGCGTGCCTCTTGTTCAGTTTTCTCTCCTTTATGTCATTTTCTGTCCCAAATGTTCTTCTCACTATAAATTATTATGTTATGATCACTTGAGCATCTTTCAGTGCTTTTGAGCAATATAATCAGTATGGCATGTATATGTCATGTTTTTCCTCTCTCTTTCTAAAGCATAGAATATTCTGTATAATGTAAGTTACTAAAGCTTTTCTTTTTTATATAGGTTTCTTTGTGCATGCTTTATTTTCCCTGTCTTTTATCCTTTTATTCTTTATCGTTTTCCTTGGGATGGAAGATGAGGAAGAGAAGTGAACAGTTTTGCCTCGTCGTATTCTCCTTACTTTCTAAGGCATTGTTCTGATCTCTAACTTTTTTCCCTGTGGCTCCATTCCCTGTCTATATTATTAGAAATTGTTTGAGCGTATTTACATCAGCTTTGGACATCACCAGACCTAGAGCAAATCAAATATTAGTACACAGGGAATTTCTTGTCCCCCTTTTCCCCAGTGAGGAAAAGCAGCTTGATAGGTCTTTCAGCAGAATGTGGAAGGCCTGGCTTAAAGTGATGTCTTGACCTACTCTTTATTTTAATATCCAAGACTAAATATGTGAAGTCATTGTTCATAATGTTTTAGTGCAGTATGCAAAACATTTGCATTACTGCTTAACAAAATATAATTAGCAGTTTAGTGAAATAATAGAACTTTCACTGAGGAAAGCTATAGTATTATAGTTTTATTATTCAAACTCAGTCCAAGCTTAGATTCTGCATGTGAGAGTGTAATTCATATTCATTAGAAAAATGGATATAAAACGAGTTTAAGTTCATGTGGAAGGAATGACTCTTTTTCATAGTTAAAGAGTTCTAAGATAATTTGATTTTTTTTTATGTTACTAAACCTATCAAAATGTTGATTCGTATAGAATGCAGATTTCAGACCTTTGCCCATCCGTGCCCTCTCCAAGATTGGCCATCCATTTGTGAAAATCTAGCTTGAATTTTTTTTTTTCAACAGCAATTAACACTCCATGCAGTGTCCTGATGGTGAAATTCGAGAGTAGGTTGCACTGAGCTTGCAGCCTGCAGTCACCAAAAATGGAAGGCCCCCTTTCTCTCCTGTTTCAGCTCCTTTCCCAATTTACTGCATGGGTTCATCCCTTGCACTGGCTCCATCTGGCTTCTGAGTAAACGGATTCAATTTGCTGAAGCCACAGGAAGGTAGCTGGATAGGGGAAACAACGTGTGTAATTCTCTGCTGATTAAATGAGTTGTGTTGGGTCAGTAACGATGTGCCTGCATTAGCGTGTTAGCTTGCATCGGGAGTGAGCTTTTGTAGTGAGTCTCTCGATCATCCCCACTTGCTGTGTTTTGGCTTCCTTCATGAAGCGGTTTTAGAGTCCATGGACCCAACTGCATTGGGTGAGGCTGAACCTCAAGGTGCATCCCCTGAGTACCACCGATGCTCTCCTGCTGCTGACGGGAACTGAAGTTGACAGAGTCAGACTAGAACTAAGAAAAATCCCTGAAATGCGAGCACGGGCTTTTATTGTTGTTCAGTTAGGTGGGCTCATTAATGATCATTAATGCATAGCTATACAGGGATAAAAGGAGAGTAGGGTGGAAGGGAAAGCCCTGCCAACATGACTCGAGTGTAGAGCCTTCCTATAACCATTGTACAGCTAGGGAAGGGATACTTTTGAAAGAGGAATGGTGGGCCATCATTTGGCAGTTATCTGCTGCTAAATTCTGTGTTGAAAATGTCAGCAGTTCCCTGCATCTTCCCCTTCCCCAGTATCTGCCAGTCGTGTCTTGGTGTTTGAAGTGCTGTGGTGACAATGTGAGTAAGCAGTTGACAGGAATGGGTTGTAAGGGGTGCTAAGTGCTCTGTGGGCTAATGACTTGGAGACTTGGTTCCCTTCTGGAGAAGAGAGGGAGCAGAGGACGTTGGAAATGAGAGAGGATGTTAATATGCAATGAGAGTAATGGCAAAAAAATACTAAAATCTTTAGAAAAAATTCCTTTCTGGTTATAATTTTCAAGGAAGGATGAAGAGAAGGTATTTTTACGTTCTATAGAACAAGTCATGCTTGTGTCTGGATACTGTAGTTGCCTTAGCTTTGAAGCAAGACTACTGACAGTCCACATCATATTATAAAAAGCGGAGATAGAAATGGGGTTTCTGGCAGAATATTTTGCTCAGGAAGATTTGGGGCATCTCTTGTTGGATTGTCCTAAGGAATTTAGACCTGCATGAAACATTTTTTGTGTGTGTGTTTTGTGGCGTGTTTTGGTTTTTGAGGTTGGGGGGGAAGACGATACCTAAAAACCCTAGGTTTTGTTTAGTTAGGATATTATTTTCAATATGAATTACTTGTCCTGTAGGGAATACTACTTTGCTTGATTCTGTCAGTTGAATTCCCTGATGACAGAAGTATACACGGTATTTCTAATCCAAAGTAAAATTTAGTGTTATGTCAGGCCTTATAATTTGAAAATAATCCTCGCCCTCTCAAACTTTTCTTCATAATCATTTAACCCCTTTTATTGTCTTGCCTGTTATTCCTTACTCTGTGGAAATTTATTTCCATTTCTAAACATCAGTCACCTAGTCTTCAGTTCCTATTTAAAACAGCAGTAAAAGATTAGATCTCTTCGATGCAACAACTGACTGCCTGGCTTTTGTCTTCAGGTAACTTTTAACTGTAATATACCGGTCTCAGCTTTTCATCTGCACCAGATATTAAGATAATGAACTCTTACTTTTGCGGAAAAAAAATAGAAAAATAGTAGGAATAGTAACCATCCTACTGCTAAGCACCTGATGGCAAACCTCATAGATTACAGGACTTAATCTTTCTTCTCATCCTTTGAAAATAATACATTTTTTTAAACTTCCTAATGTTTACCCTAACAACACACCATTGCATGGGAACACGAGTCTCTACCTTATGACGCTTCCACTGTTACAGGAAATGCTTTGCACACCAAGCATAACAGATGGAGTCTCCGTGGCAGCTTGCCTGCTCCTGCCACCACGCAGTGTAGGAAATCAACCAGAGGAAGGTGCAGTTATGTAGAATTTTTAAAAAGAAAAATCCTGCTTTTTTTCCTATCATGAAGAGATTTCTGTTGGTTTTTAAATGACTGTGATAGGCTTACATGCAGTAAAACTATCTCTTGACTGTGTTGGGTTGATTGAAGTGTCCCCAGCCTGGAATTTGTATAACAGGTTAACACTACTGCTAATTAACAGTCTCATGTATCATGTGATGGCATATGCAAGTGGCACAGTAAGATGGATCTGTTGTGATGTATTTATGCAATAATGTCTGAATTAAGTTGCTAATTCCAAGGGCATTTTGTGGCTTGCTAACCTGATTCAGCATAATAGATATTCTGTTGTATAAGATTTTTTTTAAAAGACTTCTGCAGCGTTGTAAAGAACAAAAAAGGTTTTGCGGTTGCCTTACATGGTTCTTAATTCAGATCTTAGTGTGAAAGGAAGCAGTTGAATTAGTTAGTTGCTTAGATTCTTCAGCCTAGATGGGTGTGTGTAGGGGGGGGGGAATCTGGGAGGCTTTCCAGAAAGAAATTGCCAAATAGTTGCTGTCTGGATGCAGTTTAATGTCAGTAAAATACCATGCTTGCCCTGGATGTATTCCCCTTCCTTATTTTCATTCTTGTTTGTGTTTTCCCTATTGTTCAGGCCTTTCCTCAAAGCTTTGAATAACCAGACTTAACACATTTACAGACCTTCTCGCATTCACAGCATTTAAACGCTACCTAAACCAGCAGTTCTGAAACTTAACAAAACCGCTTTTTCTCTTCCTTCCCCTTTCTTCCATTCTGTGATAGCCTAGGTCTCTCCTACAGCCTTCCCACGCTCACCTGTGCCCTCTAGCCTATTCCAGCCCTCCCCAGCAGCCTCTGCCCTTAAGGCATAGCAAGTCATATGGTCTGTTTATGTTGAAAGGATATTTCTACCGTGATCTCCACCAAAACCCAGTCCTGGTCCCATCTTTACTCTGTGCTCTTCAAATCTGCACCCCCAGGCTCTAGCATGGACTTGTTGCTCTCCTCTTTTGTTATAACTCTCAAATGTAACCTCACCCAGCTTCTGCAACTCCCCCTCTTCCCAAAATCTCCTCACTGCAGGTTCTACTGCTGTTTGGTGCCTTCACGTTCTCAAGCCCCTGTGCTGGCCTGGCAGAATCGCCTTTCTCCCCCAATGCTCCAACTCTACTTTGCCTAGTTATTGCTAATGATTCTGGATTTTTCTCAGGGAGGAGGCAACAGCTCTGCTTAGTCCTGGTTTAGACAATCCCATCCTAGATTAGAGTCCTAAAGAGCCATCAAACAGCTCCTTGCAACAGCTTTGCCTTCTTGACATGGTTGTTTAGACCAGTTTGATGAAGCCGATGCCCTTTGCATTTAGGGTGAAAGCATTTCTGGGTCGTATTCGGCCCATATCAGCAGATCGGGCCATTCCAGCTCAAGCATATCAGGCACACAAGTCTTTGCTGAACTTCTTAGGTGGGTCTGTTAGGAACATCTGGAGTAGAAGCCCACTTTGCTGTTTGCTTGGTGCAGCTGCTTTTACAGTGTCTTGTAGGCTCAGCTCAACGCTGGGCTGGGTAGCATTGGGGAGGAGAGAGGAGCCATGTGTCTATCCTGTGTTGCTGTCTAAGCCACAGCCTCTGGCTGGTTCCCTTCTGACCATCCCAGAGGCTCAAACGCCCTTCAGTTGCTACCAGAGGTGAGAGCAATGTCGGGGTGAAGGAAGAGAGAAGAGAAAAAATTGGGACGATGTTTTTAATTCTGTCTCTTCGCACCCTCTTCTCCCCCAATCTGACAACAGCTGATATCTCAAAGCATAACACTACCATTATATTAGAAAAAATTCAAAAGTGGGAAAATGGAGAAACAAACTAAGTAATTTGTCCAGGTCGTAAAAAAAGTCTGTGTGACAGCATGGATTAGAAATAGGGAATTCCTGGTTTCCAAGCCCGAGTTCATACCTCTTGATGTTGCATTTTTCTCTCTTTCTAGAGGGAGTACATCTGGCTTGTGATCAGGAAGAGGTGTGGTTTTTTCAGGATCTGCCCCCCCACACCTTCTTCATTCTGCTTTTCTCTACCAAGCTGAACTCTTCAGGGAAAGTGTATGTAGTGTCATGGGGATGAAAAGTCACTTGGTACCAAACCTGCCTGAGTGGTATATTGGCTCAGAAGGAAATACCACCTTGGCAATGACAATTTTATTTAGACAAAGTAACAATTGTCCCTGTGTTTTAAAATTTGATTAAAATATTTTACAGGTTTCCAGTATGGCATGTATTTGATTTTTTGTTTAGAAGTAGAAGTGCTAAGAGTAGGCATTTTCTTCAAGTTTCCAAACTTCGCAATTCTTATCCAGAGCCCTAATTTTACAGATTCAGGAAATATGGGAGTTAACAAAATGTATATGAAAATTGAATTTCCAGGTTTCCACTTCATTAATACTAATTCTGTTATCTCTGTTGAAGTACTGAAGCTGTGAAATACATACTGCTGATACCGTAGAGTTTAAAAAAAACCAAAACAAAACCTCCAAGAACTTTAATTATGAGGGGGAAGAGAGAGGCATCCAACAAAATGGGGGGGTTGTGTTTTTTGTTTCTGTTTGGTTTGGTGGTGGGGTTTTTTTTTTTTTTTTGAACTTATTAACTTTATCTTTTGGAACATTCTTTTTTTACTAACAAATAAAATTCCTAGCTCGGGCTTTTATGTTGGAACTTTATTGCCGGATGATGTAAAACAAATGTAACTTATCCACCAAATGAATTGGAAATGTCAGCTTGTCCTACCATCAGTCTCTAAATGCAACCATGTATTTTCATGCCTGAAATTATGCAGAAATATAGATGAAAAATTTTGCTATAAAGCCAACTAGCAGTTACTGAACTATTTCTTTTCTTTCTTTGGAAAAAAAAAAGAAGACATTTTTATTTGGAAAATGCAGCTTGTTTTGCTTATTTCCTTTAAATGTGTGAATCAGCCAGGTTTTCTGGTGCAAAAATCAGAGTAGGTTATAGTAGTAATATAGAAGTCCTCACCTGTTTAGTATGGATGGCTTACTGTCTGCATCTTGACCATGAGAACCTCACCCTCAAATGTTACAGTAATTCTTGGAAACTGTGTTGTATATTCAGCTGTTCTACATATTATTCAGACTGTTCTGTTATGAAATTGTGTTTAACCATATACCTTTGACTTTTTTAAAGCAACAAGGAAAACTGGAAAATTCAAGACAGGTCATGATAAGTCTTTATTTTTAAGTGCACTTAACTTGTTCTCATAAGAATTTATTTTAAGTACATGAAACATTGTAGACTGCAACTGTGCACGTGAATACCCATCTTCATCTCTCGTTTCTTTATGCAAAATTGGCATTGTCAAGGTTGTAAGGCCAAAATCTGACCTATATTATGCAATCAGTTTACTAGTCAAAAAACTTTGGGGTTTTGTGAAGTTTATGTTTTGTTTGGGGTGGTGTGGGGCTTTTTCGTTGGGTTGGGTTTTTTTTTTGGTTTTGTTTTTGTGTTGTGGTTTTTTTTTTTTTTTTTTTTTTTTTTTTTTTTAAATGTGCACTGGTTATTTCAAACCATGCTCATGGGTATGTGCCTACAGTTAGGCTTTTCTGTCTTCTACTTCTTGGGTCGGTCCTGTCTGCAGGTGGGAAAAAGACGTTGTCAAAGTTCTGCTTTTTGGAAAAGGAAAAATGGGAGAAATGTTAATTGAGAACTTACCTGATCACAGCTGCAATTTTAAGCCATGACAGTTAGTTCAATTGTTTGGTTTGCCAACCTTGACAGTATCATTTCTATTTTTATGAAAATATTAAGATGTTTTAAAGCCGATAAAGTCTCAGTCAATGGAGGAGATGTATTTAGACAGTGGTTGAGTTTGTTTGATCATTTTTCCGTAAAAAAAACAAACAAAAAAGCACTTGGAACTAAACTGCAGAAGGCCAGAATTTGTGATCTGGGAAGGGAGAACTACAAACAGTTGTTGGGATCTAAGCCATAGTTACAAATTCATTTTCCTCAACTTGAAATAACTATAATAATTCAGTATTGGCAATAGCTCATTTATCTTAGGTGTTTTGAAATTGTCCTCTGAGAGTTTTGAAAACAAAAACTAGCTCACAAAGTAATTGCTTCTGAAGAACAAAGCTTCAAACAAAAAAGCAAAAATAAAACAGCCTACAGTGTCTGGGTTTCCCTAAGTCGGTGTAATGCAGATGTAGGTTTTGCAAAGCATTTCCATGGTCATGCTGCGAGGAGGCAGTCCACGTATGAGGAGGGGGCAGGAGGGGAATGTGGCACATCTCAACTAAGATACTGTATGAACTTTTTGTAATGGGTCACATTCATAATATGTAATGTATGTTACAAACAGGGCCTTTCTGAAGCTTTCTTAATAGTAAATTGGCTTCCCAAAGATTTGTTAACTGCAGATGTGTAACTAGGTTTGCCTTGTATTTTCCCTGAGCGCTCAGAAGAGCTCCAAGTGAGGGTGACTTGCATTGCCGGTGGTGGGAAGAGTAGCCTGAAAAGCAGCGGCAGATGAAGTGCTGCAAAAGGATGCTAAACTGATTGTTTCTGTCCTAGTATTTGAACTGCTCTGCCTGCTAGCGCTGCTCACAGACATGGGCTGCCACAAGCATTGCCATTCTCCTTGGTTAGGTTGAGCATAGGCATGAATCTAAGCATGTTTGTAGTTGCTTGAAGAGACGTGGTCACTGGGCCAGCCCACAGCCTGTTCATGTTACTGTTTTAAACACATTTCGGTAAACTTTGGATTCACATGAATGCCTTCTTCCAGAATCAGGATTTTAGATTAGTTTGTATTCAAGTAAACTCCTTCATAAGACATGCTTTCATTAAAGTATAATATGTACGTCTTCTCTGAAGACAACTTACTCTCTCTTGCCGACACAGTGTGTGTTAAATTCTTAATGTAATGGTTGAGAGTCTTTTTTTTCCCTAAGGTGATTTCTGGAGCATCTTCAAAGTATTCAGTAAGTGCCACTCACAGTGCTGTTTTTCCACATTTTTCAGATACATTGGGAAGTCGGATTCAATAACAATCAGTGTATGGAATCACAAGAAAATTCATAAAAAGCAGGGAGCTGGTTTTCTGGGTTGTGTGAGACTTCTTTCAAACGCAATCAACCGCCTTAAAGACACTGGTTGTAAGTAAGCTAAAGACTAGACTTTCTTCTCTTTCAGACCAAACTTTCACGCACAGACTTTTGAAGAGTGACAGTTAATTGGTTTTTTGTTGGTTTTTATAAAGCCTGTATATTCCAGTTGGTTTGGTAGTTTGTAATGGTGTTTTGTGGCTGAGGATAGCATGAGTAGGTTAGAGAGTGTAACTTACCTTTGGCTTTTCAACTCCTTTGCCCCATTACAGTAGACAGTGGTAACTTCAGTGCCGCAATCTGGCTGTGGATTGTCAAGACTGAACTTACTGTGTTGGAATTCCAAAGGAAGACAGATTCTAATTACCTTCAAAAATGCAAGTCTTAAGGGGTAAACGAAAGGGTAAATCTATCCTGAAGCCAAATTTGTAGTTTAAAAATTAATGGGCCTTCAAAATTAATGAGTAAATTTTGTCATAAGATATTAAGTGCTTTATAACACTTTGAGCACTTCGTATTTACTTTTTCAAAAGTTAATTAATATATAAGATGCTGTTTTCTCATTATCCTGATGGGTGCCATTTACTTCTGAAGAAAATTTGGCATGTGATGTCATTTCCATTTGTGATAGAAAAGTAGTGCTTGGCTATATAGATAATTTCTTTAAAAAAAAAAGAAAAAAGTGACATGCTCATAGAGAAGCGTTGGGATTTTACCTTCAATAACAGGTTCCTTGGCGATAAAGGCATAACTGAAGTTCTAATTTTTAAATGTTTGTCACTAGATCAGTACTTCAGTGCATTGTGCTTTGCTCAATTTTATGAAGTTCTACCTATTTAGTACAGAACACGTGGATTGATGCTGCAGGTTAGCTCTGTGCTGTACTAATGTGAGTGTTGAACTGGAAGTGCATTATGACAATGGCTGGTCTTCACAAGGGAAGAGAGTTCAAAATACTTCTTAAAATCACTTCAGACATCCAATCTAGGATAATGTCATTTCCTATTCATTAAAAGAGCTTTGTGAAGTAGGAAAAACGTTAAAGCAAAAGTACTCTAGTCTTGTTTTCTGATGTAAAATTATGAAAAATGAAGTCTTGGCTGAAGATTTTTAGTTGTGCTTCCCTTCCCCCATCTCTTGAAGTCTTAACTGTCTTACGCTAGCCTGAATTTTGTTCTGATGGTACTTCAGTGTGCCTTTCAAAGGCAGCAAAATATTGTCTGACTTACTCTTTGTGTCGTTTTTCATAGATCAGAGATTGGATCTGTGCAAGCTTGGGCCAAATGACAATGATACTGTTAGAGGACAGATAGTAGGTAAGTAAGGGTTTTTATCTTTTAGTTCTCTTGGAGCTTAATAGTAGCTATAGATGTCAGTTTTCTGTATTGAATCCCCCCCCCCAATTCAGTGTCTAGTGGCAGAGCCANAGATGAGACCATGGATAATAGGAAATTTGTTTAGAAACTTCTGAATTTCACTGTAAAGAATGGTGACAGTTTGAGCCTGAACTCCCTGTGAAACGATGACAACAAATCTCTTGGCTATTGAGAGTTCCAGCAACACTGTGCTTCCTGTGGGTTTTGCGAAGGGGTAAAACATCTTGCTGTAACAGGAGTGAGTTGCTGTCTGTGATGACTTGGTCAATTCATTCTGTGTTTTCACGGGTTATTAACAAGTCTGTCACCAATCTCAGTAACTGTGCTTTGTCATTCTGCTAACTCATAAACCTTAAATAACTTAAGAATTAAAAAGAAGCTGGCAAATTGAAAAACAAGTATCCACAAACAACTTCATAAACACTCTCTTTTTGGTGCATTGTAAGTTGTTTCAGAAGGCAGCGTTTCTAGTAGGTCACTTAAGAAGTCCAAAAAATGTTGGTCAGGATAAGGTGGTCTTTATTTTAACGGTGAGATGTTAATGAGAATATTTGGACATGGGAGAAAGAAAAGTGAATTTGCATGCTTAGTTTTATGTTCAATTCCTAGTTCAAATAATAACCAAGCAGCATTCTTGTTTTGTCAGCCAGGGAAAACTATTGAAATATCAGTCAGCAAATAAGGGCTTCAGTGCATTTGTTTGCTTTCCTCAAAGTGCTCTGTTGAATAATACCTATGACGTTACCTCTTTATGTTGCTTTAACCATCTGTTTAGCATCTCATCTGCAAGCGTTTGCACAGTATTAAGATAAGAGTGAGGTGGCACAGGAGAGTCAAATGATGGTAGAAATGTGGACTCGTAAGTGCATTGCCAACACTTCAAACCATTCCTGAATATTAAATTTTCCATGTGAGCTTGCACAGAAGAGTAAGGGATAAAACAACCATTTTTGCAGGGTGCATTATGTTGTCAGTTTGGTTTGCTTTTTGGTTTTGCTCCAGTATACTGGTCCCCTGGTCGTCCATGCTGTGTGCATGTGATTTTGTTTGTGGGGTTCCTTTTAAGAGGCAACTGAGCTCAGCTGACAGGGGAGCTTGTTCAGGGTCTGCTCCAGGCAGCAGAGATCCACTCTGCCCACAGCAGTCCTTCAGACATGACACTAGCAGGGACTGTACCCTCATACTGTGACGTGCTGCCCTCCAGAGTATGCTCCTTGTCATCATGACTTGAGAATGCTAGCATTAATTAAACAAGAAAAAAAACCCCCAAAACCCCACCCAAACAGAAAGGTCTCAAGACTATTGGGATGCCAGATGGGAAGCCTGGGGAAAATACCATGCAGTGTGGGCATGGCAAATACACTTCAGAGATAACTAGTTGTCAGAGATGACTAGTCAGCAGTGTGGGCATAAACTAGACTGACCAGTTGGTTTAACCTGATATGATCATGAAAAGTGGTATAGCCAAAGCAGCATTAACTCTTCTGGCATGTTGCTGGGGCTGTCCCTAATTAGCAGGAGCTGCTGGATCGTGCATTGAACCTAGAAAAAACCTAGCTTGTCATGTTGCAGCAGAGACTGAGAACAAATCTGTATGTTCCACTTTGTGCTGTTATCATCAGAAAGGTCAGGTTTCCTCAGTCATGGCTGTGTTTTAATTGAATGCATCCTTGGTGAGATTCCAGAGACTCCTGTCTTTTTTTTTTTTTTTATTGAAGTCGTTGTTATTAATCTCCTTATATTTTAATCTTTCTTCACTAATGCAATTTTGTTGGATGGGCAAATGAGCCCGAGTAAAACTAGGTAATTCCGCTGCAGTAGTTACATAGTGGAGAAATCTTGATTAAAAATAAGTAAGAAGATAGAATAAGTTATAAATACACTCTCAGCCCTTCTAATGATAAACTGGCTTAAATTAAGAGGCTATGCAAGATTGGAAAACAATATTAAAATGTAATTGATACCTTCAGCAGATGATAACCTTACAAATCAAGTGCACAGTGGGTATGCCTTTATAATTTGGGACAGGGAGCAAGGGGATCTTTATCTTAAATACCTGGGGTTATCTTCAAAGGGGGGAAGAAAAGGGGACGCTTGTGAGTAGTGGATGCAAAGGGCACCTGAACTGTGTCTTAATCTTGCAGCTCTCTTCTGTGCCACCATTTTATTTCTGATGTGGCGGTGCAGAAAAAATGAGTCCTTACTCATTACAAAATGAAGCCGTGCACAAATTTTGGTCCTCACATAGGCAAAGAGGAGGTAATTGCCTTTGTTTAGTTTCATTTTTGTCTGTGTGTATTGCTTGCCAAACCTTGCCTACATGCAACAATGTGAACTTGTAATGTGTGGGTTTGTTGCAGAATAAATAGCTCATCTATGATTTTGTTTTGGTTGAAATTAAATTTAAGGTATCTTTCGCTGTAAGAAGTTGCTTTGTAACGTTAGTGTTCATGGAAGACTAGGAGTTAATATTGATGAGGAATAAAGCAAGCAGGTACTGCAGGGCTCCTGGGTTGGTCTGTTGAAGGCCCAAAATCCTAAGCTTCAAAACATGTTGTTGTTGTTGAAAACCTAGACTCTCTGGCAAAAATTGCCAGTACTACTACATCTTTTTGTAACTTGGTGATGTTGACAAAAGTTTGGTTGTGTCTAGATTAAGGTCTGTGAGTTTATTTCACTTCATCGGAATTGAAGACAGTTGTCCAGCGGTACAGTAGTGCCACCTCAAGAAATGTGTGCCACAGCACGTATCTAGCTCTTTAAGTAATTGTTTTATTGTTAAAGGCAAAACAAAACATCAAAAAAAAAACCCCAACCCCACAGGAACACAAGTGTCATAAATTAACAGATGGGACACTTGCAAATTATGATACTGGGAACAAAAGCTGCCCAAAAAAATCTTTTTTTTTTCATAATTGTAGGACAAAAGCTTCAGGCGTAAATATCCATTACAATGAAACATGTAAAAAATAAAAATTAAATTAAAAAAAAAAAAAGGAATACAGTTTTGCTGAGGGCTGTAAGGGTTTTTCAGGGTGCTGAGCGCTGCTTTGTGTGAGAGTTGCGTTTAACTTCTTAGCACTGGTGTTTGAAAGTAGCCAATAAACCAAACGTGTAGTGCTTCTAGCAGTTAAGTATTGCCTGGTTGTGCTGCGTGTGTGTGTGCGCGTGTGTACGTGTGTGTGTTGAATCCCAAGTGCACACAAAATACATAAGAAGGAGTCAAAAACATACAGGAATTTTATATTTTAGGTCTTTTTATTAGCAGTTCTCCTGTTAGCAGTGCAAGCCTGGTGCTAGCACTGTCCTGCTTGCTCTCCCAGCCGTGTGTGAGGTTAGCCACCCTGCTGCCACCAGACGAGCCATGCAGCTCCACTGTGTCACAGTCTGTCTCATACGGAGAAAAGTTAATGACAGCTTCAGAGTTAACTTCTTCTGCCTTAACTGGCATTCATACTCTTCAAGCTAACTTTTTTGAAGTAGTATGTAGAGAATTATATGTATGAAAACATACACTGTTTCTATATAACTTTCTTTGATTTGTGGGAAGGGAAAAAATATCCAGACCATGCAGCTTAGTCCTCCAAGTTGTACCATTTCTCTTTCGAATATAACTGTAATTTGCATTCAGATGTCATATCTTTAATAATTCTTTTATTATCTTAATAGTAAGTCTTCAGTCCAGAGACCGAATAGGCACAGGAGGACAAGTTGTGGATTGCAGTCGGTTATTTGATAATGATTTACCAGATGGGTAAGCTGACATCACTGTGGTGTAAATACAAATACAGCTCATACAACAGACTTTTGCAGCAATGGAAGTCAGTGTGCAAATAGGTTGATTTATTTTTATTCTCGCAGTCAGAGTTCTACAGTTTTGAATTTAGGAGCAGGAGATAAGCCGGACAGGCTACACAGAATAGTTAATAGTTTGACCCTTGTCTTGTCTCTTCTTGGAAAACGGGAGGTGGCATATATGAGTAAACGCATTAAAAAATATACTTGTCTGAGAAAACATACGTCTTTCAAATTATAGAACTGATAAACTAATATAATGTTAAATCACAGCCAGCAAACTGACTTCATCCATATAGTAGTTTTGCAGCAAGGTAGTGAACACACAGGTCTGGCTGCCTTCTGCAGCGCTGTGCAGAGGTATACACTATTATGAAAATGGATCGCTTTTTCTTCTATGTAAATCATAGCGAAGAAAATGTGATTGGAAAAGATAACGGAGCCCGAGTTCTTGCTGTACTTACCTGCCGAAGGCTGGGTTTAGGATTTTGATTTGTCCCTGTGAGAGTTAATGACATCATTAACACCTAAAACAGTTTTGCAAATACAGAAGAATGCTCTGTCTTAGGTTCTGGTGCTGTCACCAACTTTTTCAGAGCAAACACAGACCTTCTGAATGTGATTCTTGGCAGGTAAAGACAGGAGAAACTGATTTTTCAGATGATGAATTTTGAAACATAAATTATCATCTAAGTCCTAAACAGCATTCTTTTGTTAATTTGGAGTCTGGAGAAGTCAAAAACATTTTTGAAAATGCTTTTAAATTTTCACTTCAAAATGTTCCTTGTATAAATATTGCTTACTTAATTGTGTAACTGTAAAGCTATCTGTATAGCCTCATGTATTTCGGAGTGCAAGAGTCATAGTAATTAAAAAGTCATGTTATTTGAAGGTGACTTCTTAATGAAAGTAGTGAGTGAAGATACCATGAAAGCACTTACTAGGATCAGTGGTCAAAAGAATTCATTATTAGACATGATGTTTTCAAGAAGTTTCTTTATATGGCTGTTTGGATTTAATTAGAATTCAAATAGTTATTGAACGTGAAGGTGTGATGTTGTTAATGATATGCCTGGTTCCAAGGAAAGAATACATAAAATCAATTTTGAGTTGAACTTCCAGTTGTTTCCTGTTACCTTGTTCAGCTAACGTGATTCATAATAGTGTAAGTCTTCCTGAGTTGGCATTTATGTTGGAAACATTTTGTGCCCTGGTTTCCTGGAAATACCACTCATTGCCTTATCTCTCAATGTCTGAATTCTAGGTGGGAGGAGCGGAGGACTGCTTCTGGAAGGATCCAGTATTTAAATCATATTACACGAACAACGCAGTGGGAGCGACCAACACGGTAAGAAATTACTTAGGAGACTGCATGTGATGCAGTTTGCTTGCTGACCAGGGGTGCTGAGCACAAGCAATTGTAAGTGGCTCTAACAGGGGTATTCAGCATTCCTCTGAGTCACCCTACAAACACTGTATGCTTTTCTTCTCTAACATCCTACTGCTTCAGTCTGCCTAATATTTAACTCAGAAGAATCATTCTGACTAGGTTTTTTTCCCCTCCCCTAATACTAGCATCTTCGTTTTCTTGTAGAGCTGCTATGGTAGAACTCTATAAATACAGACATTACAATGTGCAGACATCATAAAGGATGAAGAAAAGAGATCATCAATAGCTGACAGATATTGTCTATGTACATGCTATGACTGTGTAATCCAGAACTTTTAAAGCTGATTGTTACAGAGCATGTTTCAAAATCAGTACGATCACCCTTTCTGATAACCATAGATATGTGTTGTGAAGCTGTTCCTCAAACCAGTTTTGCTGTTACCTGAATTGTAGACAGTGTCAGGGCATATTTTTCGGACTCTTCTGCAGACTGTCTGTGCCTGCAGACGCTCTTCCATCCTCAATAAATATTATTCCAGTCTCTGTATGGATATATTTGGCTTAAAATAATCTGTACTGTTAACGCTGCCAGTTCTGATATATGTTTGTGGTTTTCAAGTGAGTGAAGGTACTGAACAGCTTTTTAGTTTATCTATCTGTATTTTTCCTGGTATGTTAAAATACTTATTCTAAGCTCTATTCACATTTACAGTAGAAAAACAAATGTAAAATACATAATTTGTTTCGGGGGTTTCCTGCATCCTTATCAATCCCCCTTTAACCCATTTTAAATCTTTTTGAAAGCAGCATTGAGGTACAAAACCACATAATTCAATGTTTCCTCTTGCAGTCGAGCTGTTAAGAGCAACTGGTTTTTATCTTACCTAGCCCTTTTTCACTATTCTCACCTAATAAGCTTCCTTAAAAATTAAAAGGAATAACAAGGCCTGATCACTTACTTAGCTGTATGAAGACAAGGTGAGAAAGTTTGGGCTGTACGCTGCTCATTTAAAAAAAAAAAAAAAAAATATCATAAAAATAATTTTGCTCTCAGCACTCTTTTTAAGGTGGGAACTGCGCATGTGAGTATTTGGTACGATCTTGATTCTGCATCATCATATTCTAAGTGTCAGGACAGACCCTAAGATAGGTGAGGAGGTTTACTAATTACTCTGGGAAGAACCCAATGAGCGCAGAACAGAAGCTTTCTGCCTATCATTGAGGTATCCTGCTCAACAAGTCAACTGCTCAGTTCTGCTGTCCACAAAGATTTCCTGAGAGCGCCTAGATGAAGGTTCCATAAAGCGCATTGTGTAGCCCTGTGTCGAGTCAGCAAAGCAATTTCATGTTTTTTCCCCACAGGCCAGCGTCTGAATACTCCAGTCCAGGCAGACCACTGAGCTGTTTTGTGGATGAGAACACTCCAATTACAGGAACGAACGGTGCAACCTGCGGGCAGTCATCAGATCCCCGGCTAGCAGAGAGGAGAGTCAGGTCACAGAGGCACAGAAATTACATGAGCAGGACACACTTGCACACTCCTCCTGATTTACCTGAAGGATATGGTATGCAAATTTAAATTTTTTTAATTGTCTCCCAAGAAACTGGGAAAATGGGTTCTGTCTTCTCCTCGTATGTAAGATCCTTTTGATTCCTTAGTTTGGGAAAATCAGTCTTTGTGAGGTCTTTTTAATTGCATTTTTTATTCTTACAGTTATTAATTAATCTTGATTTCACAGAGCAAAGGACGACTCAGCAAGGTCAGGTCTATTTTCTGCATACTCAGACTGGTGTTAGCACGTGGCACGATCCAAGAGTACCTAGGTAAGAAAATGATGAAAGTATCCTTAAGGCGTCAAATCAAAATAGTTTAACCAGTACCGTCCTCAGAGTTCACTGTCTGGTACTGTATTTCTGACTGTTGGCCTCTAATATTATCATTTTAACAAGTCATTCATCAAAATAAATTAGTCTCAGTTCTTCAAATTGTTATTTTAATGCAAAGATGGAGAATCAAGAAATAAATTACAATGGTGTTTTGAAAACAGGTATAGCTAACTGATTCTAGATCTTGCATATGAATTATAGCCAAGTCCAGGTTTTAATACTCTGCAGAATAACGAAACAAAAAGAGGGTTCTGAGCACTTCCAAAAAGCTAGATTTTTCGAGATGCTTCATTGAAAACTGGGTGGATTTTATTTTTTAATTCAGGCTCTGGAAGTTAACAAGACCTGAGAAAATGGCAACATAGGTTTATGAAGAACAAACTTTGTGACAAATAGCCTAGATCAGTTTTGATGGAGGAGCAGACGAAGGGGAAAACCAGGAAAATCTAGCGGATGCCCCTTGTATGTTTAGACACACTATTTGTAGTGAACTGCAGTCTCATGACTGAATTAGCTTAAATTTACTTGTCTGTGAGAATTATTGTCCCATGTTCAGACTGCCAAACGTAATTTACTCAAGGAATGGGAAACTTGGTACATTTTGAAGAAACTAATTGGAGATACTGGGTCATTAAAAAAAGCATCTCATTAGCAGCATATAAATGGGGAAGAATTTCAGGGAGGGGGCAAACAGGTAGAGAAGCTGAGAGAGACTGACCTGTGATTAAAATACTCAAACTGCTATTTCTGTTGCGGCTATCTCAACACTTAGGAGAAAATGAATCTGAAGTGTTCTTTTAGTTAGGTGTCTTTATTTCCATGATACACACGCGTACATATTGTACGTCTTTGTACACGTGATTATTTCTGATGTGTTTGAAAGGAAAGAAGGATAACAGGGAAATTATTGTTAGCTTCCGATTGTTCTTTAAAAAAACCAAGAAATACTGTTGAAAATGATTGCCTCCTAGAGTCTGTGAATGGTGTAAAATAGCATGTGTAGTTTGAAATTGGCAGCCAGTATTGGCATTTAAGAGAATTGTAGCAACTCTGTCAGTTGCTGCTGTTCGTTCCCATGGAAATGGATTTTGGATATCCCGGGAAGGATGAAATGCCTCACAGCCATACGTTCACTGCATTTTCTAATGATTCTTCTGTTTTTATTACTGCTCTTGTGTTACAATAATATACTTTGCTTTGATGCATTATCTGTATACTCGAGAGTGGGATGCCACTGGCAGTTGTGCATTAGGAAGTCTTTGCTCCCATGACTTCTGTATTATACAACTCTAGAAACTGGAATTCTCTAAAAAAAAATTACATTAAGACCTAATCCTTACGTTTGCAGTGTAATAGTTTTGTACAAAATTTAAGTTGGCACTGCTCTTAGATGTGGCAACAGGAACTGCACGAGTGTCTCTGAGAACAAAATTAGGCTGTTTGCATGAGGATAGAGTTTATGTCATTTCTAAGGGATATTGTATTTTTACGCTAATATGCCACAGTCATTTAGTTAATAAAAATAAGCCCTACAGTTCAGCAGCAGTTTGTGTATGAGTAATATCAGCAGAAGTTCAATCCCAGAGCCTTGTATTTCCATTCGTGGCTTCTCAGCCCTTTGGGTCCCTGCGGACTGCATCTTTTTAGCCATTCTGCCCCTCGGCTCTTTCCTCCCCTCAACTCACATCATACTGGGAGATCTGAAGACTTACACCTTTTAAAAAGAGCTGCACTTGACAGTGTGAGGTATCTGACTTGTGAATGATATACACGAAAAATCAGTAAGTGTACATTTTTGAAGACTAGTATTTGTTTTCAGTGAACTTCTGGAATGAATTCACATCTTCCTAATTTCAGCAGAATTTTCTTGAGACCCATTAAGTTATCTCTGCATTGCTCAGTGCAGAGCTGAGTCACTGCTCATATAATACTTTATTTGAAATATTTTGTTAGAGAGCTGTTTGCTTCCCACTAGCACTCGGGGTTTTGGGGCAAAACCGCCTGTGGCATACACACATATCCCATGTGTAATTCTTCATGGAAAGTATAACTCTTCAGAAATATAGTTTTGTTTTGTAGGAGTTTTTAAAGTGTGATTCAGAGTTCCTTACATGACTAATGTTTTAAAAATGTTTTCGGTCAGAATCAGTGTAGAACTGCAATTCCATTTTGGCAAATATGGCAATGGTCTTTATTTTTGTTTTAAGCCTGTATTAATTTAACATCTGAAGTTAGTTTGTAAAAATGAAGGTTATTTGATAAGAATTTTTTCCCCCACGGCATGTGTTCTGGGGTGTGTGTTTTTTCTTTGGTGGGCTTGCACCTTGGGAGTAGAGATTCCAGCTGAACAGATCAAGTTTCTGAGACAATACATTTTGTCAGACTTCATGGAATTGTTCTGTTACATTTACGCTTGTTTGGCTCGGAGGCCAAATGCTGAGGTATTTTTCATTTTATATTTGTTTTCACAGGGATCTTAGCAACATCAATTGTGAAGAGCTTGGTCCACTGCCTCCTGGATGGGAGATCCGAAATACAGCAACAGGCAGAGTTTATTTTGTTGACCATAACAACAGGACAACGCAGTTTACAGATCCACGGCTATCTGCTAACTTGCATTTAGTCTTAAAGTAAGTCTAAAGGCACATGTTGAGTGTAATAGAGGAAAGAAAGTGACTCTTGAGGGGTGCTAGATTTTATATCAAGAGGTATTCTGCCATTCAGTAGTATTTAAAGTATAGTAGCTGTGTTCTTAAACACACTACCAACTTACTCTGTTACATAGCAAAGGTGACATGTTTGATTTAACAAAAAAAAAAATCTCCAGCAGCATTTAGGCAGGAATGTGGCTGTTGTGATGCTGGGAGTTGGGGGCAGCAGCAGGGGAAGCAAGTGCTGTCCGGTGGAAAAGATTGGCCCATAAAATTTTTGCTAACAGCAAGGGAGACACTTTCTTTCCTTTTCTTTATATGTCATCCTACTTTCAGTTATGGACTAATTGTTTTAAAATATGAGGTTGCATTCAGTAGCCAGTGGTATGAAATACTGATGAGTTAAGCAAGGGTATGCAAGTGCTCAGCTGTTCTCCTGGAATAAAGGAGAAATAATTCAGCTCCCGTCTTCAGTTTTAGAGTAAGACTAGTTGAGATGTTCTCAAAATAAGACCCCAATAATTTAACTCAGATTTTTTTACCAAAAGAATAAAATAAAGTAGGAGCTGTATTTTTTTTTTCTGNGTTAGATAGAAAGCCATGCAGCCCTGGGCAAGGAGTAAGTAGGAGGAATAGTCCTTTTAAGGAAGTGACTCATTGGGAAGAAAAGCTTGAAGGAAAGAATAATGGGAACAAGCACTGAAAAGACAAAACCGAGGAATGGAAAGTAATATCCAGGAGGTCAGCATATCTTTTGTGTAATACATAAAAGCTGGCTAGCCTCTGCCTGCCCAATATACATTTGAACTTAACATCCCAAGAGGGAGAAGATTCTAAATATTGACAGGTATGTATTTTGTTTAGAGAAATCAGTGATTATATACATGTATATTACAGAACTTTAGTAAGCTTCCATCATCCAGACACTTTTGGTTCTTTTTTTTTTTTTTTTTTA
>WAAD01033155.1:12379-30875 GCA_013389945.1 Fregata magnificens | reverse complement strand
TTTTTTGTTATTCATGAGGTAGACACATGCTCACAAACAGTAGCGTATAAATGGCTATGGGAAGCAAACGTTAGCAAAACATTACTCTCCTGCATGTAATAGTCATTACTCATGTAGCAACCAAAACTTTGTGCAACTCATGCCCATAAAAGAAAACAGAGGAAAGGACTGGCAGATGCTTTAAGGTGCTGTTCTCTGTCAAAAACCTTGGGCCAAACTCTCAGCTGGTGGAAGACAGAGCTGCTCCAAAACTGCCGGAGAACCACGCTCTGGCTTTCAACCAGAAGCAAGCAGGGCTCCTTCTGAAAACAGCAACTGCTGACAAAAGGCTATGGAGACAAAAGCATAAATAACCTTATTTACTTCTACTTCTATGGCTCATTTCCTCTGAGACTCTGCTATCACTATTTCTACAAAAATGTTCTGCCATTTTATTTTTTCAGTAGGACTGAACAAAAACGTTAACCTACGCAAGATCTGTCTTCCATTCAATTTTTACTCCAACGGTAAATAATGCCCACCTAAAATCTTTTTACAATCTGAGATTTCAAATGTCTAGGAGGACAAAAAGACTGCTATGTTTCAGTCAGGTCTCCTCATCACCTTCCCCCAAACAGCCAGGTAGAAAATTACAAATATTTTAATCTGGTTTATTTTGAGCTATAGCTTAAGACCAGTCATTTTTATCTTTAAGAGGAAATAAAAATTAATTTCACCTGTTTCAAGACTTCAGCAAATTAATATACAGTTCTTTGAACACACTATCCCTTCCTCAGTTTGTGCAGACAGGGGCCACAATGTAAGCAGATACTCTTTCTCAATGTTCCATTATTTTTAAGTGTTAATACATGCAGCTTTGTTAATCATATATAAGCATAAGACACCTAAAATATTTTGAAAGCAGGAGCTAGAGAAAAACGGATAGCTCCTCATCTTCCTTCGGTAGCACACAGATTCTGCAAATAGAGCATGAATGGAAGTTGGTGTCCCACATGAACTCACAAGTCTGGATTCCCACTTGACAATTGTGACTCTGCACTTACAAAATTGACAGACACCCGTTTTCACAAAAATGCTGCTATATGGTCTCAACTGCCAGTAAGTACTTCGCTTCTTTCATGTTCCAAAGGAGCTGTGCAGCTTTTTCTTTTCTAACGGGGGAAAAAGGAGTTTTGCAAGTATAATAATTAAAAACAAAGAAACAAACAAGTTTTACTGATGTGGACCAATGACCTCCATTTGGCCTAAGTTAGCAGACCAGTGCCTCAAACTACCAAGATCTGCTGCTCATCACAACTTATTCCGGAGATGCGCTTGTCCTCCTACAGGATAAATTGGACCTGACATGTTGCCTAACATAAAATCACATTTCTCTCTCTCCTTCTCTCATGAAACATGCTCTAGTACCCAATGAGTTCATTGAATCATTACACATGGTCATCTAAAACATTTGTGGATATTGCCTAAGGTAAATAATTTTCTAAGTCAGTTCAATTAAATCATCCACCAGACCGCTTTCTGAAAGCTGATGATACTGGTGTGATCTGCATACAATAATTATCCAGCCTTTCTATTCTGCATAACATATTATTTGCACTGATAGTGTTAAAAAATACTTTCTTCTTTCACCCTTGTTTTCCAAATGACTTACACTTTGACCTTCATGAACTAAACCTGAAATGATCTCTCGGTTGACTACATGACTTGTCCCAAGACTGCAGTCCCCTAATTATCCAGTTTAGATTGGAGTAATTACAGAGCGTACCAGACCAAGGCATCTGATTTCCCTTCCTTGGAAACCTGTGCAAAGAAAGAGGCCGTGGCAGCACGGAGGGTAAAGGGGTCTCAGACCTCAGCCCAGTATAGCGTAATGCTTGTACACACACTTGGGTGTGGGAGCTTGGAAGTTCCCCACGTCTCACTTTAGAGAAGAGACTCTCTCCTGCATACCCTTTTCTTTTGAAGAAAAACATGAACCAGAGCTTAAGACTGGAATGAATTTGGTTTATTCTCCAAAATCTTTATAGCAGATTCATTGCCTCTTGTTCAAACTTCCATTTCACTCTTTGTCAGCTCAAGTAGTGTGGCTACAATGGAGATTTTTCTTCCAAACACTGCTGCCTAAAATCAGCTGGGCATGTTCAGCCAGCTGATTTACAAACTTTGTTAGGGATAGGTTTTCCCTTTTCACCACTTACTTCACGTATTTGCACCCCATAGGCAGATGGAAGAGCTCTTCCTAATGCATGCTGGAATTGCCGGACAGAAAGAGAGATTTGAATAAAGAGGAACAAAGATTTAAGCCTTAATCTTCAGTTTCTCCGAGAAGCACACTAACAAGTAAACTACTCCCTCAAAGTCCTCAGTGACCTTGATTTCCTGCCAGTATGTGAAGGATCCTGAATTACAATAGCTTATATGGTACAAAAAGAATATTGCAATACTGACCACTATTCCTTTGCTTGCCACTTGATTCTAGAAGGGGTGAGAGTGAGAAGCTACGCTGGCTGATGTTCTGCCAATTTTTTCCTTAATTATACCCCTAAGACACAGCCCTTCCTACCCACTGGCACATCTAGTCATCCCAAGCTCTCATCTGCTTGAGTTTGTATTAATTTGTCATCTTTCATTCATGCTTTCAGAAATGGAACGGTGACTTTCCAAATGCTATTGCAGAGCATTACACAAGCCTTTTGCTTTAACTAGATCATACTGTCCTTTCATACCTCCATTTTCTTACCCTTTCCTATCACATTCAACATATGTCACTGCTTTGTATTTTCAAAGCTCTTTGAAAGGATCTCTCTTAACGTATCGTCTCTTACTCAGTAATAAGAAGTCCAGCTGAACCTTCCATGTATCTGAAAATTCGTCACCAAAGCACCCTGTGTTTCATTCTCTCCCACGTCACCCTTTAGCTTTGGAAAGATATTTTTGAGAGGTTCAACAAAGCTGCCTTTCATCTTCTCTAAACCCATCCTTAAAACTCTCCTTGTCACACCATATTGCTGACCTTTAGTTACACCAGGGGATCATGAGCTCTATAACCACTTTGACCATCACAGTCTCATAATTCATTAGGCTCCATCTGTGTTCAAGCAGCATCTTCTCTTATCCTGAGGCTACAAGGTTTGGGGATTCTTTTTTTTTTGTATTGTTGGCTACATACAATGCCATGGTGCCAGCCAATATGTCCCTAGACACTGTGAGAACAGAATTAGACAGATTTACTTAACCATGGTCTTCAAAGACTTGCCAAGAAACCTTTTGCCATGCCACTGGTTCTGCTGCAGTTCAACACACCTTCTTGCAAAAGGAGAGAGATGTACTACTTACCCCAAATACCACTCAATATTTGCAAAGCAATTTCATGCTCCAGATCAGAAATTATAGGAGCAGCAATAGGATACTTGCACAACTGGACATCAAACCAATGGCTCAAAAATAAAACACAGTCACCTTATTCTTGCAGCCAAATGCACTAAGTAGGAAAAACAGAAATAAATTACTGTCCTGCTGCATCTAAGCATCCTGCACGTTATGCCACCAGTGCCATATCAGCAGCACTGTCCCTATTTCAGGACCCTAGTGAAAAAGTTAAACTAGAAAGCATGCCCTTAATCTGGGGCTCTTGCGCTGCGGTACATTTGGCTGGGAGAGAACCCTTGTGTAAGCTTTAGAGGAAAATACAGGAATCTGAACATTAACCCCGAACGTAATCCTCAGCTGATGACTTTTGGGATAAAGAGTGAAATGTTTACATGTCAAAATTAATTTTCCAGAATCCACAGCATTGCAGGATTGTGCCTTTTTTATTCTAAATTCTGTTGAGCACTCTCAATTTGTAATGAAGGCAATCAAAGGCAATGAAAACTGCCCAGCTTATTCGACCAACATGTCTTCATTTTTCAAGTAAAAGAGACATTCCACACCGAACTAAGAGAAACATAGCTCATGATCAATGGTCAGTAGTCAAGACCATTTCCTTTATGTGTATTATTTCTCTTCTTATGCAGATTGCCATATACTGATCAGCGATGTTTACACACCGCTTTTATTAATAAACTAGTGCAGGGTACATTCATTTTACTGGCTAATTTGCCTGAAATGAATTTCTTGAGGCAGAGCCCAGTGAACTGAAGCGCCTATAGTTTTTGTGAAAAATATAACAGCACTCCCCATTAGTTTTAAAGATCAGCTGCTTTATTATACAAAATATCTAATTTCTTACCTCATCCAAGAAACAGGGAGGTTTGAAATTAGATAATTAATTATTAGAAAATGTCTGTTCTTCCCCCAGAGTGTAACCAAAATGAATCACCAATTCAGTTCATTTTAATTTCTTCCCTTAACACTCATACCAGCAGAGTTGTTAAACTCCTTGCATGATCACTGAATCTTAAATCTATAAATCTCATCATCTTAGCAGGAGGTTTTCATCTGAGATCTCTTGTGCCAAATTCAGATCGCATTTTAAAATGCAGACTCATAACTTCATTCCAATATGCTTGAAAGCTGTGGTTTTCTGTCACAGTCTGGAAATTGGACATTTCTATTATCACCATCTCAAGGAGGAAAATGTTCGAGAAGAATCTCTACATATTGCTACCCATTTTTTCCATTTGTATTTCATAAACAAACATAAAAGGAAGTTAATAATGGAAGTAAATCTTTGGGTTTGGGTTCTTACTGCCAGCCCACACAACTGCAAGACTATAAAGTAAAAACTGCAAAACAAACCAAAAAAACTTAACATTGAAAATTGCAGCTTGTTTAATGTTGCTTAGTCTACTTTATTAATGATAAGCAACAATTACAAAGTAAATGAGCAAACAAAACCAAAAAACACCAGATGTACCCTGTAGGTCTTAAGATTTTATTTCCGCTACCATCTACATAAAATACAATCCTATTCTTTACATTGAAAGGCAAAAAAAAAAAAAAATCACTATTCTGTAGACGGCTAATTGAACAACACTCTTAATCTCACACGGCTACTCAAAATGGGGCTTACGAGGGACACAAGTCTTCATACTGCCGCCCCCCCAGTAAGGGTCATATTTACAGAGAAGACGACTCTCACCCTCCTGCCGTGCACTGCTGTGAGGGGTCTGTCTCTGTCTCCTCGACCCCCCTTCCTGCAGGCCGCGGGGGCTGCTCTTGTGCCCCTGAAGCTGCCCCCTTGCCTGCTGATGCAGCCCTGGTCCACAGGTCCCTCTATTCAAGGGGCAGGGGCTCCATCCCCGACCAACACGGTGGTCTCCTTGACCTCACCCCCATTTATCCAGGTCTTTCCTGAACTGGGGGTTCAAAAACCAAACACCCATGCCTTCACAGGGGCTCTTCCCACCCAGGGCAGGACTTCGCATTTGTCCCTTTTTACGGCTCCTGTTGGCTTGTTTCCCCAGGGTGGCCTCTATCAGTGGCAGCCCCTGCCCTTGAGGGCATCCACTGGTCACCGTGGTTTGGCGTCACCTGCGCACTTGATGGACGAGGGCTCTGCCACCTCCTCCAGGCCGCTGACAAAGATGCTAAACAGGAGAGGTCCCAGACAAACCCCAGCGGTGCCCGACTTGTTACCAAGCTCCAGACTGACATGACCCATCTACCACAGCCCTCTGAGTCCCATCATCCAAACAGTTTATCTGTCTCGCTGTCCATCCATCCAAACCTGCATGGCCGAACTTGGATGTGAGAACAGAGACAGTGTCAAGAGCCTTGCTCTAGCCCAGGTACCTGGCACCCACCGCTCTCCCCCCATCCACACACCAGTCATTTCTTCCCAGAAGGCCATCAGGTGGGTCAGGTGTGATTTACCCTCGGTAAACCCATGGTGACAGCTCCCAATCGCCTTTTCCTTCACATGCCCAGAAACATGCTCCATGATTTCCTCAGGGACCAAGCAAGGCTGACCAGCCTGCAGTCTCCCCTTCCGTCAACCTTTTTGTCTTTTTGGAAGATGGACGCAACATTGGCCTTTCTTCAGTCACTGGGGATCTCCCCGCTTCCCTATAACCTCCCAGAGGTTATAGATGTCTCACCCTGCAAGGACACTGGCCAGCTCTCAGCACTCTCAGGTGCACTCTGTCTTGTCCCATTGGCCCGCGGGTGAGGTTGTCTCCAGTCACCCCACCTTGATGTTCACCCAGTGCTGGTTATTTCTCTCCTTGACCTGGCTCTCCAAGCACAGAGGTCTGGCAGGACTGGCTGGGGAGGACTGCGGCAATGGCACTGCTCAGTTCCTCTGCCTTCTGTGCCCACTCTCACACTCAATCACCCACCCCACTCAGCAATGACCCCACACTTTCTTTGCCAGGCCTACACGGCAGTATCACTGGCCAGAGTCTTTCTGCAGCATCCCAAACCTAGGCAGCCAAGATGTCAGGTCAGCAGACAGGTGCCTCTGTTCCCTGTAGGGGAGTCTCCATTAGCTATCACCCTCCTTTTTTTTTTCTTTGCTTGGTCAGTTGGTCGGTACCTGTAACTGCAGAACCCGAGGTGGAAAAGAGGGCTGAGATGTGATGCCAGAAGTGACAAGCTTCCAGCTTTCCCCATCATGGAAATTTCTATCCACAGCTTGTTTGGAGGCAATCCTCTAGATTTCCCTCCTCCCTTGCAATGCAAGACTTGAGCTGTTGGCTTTGTGGGGTCTTTGCAAGACGCTGTCAATCTCTCATTTGTCCTCTCTGACGGTATGCAGCACAGCCCGGCAGGCAAGGCGATCACCATCCTCACCCTGGGCATCCCCACAGCCGGAGGCTGGGGCAGCAGCATCCTTCCTCCGTACCCTTCATCTGGGTCAAGGTTTCTGATCTGCCAGGGTAGTTGGTCCAGCCCACGCCAGAGGCAGTCTCATTTGGCACATAAACATAAATGAACCGCGTTCTCCAAAGAGTAAATGGCCACCTACAACACCTGCATTTGAAAGACAGTGGTGTTCATTTCAGGTACACATAGTGTTACTCACCTGGCTTACTGCAAAAGGATGATTTCACCACTTAGTATTAAAAAAGTTGATAGGTGTTTTATATAATTGCTGGCAAGCAACCCAGATTAAAGGCCCCAGATCAGATCGTAAAGGGACTTGCAGTCATTAAGGCACAAACACACCTAATGCAGCGCTGGCAGTTTTTGCCTGAGAGACAGGAGTCCAAATCTGAAAATGTAATATAACAACCCAAAATTTCAGAGAGGTTTTAGCCCATTCTCTGATGAGCTGTACTGCAGCTGTTTCCCAAAGGTTCTGTGAAACCATAAAATCCTTAACTATGTTTATAATAATAAAAACCCACACAACTGATTTGAAGATTTAATTACCTGGTTTGGACATGAAGTGACAGCTTGCAATATAGATAATAGTTTTGGCAAAGCAGCAGACATTAATCTAGAGGAACCTCTGCTGTAAAGTTATTCTGCTGTATTCACAAGAGGTGTCTTTGCATTATTGAAACCAAGAGAAGCCACAAAAATCCATATTCCTGAAAGAGTTAAATGAGAAGAGCAACCTACTTTCAACGTCAAATTTGGATTAACATCTACCAGGGCCCTTGGCCTTTGAAACATCAACTGAAAAGTCAAAAATCCAGGAGTTCAAGTCAGTTCAACATTACAAATGGAAAAAAGAAAAGAAAAGGTAAGAAATAACAGTCCAGAGAAAAGAGGCAATGGGTTAAGGTACAAAATAAATCCTAAACATGAAAAACACTTTCAAATAACAGTGTTTGACACAGTGAAGCCTTTTGTCTGCATTTCCTGCCCTGAGTGTACTCCGGTTGCAGCTGACTCTAGTCCTTGCCCATTACTGTTTGTAACACTGCTAATTTTCACAACTGTTAGAAAGCTTTAAATTTATCAGGCGAGTTCCAGAAAAAGAGAAAAACTCCACGTAAAACCTTTGTGCAAAGGAAGAAAAACCTCGAGCTTGAAGAAATGAAAAATTCAGGTAAACAGAAGAGAATTACACCTCTTCCTACAGAAAAAACACCCACACCAAAAACAAACAAACAAACCAAAAAAACCCCCGAAACCAACCTCTTTTTTATTATTCCAGACAACAGTACATGTAGTCTAAAAATTCAAGGTAGTCAGTGATAAACAAACTAGGTCACTACATAGATACCAAGGATACATACAGTCATTTCTAATGCACAGAAACACTCCCAGAAATTTTCTTGAAAGCCTGAGATAGCTGTATAGAATACAGAAGCCTGTTTTACCTACAAACATCACCACCACTCTTCACTTTTTGGCGAATATTGCAGATCATAAAAACTGTATAAAGATCTGCCCAGTGTTAGTACTTATAGATATGTTAGAAAAAGCCAAAAGCCACCACAAAAATTGCATGCTAGTACAGTAACGCCTCATCGTCCCCAGCTAATGCATCCCCCTTACAATTCCTGCCACCACCATTTACAACTAGACTACCCATGAGCGCTGACAGGATCACGTGGTGACACATCTATGCTGCTCCAAGGACAACACTGGCAATATGCCACAAACTCCATACAGATACAATTTCTTCCGAGTCCTCATTTCCGCCAGGAAAATAAGGGATCTACTATGCCTTAAAGAGGGTCAAGACTAAATATTTTCCCTTTCCACCCAGACAGCAATAGGAAGTACATGGCATAGGACTGACTCTACCCCTTGATCAGTCACTGATAGAGTGATGTCCATCTGTGGCCTTCAGGCTGCTCCCCAAAGCCCAAACTCTGGCCAGAGCCTATGTGGCCTAAGAGCAGAGGCGATACAGAGTTATTCCACTGCTCAGGGAGAGTATGATCCGAAAGAAGTTAGGATTTTATTTTTAAACTACATCAACTTAGAAGAAGCACCTTCCATGAAGCCAATTTCAGCAGATACACACTACAGCTTGTAATCTACTAGAACAGTAATTTTATGTCTTTTATGCTTTTATGTTCTCTTTCAAAGAACAGATGTAATATGTCTAAAATCTTCAGTAATTTTACTGCTGTATCTTAACAGGAAAATGGGGCAGAACAAAACTATACCCTTTCTGAAGCTGCTTTTGCTACAGAAAATCTGTTCTGAGATCCTATATTAAAGGCTTTTAAAAATTATTCCAGCTGTTACAAAATACATATACCATGCTATAAACAGACTGGGCATTTGCAATTTGAATTTTAAAAGCTTCTAACACCTCATTTTGAAAATGGAAAAGAAATTAGAATCTCTTGCATACAGTAATAAAGTGAGAACACTGAATAACATTAACTGAGAGTTCTCCTGAAACAGCAATTCCAGATGATTACCTGTTTGTGAGATCCCTGCAACTCTTTGGGTAAATATTACCAGTATGCTAACACTTCTCACACACAATGAAATGTATATGCAAGCAGCTGCGATGCTTGTAATGCAGGAGCTTGCACTACAGGAGACCTAACATCAGAGCTTTTTGCAGACCTAAGTCATCAAATCTCATTATTTCTCTTAAAGGTAGAAGCCTTGCTATGTGATGTATTGACCTTTGTTTTCAGACTTCAGGGATGCTCTTTGTATCATGTAGAAGGTACACACACTTCAAGAAGAAAGGGGAAAAAAACGAAAACAAAAAAAGCTTGATGTGTCACAAGAGACAAAAGATTGCTATGAAAGATGCTAGCACAAGACATTATGATTATCTGTCAGACCAGAACATTTATAGGGTGAAAGAGTAGCTTCCTGAATCTCCAGAAACATAAAAGACAACGACTGCTTGTATTTGTTACAGTTCTTCAGCTCTGAAAACAGTGCTGCTCTAGAGGAAAAGCCCAATTCAGAGAACTTACTGTAATTAAATCTTTATTCCAGTGAAGTTGGGGTACAGTTTTGGGATATTCCTTCTTCCCTCCTCTGCCTTAAAAGGAAATTTTTAGTTGGGATTTAAAATTCTGTTCAGATTTGTCTACAAGTATAATGCCATAACCACAACTCGTTACTGGAAAAGAAACAATGTACCTATTTTTAATTATTTATTGCTTTCTACAGAAAATAAAAAAAAAAATCAAAACTTGTCTATCAAAAAAACAATCAAGCAGCAGACTAATTGGTCAGAGTTAGTCAATCACTGGTCTCAGACCCTAGGAAGAGACACAGCTCCCATACGGCTGGTGTGTGAAGCTGGGCTGAAGGGACACTGCCACTTGGGAAGGTCACAACACTTCTTGATCAGGTTGTTTACCTGTTGAAAGATGTGGCATTGGTCCAACTGAACCCAGCTGCCAGATTCAGCACACACACATGCACCTGAAGTCCTTGTGAAACAAATAACCAAAAAATTTTATATTAACATTTTGAAGAGTTTTGTTTTTCCTCCTGAAGTAAGTGAAGCATGTAGTGATTTTACTTATCCATTTTGGCTGCTTCTTTCCTCCTGCTCAGCCTTCAGTTGATCTGAATGCAGGAGCCAGAACCACATCTACTCACTAGTTTTAAAGCAGTTTACTTGCTTAGAAATAAGCCATGGCAGAATTTCTAAGGCAGGCAGCACCTCCCGCTCTACTGAGAGCACATGGGGAGCTCCTGAGCCTCACCTGCTTTGCATGGCCAAAGAGCAACCTTTATCCGTAAGATAAATATTTGGCACGAAATAATTAGGGAAGAAAAACACTGTTATCTGTCCTCATCAAAATAACTTACCAGGACAGTTTAGTTCATCAGCACTTGATTGGCCCCAGGATGGTGAGGCAGCATGCACAGACTCAGGACTGGGAGATGGCAGAAGTGCAAAATTTGCTCCTCCGCCTACAGCCACGCCAAGGCAATGCAGACAGGAAGGCAATGCATACTCATGTGTCTGATTTCTGTACCTGGTTTCCACAGCGGGTGATATACACAAGGCAGGGAGAAACGTGGCATGCTGCGCCTTAGGGTAGGGTAGGGGAGCGAGTGAGCTTGTCTCCCTGCTCAAAATGGTTTATGTTCTCACTTTTGGCACTGAAAAACAGACTTGGGACATTCACACATTGACAGCCAGCAAGCACCTGGAGGGGTAGGTCCAGAAATATATTTCCTGGCAAAAAATGCGTAAACTGTCACCGAGAAAACTATCTGTAACTTCGCCCTGAAGGAATCAGGTGAGAACGCATCTGGTGTCCAACAGCCCCGTGCCACTCACTCCTCCCTCCCTCTTCCCGTCGCCCTTCCTTGCACCAGCGCTGGTGCTTGCCTGGTCCTGCCCTAAGTCATCCCAACAAGCTGAACTATCAGAAAACTAGCATGGCATAGAAATAAAGTTTTTTATTGCTCTGCATAAGACCATCACCAGTGCTGAAATTAGAGAAAAGTCAGTGGCAAAGAGCAATTAGATGGGCTTGGCCATACTATCAAATCTCACATGGCACAGTTGTTTGTCTCACCTGATGTTTAGCAGTAACAAACTGTGGAGACTCAGGAAGCTTCCTACAGACTAGACCCTTGTTTCACCCCTCCAGTGGCCAAGAGGCTCTGACCCACACGTCAGAGCTGCACCTTTTACTACTCTACTTTTACTCACACTCAGCATTTTAAATGCATATTAGCACATTCAACTATACGGAAAGATACTGAGGCATACTAGAGTAATAACTGCTCTTGCTGTGTAAAGCAATATAGATGTAGTCTTATATGTAGTCAACCACACTTTACTCCAGCTGATTTCAGGGTTCTTACTCAGAATATTGCTTTGATTTTTTTCCCCAACAGATTCCACAAAAGAAGAGATACACCTCTGAGACTACATTCCCAAGTATGTCTGATATTGCTTCAGTTACCTTTTTTTGTTGATCTCTGGTTGTCCACTATGACTTTAGTAATGGGCTGAACCACAAGACCCACATTTGGAGAAGAGTTTGAGGTTAAGTAAAACCACCATAGGAAGGAACCAGAGTGTAAATGTACATGTAAGTGTGCAACAGTACAAAAAATGCAGCATTTCTTAGAGAAGTTTCTAAAAGAAAACATGTACCTGAACAAGGACACCAGGTTAAAGAGAAGCCTGGTGAAGGAAGTTAACAACTTACAATAGGATGGGCTTGATCACACCCAGGAAAATGAAAGCCATTATTGAAGAGGTTGATCTTTATCCTGAAGGACTACCTATAAATGATGCATCATTTTGTATGAGGTCAGGAGGTAAGCCATAAAAAAGACATCAAAGAAATTAGACAAAAGCATCATTAAAGAAATATATATAGGATGTACCATAGCCATAGAAGAGGACTACTAGGTCATTTTAGCTACTTGCCATGACAACAGCACATAATTTCCCCATCCACATTGTACACTATTCACAGTATTAATCTAATCTTTCCTTAAAATTGTTGAAAAAAATGGATGTTCAGTAGTTTTAAAATAGTTCTGGAATAGTATCTGAAAGCACTCAGTTACTAGGTCTTCGTTTTTAACCTAGAACAGCCCTTGTAAGGCAATCCTGTGCAATTCCTCACACAAGTAAGGAATCTGACAAGTTACACATAGCAAATAATATTTTCTCCATCTCTATTTCAAAAGCCCAAGCTGCAAAGGGTGTGAGTTAAAAAAAAAAAAAAAAAAAAAAAAAAGTCAGTCTCAGAGCCCAGGCCACTGTCTGCAAACGTAATACTTAACTAGAAAAACAAAAAACTCGCAAACAGATTAAAGCAGTATGGCCTATGGGACTGCAATAGAGAATAATCAGAGAGAAAGCCTGGATTAAAGCGGCTGGTTATGTGCAATGATATCCAGCAGTGACAGAGGCTGTTGTACATGAGGGAGAGACAGACTGAAAGATGAAATGTTAAAAGTAAAATAAGTCAAACGTCTTTTATTTTCTATTTTTCACACTCACACATGGTGTGTAAGTGTTATCCAAAAGTATTTCCTATATTGTCTGTTGTAGCTTCTCTGTTTTAGAAACCTAAGACATGAGTAATCAGATGGCAGAAATTACTGTCATTTACACACTGCTGTCACAGCTCTCCGTAATTATACAGGTTGACACAGCATCTTGACAATGATAGGAAAAAAGCAGTTTTTGTAAAAATTTTGTCAGCCTCCCTGCATAGAAGCATGGCAAATAAAATTACTGCAGCTAAAAATTGACAAAGCAATCACCTCTTTCAGTTTTTTTGCCTCTGTCAAAAATTTACTATTGTGAGAATACTCAGAGACACAAAAAAAAGCCCTCTATGTCTAAACTGTAGCTTCATCCTACAGTAGGGCCACAATCTGGCTATGCACTAATGCCCTGTGTTGTTTAAAACTGAAAACAATTAAGGAAAAAACGAGTTGCAAGGGGAGTGGGACAGGAAGAAGGAAAGAAGATTATTTGCAAAACACTGAAGAAGTCCTGCTCTGTGTTAAAATAAAAAAATTGAAACTCTCAGATTCACATTCATGGTCTGAACCACTTAATAGTCAACTTGAATTTGTGCTGTCCGTGTCCCAGGTGGGCAAGCTAAACACCAGAGTAGGACCGGGAAGACCAATTACTGGTTGAACGCTTATATGTACAGAATTGCAATGTTCTGATAAAGTATTTTTGGTTGGCAAATTTCTCAACAGCTTTAATCAAGAGGCACCACTTGATGCAGACACTGCATGCTGGACAGGTTACGCCTCCGGATCTGCCCCCCGCTCTCCCAGGCACCACCCGGGATGAGAGGCGACAGGGAGCACCCACACCGAACCTCCCACCTCCTCCGGTGGAGGGCAACAGTACCTTGGCTCCCTTCCCTCTCCCCTGTGTGGCCTCCTAGGTCACACACGACCCATGAAACTGAAGCAGTTGCACATCTTTTGCTCACACCTTTAGTTTAGTACTGGGATGCGGAAAGCTCCTGCACGGGCTCTGCGCAAGGAGAGCAGATCTTCTAGTGCCTGCTTATCCATCTGCTGCTCCTCCCTGCTGTCATCTGCATACTTGAGTTTACTGCTTTAAGTATCGTGGTTAAAATCCTAACTCCTCAAAGTGAAACTGTGACATTCTGCTGCCACGAGTGGTATAGTTAAGATACTCCAGGGTTCTCCATTTGAATGGCATAGACGAATGAATACTTTCTTCTGTATTTTCAAACAACTTCACCAAACTCTTATAGTCACAAAAAGCCTTTGCTACAAGTGGCCCCTTATTAAAAAGTTGAGGGAGACGGAGTGAGGTATACTATTGGGAGTCAAAAAACAGCCTTAAATGTTCACTGCTTTTGTTGAATGTAATGAATCTTGACTTGAAATACAGAGCTCTGCATCCCCAGTTCATAGAATGATGAAGTCTTATCTAACATTACCCAATCTTTTAGGAAGTATCAGACTAGATGTGTGGGACATAACTGAATGTAATTCCTCTGTACGCTATCTAAAGCGTGGATATACCCACAATATAGTATGTGTGCATATAGCCACTATGTAAAAATTGTTTTCATGTGTGTTTCATATGATAATGCATTCACTCACACACCACATACTGTAATTATTAGCTGGACACTTTATTAGATAATCATGGTCTGTTTCATTTCTCAGCTTTTGAAACTTAAAATAGAACACCCCCACTGTGATGAAAGGTAGCACAGCTTGCTGATTAAAGAGAAAAAAACCCACACAAACAAATGAACAGAAAAACCCTGTAAGTAAATTCCCACAACAGCAAGACTGAGATTTGATAAAATCCCAAACCATGAAAAGACATGCACAAAATTCTGCACCTCCAAATTTCTGGGACACTTCAGCTGCTAGCTCAGCCCTTGCTTTCAGTAATATCCAGCATCCAGGTCTGCAACTGCAGTTACTGTTTTCAAACATGTCCGCGCTCTGGCCCTGCAATACGGATGGCATGAAAGCTGCTTTACCCCCAACACACCATATTGTTAGAAAATTAGCCATACCCTACTGTCACTACACATGGTGAGCAGCTCTCCCTCTAAGATAAGATCTTGCACAATCTAAGTTTCTTATAAAGAAGGAAACCTACACCCATTATCACTTATTCCTCGGGCTGATGTAACACACTGAATTTAGGCTGATGTTGGCTTTCCCCCTACTTCTTCCCTTCACTCCCTTTAAATGGAAAATCTATGTAGGACCTCCAATATGAGACATCTTCCAGGGTTCTTAACTATGCAAATGTTAAGGTTCTTACAACCTTTATTTGTGTTTGAACCTTTTAGCTCATCCTTTATTTTCTAGTGTATCACCTGACCAAGAAAAATTAAACTCATATTTTCACCATGAACCTGTTTTGAAAGTTGAAATAAATTGATACTGTTCTGATGTTCAACCCATATTCTTTCAAACTCGAGGCAGTTAGGCTTCAAGTATGCTATGAATAAGCCCAGTATCACTAGTAATACAATGCTGATCATCCTCTAAGTTTTCAGAAATACTCCTGGCTCTGTGGCTTACATAAGTTTGAAATGTGTAAAACCCTAAAAAAATGGAAAACAGTAACATGCTAAATCCTATGAGACTCACAATAAATTTGAGAATAACATAGATTTATTTCTGGCTCTTGCAGTTTCTTAAATGCCGCTTCTCCAGATATCTTTACTTACGTTGAAGGGACATCAGGCTGTGAGTTTGTTAATGCTGCTGTATGGACATGCACTGTATAAACAGCTAATTCAAGGCATAAAAATCAACCTCTTAATAAAAAGTGATTGTCTTTTGAAATAACTTCTGAAGTCGATCATTTCCTTGATTTTGAACTGGATGGTAACTGGGAAAATGCGGAGGAGTGAAGATAAGACAGTGCCCCTTTTCACTACGCTAACATTGATACACAACCTTGTATGAAGTATATACCCTTTGAAAAAAGACATAAAGGATAAAAGATAAAGACCTAAAGGGCAGAGAAAGAGGAAGCCGGACACTTAAAAAAACCCAATGAATACGACCAGGACTATTAATTCCAATTATAACAATGCATCAAATTCTGTCCTAAGCCGACCAGACACGTACAGGATGCAATAGTATATCTGCTATATGCTTTCTGGAGGCTATATGAGCAGTCATAGGAAATCAATTTGAATACAAATGTAATTTGTTAAAAGAACAGTGAAAATCATTATGCAGGGTCACACTGTCAGCAATTTGTACAGAAGCAGATGCCGTCCAAATATGCAAAGGCATTTGGTAAAACAGAAGAATCTTGGTCTTTAGAAGTGTCTGTGATCTTTTCAGTCTTTCAGTATAGTTACATGAGAACAAAGCCACAGTTTACCTCTCCTGTTTCTCAGCACTTTTACTCCTTGCAGCTCATTCCAGCTGCAGAAAGAGGCTTTATAGAAACTTCTAAGCCTCAGAGAGAGTGAAGGTTTTCACTGCAACGGAGAAAAAGCAACATCTTTGAAACAGTTCCTTGAAAGATCCAAAATATTTATCTCAGGCTCACAGGACACAGCCATAAAATAACGAACTAGATTTGCCTGGTTTTAGCAATGTCAATACCATTTTTAGGCAAACCACACATAAAAATTCAGCAAGAAGGTAAGTGAAAAAGCATGATACAATTTAAGGATCAGTTCATAATAAGGACAACTCAAATAGTACATCACCAGAAGATCCTGTTGCAAAGACATTTAATACATAGACATGGAATATACCAATTTGCTACGCACTTACAGTACCATTACTATAGCTGATCAGCTTACCTCATTCCATGAGGTAAATCTGGGGGCTAAAACAGCCACCAGTTTTAAATTATGTTTTCCTTTCATTTGATCCCAATCTTCACTGACTGTTCCGAAAGGTATTGGCTTATTTGTTCCTAAAAAAATACACAGCGGGACTCAGAAACCTGTGTTACTATAGATGAGATGCACTATATTTCTTCCACCTGAAATAATATCTTGTAGCCTCTGTAGTCACTCTTGTAGTTACTGTCTGTCCACTACAAGGTAGAACATCAGATTGGCTCGCATTCAAATTTGACCAAGAAACAGCAACAACAGCAAATGTAAAACATTACAGCTGTTTTGAAACATGTATAAAAGGACATTCCTTATTAAAAATGCACCTGCATCTTTCTTGCAAACTAAGGAGTACAAGTCACCGCACCCTTGAAGCCTAGTTTCATCATATACATGCATATAAACACATCTCTGAAGATCAGACTGCTGTGACAGTGCATGAGACTGCAAATTTATCAGACTGGCCACAAAGAAGAAAAGTCCAGTCTGCCACTGGGATGACTTTTTCACTCTCATCATCATCTCTCTCTCAGTCTTTCTCCCCCTCCTCTCTCCCTTTTTTTTTTTTTAAAAAGAAAAAAGAAAAAAAATAATTCGTGCTGATACACTATGTATGTGTTCCAAATGCAAAAAGCAAGAGGTTTTTAAGATATGATGAATAAATAGGATTTTGGTGTCCACCATTACTTTTCAGAGGTCCAATAAAACAAACAGTTGGTGTTTTTCTTTAACAGTAGACTTGAAACACAGGTCAGTAACGAACTATATGACTTAACTTTGACCTGCAGTTGGAATTTACCCCAAAAGAAGACAGGGAAGAACTGGCCACTGCATAGGTGACACTACCGTAGGTTTTCACTATACACCATTACGCAAATGGACTTACCAGCAAGTAATGTTCAAACAATGCACAAAAAGTTTTGTACTGTTCAAAACCTGCTCTCTAAAGAGTTTCAGTTACTTACAGTGCTTACAGTCATCATAACTTTGAGAGGATCTATTAAAAGTAAACGTTATGACAGCGAGCAAAATTAACCCAGTATATCAGACCTGTCAAGCAGCATTTTATTCTGTTTCAGCATAAAAGAAGACTCTGTATAATCTTCTTCTGCTTCATTTTGAAAGCCAAGGACAAACTGAACAATTACAGCTTAAGCAATCACAGAGCAAATGGATCTTTTCCTTCCTATGTCACTTTTACTAGAAAATCTATGAAGTTCCCTCTGTTCCGAAGTTACCTAAAAACATGGCAAGACCCGTAGACTTAAATGAAAAAATGTCTCAGATGTGAACTACGAGAAATCCTACAGAAGCCAATGCAAAGTATTTACGACAAGTCCAGACTTTGTGGCAGATACAGTATCTTTTGCTTAAAAGACTTTGGGCATAAACTGCAGGTACAAGGACATATTGCATAAGCTATCACATGCTCGCTGCAACTGTGTGAATGTTATTGGATTTTGAGAAGCCACCGTGGTGAATAATTTAAGATCTAATAAAATATTCAATTTTACTGATACATTGGTTTCATTTTAGAATAAAAAATGTGAATAATGACGGGAACAGGGCTAAAAGTCAATGGAACTATTCCGTTACTCATTAGGATAACAGTTGTTCTACTAAGCTCCGGGAAGATACAACTAGGACGACAAAGAGGTCTCCGACCCCCAGAGATTCCCCCCCAGCCCGGCTGTCGCACGGAGGGACGGACAGAGCCCCGGCACGGGGGCACGCTCGGGGCTCGCAGAGGGCGAGGAGGCTCTGCGGGGGGCCACGGGGAAGCCCCCACGCCGGACGGGGGCTGCCCACGGAGGATTTCGCGCTGTGGGGAGCGGTGGCGGTGCGGACCCACG
>WAAD01033155.1:0-11060 GCA_013389945.1 Fregata magnificens | reverse complement strand
CCCCTCCGCTCCCGGGTCGCCTTTGCGGGGACCGCGGGCTCAGGGCTGCACCCCTGGCGCTCCTCTTCCGCGACAAATTCGTATGTCGTGGTTTGGCCGCTGGCCCTTGCGGGTAGCTGCCCTCCTCTGTTAGGGAACGGACGCAGGGCGGGGCGGTTCGCAGGGGTAGTTTTACCCTCCGCAAACTTTTGCCTTGTAGGTGTCGTCCAAGCCCCGCACTTGGCTGTGCCCTGCTTCAGCTGCCGGCTTGAAATCCTTTCTGAACATCGAGATAGGGAACTTACATGAAACGTGAATGTCCGTTCTTCCACCTCCTTCCCCAGGTAGCATGTCATCCTGCCCGTTACTGGAAGGAAATCAAAGCAAGAATGCAAGACGTGGTGAAATTTCAGAAGCGGTCCAAGGTGGAGGACGGGAAGGTCCCATGTCAGACCACTACTCACTTTCTTTTTTCCCCCCCTACCTGCGTATATACAGCTACAGGAGTGAAATAAGTACTAATTGCCCAATGGGAGTCAAAAGGCTCTTCACATATTTTATATCTGTAATTTGCATCCCCTCTACATGCCCTGATAGTAAAAGAGCCTGTATTAATATTATATTAAACGGTAATGCAATTGCTGAGTGAGAAGAACGCACTTAATAGCATTAGGCTGTTGAGAAGCATTTCTGTAGATACGACCTGAACGTCCGGGCTGGTTGCATGACAACATGGAGAGACATCATGAAATTACGAGTGCAAACGACTCGTTAAATCGTCTAATCTGTGGGCTACTTTGGCTAGCATCTCACAATAGTTTCCAGCGTTTCATTTTACAAGCCCTTTGTCTACCATTAAATGCCTGTAAGTAGCAAGGTGACAGCCCCTCCCTAAGGCTCTAGTTTTACATCTGAGCTTGCAACTAATCGCATTTTTCTCTGAGGTTGGAAGTATTTCGGTTTCAACACCTTGTATTGTCAGGAAAGAATTAAAAGGATCAGGCTCTTTGCATTGGTTGAACTATGGAATTACCAGAAATAACACACCTTGATAAAGGGCATTTTACACCCAGAATCCCAGAGCATTTTCTGCTTGCATACAGGGCACAGGTGCACACACCAAGCATGCGCTTCACCCATCACGGAGGTGCAAGCCTCTCTGGTGGCATTCAGCCACCAGTAGTGGAGCACTGCAAAATTATCCAGCAGGTTAGGACAGATAAAGGGGAAAAAAAAAAAAAAATCTCCCCTGCACTAACAAAGCCCATGCTAGCAGAGAAGATATGTTAGCACGGGCTTTAGTCCAGCATATCTCTCTGGACCTGCAGTAGCTGGTAGCATTCACCAAAACTTTCACCGTCCTCACTACTACGGGTGCTCGCATCATTCACCTGGCAGCACTCGCATGGGCTATACAGTCATGCCTTCGTTTTGCTGCACAGACATACTCTGCGATTGCATCACTACTTCTACAGCAACTTGGATTTTACACATCAGTTTCCATGCCAGAGATTTCCCTGAAGAACTACTGTCTGGAAAGAAAATGCTTCTATTTCTTCTCGAGGGTTGCTGTACTATCAATACAGACAGTGGAAATTTAGGAAGCCTCAACGAACCTTCTGATATTAATGCATCGTTTCTCCACAACAGTGCTAATTTTACTGCTTATCTCTGTTTTACAACCAAGAATCCAGCTGTCATAATTACAAGGCAAGCTGCACTTTAGCTGCTGTGGCAGCCCAGCATGCCTGCACCCCCAAGTGGCAGGCTTGCCTTTTTTTTATTTTTCTTGAGGGAATAATCCCATAATGCAGCCCCTTTATTTCCCCAATTAGGATAAATCTGAAGGGCCTAACTACACTGGGTACTGGGAAGCCTTTTTCCACTGAGAGCCTGTGACTAGCAGCTGATTAAAATGACATAGAAATAGCTTCTTCAAAGCCAGGCATTGTTTATTCAGCCAAAAGGGATGAAACAACAAAAGGCTTTTATGTTTGGTTCTCACCTAAAGTGCAATGCCTTTTTGTTTTCCGATTCTGAATAAGTTTTATTCAACAAGATCTATCTCCCCACCTCAGAGTAATCAGACTGTTCCTGCAGCTTTCTTGCTGCCCTTCTCTGCCGGGCTCCTTCCTCTTCAGGTGCCGCTTCCCCCTGCTTGCTCCCCCGTGTTTCGGGAGTGACCCTCATTCGGGGATGCTGCAGGAGTGCTCCCCTTCATCCAGCGCCTTCCTTCTAGCCCAATCATTTTTCTTAGCACAGAGCAATGCAATACCCTGCTCCAGCTCGGTGCTGTGAGAACGGCTCCAAGGTACAGACTGTTTCTTCCTCCCAACTCAAATGTAGTAATTATGTGCATCTCGGTTTTCTTAATATGGATTTTCTGATATGTGTAAGCCAAACCTATTTACTGTGCTAGCCTGAATTTTACCAAAGACTCACCGTGCTATTGTGCTATGGGCCCGCAATTCTTCAGTGCTGCATTGCCAGCGCTCTCATCGGGGTTGTTGTGGTTGCAGCATGTCACAGCGCTCTCCGCCTACAGTGACTGATCCCTGACCTGACCTTCGTGGTGAAGAGGCTGACCTGGTGTCCTTCATTGTCCTCTAAAGTTCAGAAATGGTGGATTGTTGCCATTTGTTGTATACACCTTTCTTGAAGCAACAGCCTCACTTGACGGTGGGAAAAACTGCCTTCTGACTCTGCTGCCATTTATAAGTACTACAGGTATGTAAACATCATTTTCATACAGGAAAACCCAGGACTCAAGACATCTTGAAGGTCCTCCTTCCCTTATTTGCTTACATATCTGCAAATCCTTAATGACTTCCCCATGGTGAAAGCACTTGGCTGAAATATGTATGAGATGGGACTGGAATGGCACAAGCCATTGCAGCTCAAGCTGACATTCTCACCTTTTATATGGATTTTAATATTTATATATGATATATAAATATTACATTTTTATATTTGTATTTTGTTATTTATCTGTAATGCAGAATTCTTCTTTCTGTTGTGTGAATTCATTACGTTCATGTTCTGGAATTTAGTACTGAAATGGGTGCAAGAGCTGCCAGATATTAATCCTCTCTTCCTTTTTCTGCCATCCGTTGCATGAACATAGGACAAAAAGACCACTTTTCATTTTCCAAACTGTTTCCACACTTCAGGATAATTTCTGCTGAATTTTAATTAGCTGCACTCTAGTATCCAACTATTATTTTATTTGTTTACTAATCACTCAGGGCCAAGAACTCTTTTGCATCCAATTTTTTTAACTTCTTCCATCTAAATGATCAGCGTTGTTTACCAAGAATTTCTGCCTGACAGGATTACCAGATAGGGACTGTGGAAAGTGTCTGAATCTGCAACACCCCACGCTTAGGCTAAGGACCCCTATTGATCTTCTGGAATGGAAGGGGTAGAGCAGAGAGACAGATCAACTCCTACCTTTCAAAGGGAAAACACAACATTGTCAGCTTCTTTGAAGCTGGGCAAGAGCTATTCCACAGCTGGTAATGTCCCCATTTTTCCCTTCATCTTCCTTTCATTAGTACCTTATTTTTCCTCCTCTTTTGTCTGCATTGTTTCCTGTCCTACCTCAAATGCTCAAATTAACCCTCCGAAGCCCTGCAGTACATCAAACAGAAAAAAAATTATGGCTATTAGAAATGTGGGCAGCCACGTCATTTGCCCCACTGCCCCTAGATAAAAAGCCATGAGTAAAGGAACAACAACAACAAATCTTAATGCGCAAAATGAACGCATTTTTAGCATAAGAAATAGAATAATTCTTAATGTTTAATAGTAGTGACGTAAGGTCTAATACTTGTTACACGAAAGGTGAACCGGGTAACCTCCATCTGTGCTGCAGTAGTAAAAGAGCTTATCCTTACTATTCACCAACGCCTTGCCAATTTTAGAAGTCATCTAGTAAACATAAATGTAACCTGTCAATTACCCTATAACACCCTTAGGGTATCTTGGATACCAGCTTTGCTTAGGAGATTAGCTTTACCGCTGGCTCCCATCAAAGCACTAGCCAGATTTGAGCCGTCTTAAAGTGAGAGATCAGGACAAGCTTAGAGCCCAGGGTGTACAGGCAGAGATTATATTGCCACCTCAATTATCATTAGGGCTATAAAAAGCCACCGCTGCACACAAGCAGTAGAACTTTCCATAATGTTTTCTAATAATACATACTTCGTTCGTCAGGGATTTGTCATACACCGATCACCATAACCGACTACTCTGATTCTGCAAGTCATCGGCATGTATTTCCCTTGGGGAAAAGAACAGATACTACATCTGTCTATTATCACCACCACCACAACACTGCCACAATTATTCTTTTGGTTGACACTGCCTCTGAAAAAGAAAACAATTCATTCTTTTACCTCTTCCCAAATAGACCCTGATCCCCCACTTCTTGAACATGCAAGGTTTCCGGTTAAGTCAACGTGGGGTTTTGTTGCGTAAAGCACGGAAGATCCTGCTTCCCTCAAACCTTTCTGGTTCAAAAGAAGTATCATGTAATGCTGCATCGCAGGAAAGGGAGAGAAGTGGCTGGGCAACACAAGGAAACGCTCAAACTCCATGTAAAAAAAAAAACCAAACCCGTACTTTTTCTTTCCCGCCTCTGTAGCATGGATTTTTTTTTTTTTTACACTATATATAGAGAGGAGGCAACAAAATCAGTGCCATAATTGGTTTTGATTCCCTTTTTTTTAATCTTGGAGATAAGCCTTTACTGTCTACGGAGGACAGGTACTTAAGAATCCCATGCAATGTCTAGATGTCTGAGTACCTTTTAAAATGAATCCTTTGCCACCCATAATATGAATGTGTAATGTGCACGAGAACATAAAAGAGGAGAAGGGTGCACAGGCTAAGGTGTGAGAGCAACACCTGAAATGAGATATTCCTACATTTTGTTCTGCTTATCGTTCTGCACCCCACTGAAGTTGTGGAACTAGATGCTAATTAATTTCGGTTGAAATTATTCCCTGCCCACTTGTGAAAGGAAATAAGTTAGCAATTTAGATTTATGGGAATGGTGAATGGCAGTACTTTCAGCAGCTGTAAGACATGTAGAAGCTGAGTGCTAATGCACATGTGTCTGTTCACTGCCTCTGCAGACAGTTTGTCACCAACACCACATGGTTCCTCTACTTTCTACATAGGAAGGTCTGAATTAAACGTTAACGTCACTCCTCTGCGTTGCTGATGTTAAGGTAACAAGGCAAAGATGCATCCCTATAAAGTGCCACTCACAGCAAGCTGCACAGAGTGGATCTTCTGATACGGGCACAAATTGGTTTCTGCTCAAGATCCTGTGCCAACAGGCGGTGATGCTGTGAGATTGCTGTTCTCAAGTGAGCGCAAGTCCCTCTGCCAGAGGGCTATGGGGTACCCGCAGTTTTTGAGAGGACAAAGAGCGCCCAGAGAGTCCATGACACTGCTTAACCCCATGCTTTGCCACCTACATCAGTTTATTAAATGGTTTTGCACTCGATAGTGAGGAGTCATCTGACTGGAATCTCGGATATTATGTTTCTGTGCCCTCCATGGCCGGCATCCCGCTTCCAGCTACAAACGTGTACTTAAAAGAGATCAGTCAGCAGAAGAGAGACTATCTGATTGAACAGACCTCAGTTCCTTACGAAACCGAGTTAACACATGCCTCTCTCCTTTTCGAGTTTGTCTCTCTCTGCACTGGTGCATGATTCCTATTTTCTCCACTTGCACAGTGGCCCCCTTGCGCTAGTAAAGATTGTTCTGCCTTGCTTGTTTGTACTCCCTTTTATGGCAAAGCTAAATCATGATCGTTAATGGGAGCATTAAGTCACTGGCAAACACATATACCATTCTAAACAGCTGTTTAGAGAAAAAGGGGCAACAGTTCTTTGAAATCTCTAGCGAAGTTTGCCTTGCCTTTCATTCCTCAATACTTTGCCTTTCATTCCTCAACCTCTTAGCACCCTGAATCATTGCAGGAACATCTGTGAAGTGCAACCCAGTGAGCCAGGTTTGTGGAAGCTGGAAGGATTCGTTCTCATGCAATATATGTTGCAGGCTTTGAAATCTCTGTTCCCTGGTATTGCTACCACTTGATGAAACGAGGCTGAAGCTAAATTTCTACAAAATACACAAGGGCTATGGTAGGAGAAAGCTGGTAGCATTCCAAATATGGCTTTTTAGAGGCAAATCTGAAGTTCCTACCTTAAAGTCTATAATGACCAAGGTGGTGTTTGGGGGTTTTTTTGCTTCAGTGCTACATAAATGCTGGAGTTGCAGTTTTGCAAAGTTAAATGTGTTACACCAAGGTCTGCATCCTACTGTTATTTATATTAGAATTTCAAGGACAACATCACGAATGAACTTGGTGAAAGAGTTTATTTCAGATACCTAGAAAAGATATTTTCATCTTAGCAAGGATATGCTTTAACCATTTAAACTATAAGCAGCTCTTACAGTGTGTGAGGCTGCTTTTCCCTAAATGTGCTGTTCCAGATCATTCCAATGAATAAGAAGAGTTTATTCCTTTTTCTTTTTTTTCTTTTTTCTTTCTTGTTAATTTTTCATTCTGAGAGAGAAAAAGAGAATTGGAACATAATTTTTAAAATCTTTTTGTCTTACTTTCAGCACTTATATTGCACAGTTAGTTTTAACAGCTCATTCACACTGAATTTCAGAACCCAGGGGAGGAACCATTAAATCACAATAAAGTATTTAATGGAGTTGTGCCATCTGCATTTCAGAGACCTAACTGCAAACTGAGCCAAAGATCTTGTGATTTCAAAATAAGCGAATATTATTAGAGCCAGGAGACTTTTGACACCTGGTCTCTCATGGTGGAATGCATTTCAAATTAACATTACATACACTTAGTAGATTTCAATTATTCATTTTGCGTGAAACAAGAAGACAACTAACCCAAACTTTTTCTTTCATCTTCTGATGAGCTGGCAGTCTATCATGACATTTTGTAAATCATTCAGGTTGGAATTTGACAATGTGAGAGATTTTAGGAATACTTTTATACCACTGCAGTGAACTGACAGAGCCATCCTCTCTCAATGTATGACAACTTTTCCTTGTCATATAAAACTATTTTTAAGTGTTGTTGGTTTTAAGGGTCTTTTTTCTTTCTTTTTTTTTTAATAGCTTAGGTTTGCTTGCTTGATTTGTTTTTTTTTTTTTTTCTTGAGACTTGGAGATGTGCGTTAGAAATTTATATTCATCACAAAAAAAAAAAAAAAAAAAAGGTGNCAAAAAAAAAAAAAAAAAAAAAGGTTGAGGAAAGGAGATGTGCTAGTTCCAGTTAAATTTCTGAAAGGTAATATTTTTCAGGACTGGTAAAACATTTTTGTGCAAGAGGGAAAAGGGCATACTTATCTAAAGAAGACACAAGATCCTCTTTTCTTTTCAGAGTGTTAGTGGTACAGCAGCCAGGAAACTTGCCTGACACAAGATGCTAAGATTCCTACCCATACTCTGATTCAGGCAAGGCAGCTGCTTCATCTGGCTTTCTGGTATATCAATTAAATATCTTGACTATTTCCTTCCCCTCAGGGACTCCACTTTTCCAATGAGTACCCTGGTTCTCATGATAATTTTGAGAAATCTTCATTTTGTCTCGTTTGATTTTATCTCAGTTGACAGTCAGAACATATTTTCCAGACAGCTGTTGTAGAGGCTTGGGGTTGAGGCGGCACCATATTAGAGGCTGTGCCAAGGTGCAGCAGCAACAGCCCTTTCCCTGGAGGATTCCCAGTTTAAGATTACAGCTGAAAACACAAAGCACAGGAGAGAAACAAAGTGAATGGGCAAAAGAATAAGCAAACAAATAAAATGTTTTATGACAAAATAAGATCTATTCATGCAATTCCTTTTCTATTTCTGGTATTAATTGTATCGGATATGGGCCTCGGGAAAGAAGTCATTAAAAGATGACTCGGGTTGTCTGACTTAAAAGCTCCTTCAGTCTTCAGTCTGACATCTGTATCCTCACAGAAACCTCTCAAGGATCATGCAGGTCCCAGAGCAACACCATCTCTTTTGAGTTCAAAGTCAGGGCATCTTTCCCTGGAACAGGAGGTTGCTGCAGTACTGCAGTACTGTTTTACCTCACTAGCAGTTAATTTTAATAATAATAGTAATAGTAACAGTAATAGTAACAGTAATAGTAACAGTAATAATTCCTCTAGTGAAAATAAAGAGAAACTCAGAAAGCAAAAATATATTTAAGTATAGGCACCTAGAACAAACAATGTTCATGTCATCACTGGGTGGGCACAATGACCATATTATGCAACAGAATTTATAATGTATTTTGACTAAATGTTTCTAATACTATGGATAAATCTTAATAATCTTAAAATACATAAATATTTCACATAAATGTTTTCTTTCTTCCAAGGTTTTTATATATGTCCCTCCACTTACTCCTTTTAGATATACTGAAGTGCTACCTGAGTGGTGGTTTTGTCACATCAAAAACTTTGTTTAATGTTTATAATTGGGAGTTTTGTATTGTAAGCAAGAACAGTTTAAAGGGCAATTTCCATCCTCCATTTTTCTCAATCTGGAAAAGCTTCCTGTTTAAGAGATTTCCTTCCTTGGTCAACAGGGGAGGTCCCAGATGACTGGAAGCTAGCCAATGTGACGCCCATCTACAAGAAGGGCCGGAAGGAGGAGCCGGGGAACTACAGGCCAGTCAGCCTGACCTCGGTGCTGGGGAAGATCATGGAGCGGCTCATCTTGGGTGAGCTCACCGGGCAGGTGCGGGACAAGCTGGGGATCAGGCCCAGCCAGCATGGCTTCATGAAAGGCAGGTCCTGCCTGACCAACCTGATCTCCTTCTATGAGCGGGTGACCCGCCTAGTAGATGAGGGCAAGGCTGTGGATGTTGTCTACCTGGACTTTAGTAAGGCCTTTGACACTGTCTCCCACGGCATTCCCCTGGACAAACTGGCAGCTCACAGCTTGGATGGGCATACACTTTGCTGGGTAAGAAACTGGCTGGATGGCCGAGCCCAGAGAGTGGTGGTGAATGGAGTGAAATCCAGTTGGCGGCCGGTCACGAGCGGTGTTCCCCAGGGCTCAGTTCTGGGGCCGGTTTTGTTCAATGTCTTCATCAATGATCTGGATGAGGGGATTGAGTGCACCCTCAGCAAGTTTGCAGATGACACCAAGCTGGGTGGGAGTGTCGATCTGCTCGAGGGAAGGAAGGCCCTGCAGAGGGATCTGGATAGGCTGGATCGATGGGCCGAGGCCAACTGTATGAGGTTCAACAAGGCCAAGTGCCGGGTCCTGCACTTTGGTCACAACAACCCCATGCAACGCTACAGGCTTGGGGAAGAGTGGCTGGAAAGCTGCCCGGCGGAAAAGGACCTGGGGGTGCTGGTCGACAGCCAGCTGAACATGAGCCGGCAGTGTGCCCAGGTGGCCAAGAAGGCCAACGGCATCCTGGCTTGTATCAGGAATAGTGTGACCAGCAGGAGTAGGGAAGTGATCGTGCCCCTGTACTCGGCACTGGTGAGGCCGCACCTCGAGTACTGTGTTCAGTTTTGGGCCCCTCAGTACAAGAAGGACACTGAGGTGCTGGAGCGTGTCCAGAGAAGGGCAACGAGGCTGGTGAAGGGTCTAGAAAACAAGTCTTACGAGGAGCGGCTGAGGGAACTGGGGTTGTTTAGGTTGGAGAAGAGGAGGCTGAGGGGAGACCTTCTTGCTCTCTACAACTACCTGAAAGGAGGTTGTAGTGAAGCGGGTGTTGGACTCTTCTCCCAAGAAACTAGCGATAGGACGAGAGGGAATGGCCTCCAGTTGTGCCAGGGGAGGTTTAGATTGGATATCAGGAAGAATTTCTTTACCGAAAGAGTGGTTAGGCATTGGAACAGGCTGCCCAGAGAGGTGGTGGAGTCGTCAACCCTGGAGGCGTTCAAAAAAGGTGTAGACGTGGCACCCCATATCATCAAAGACTGAGAAAATGAAAGGGAGGAGATAAACTCATTTAAAAGAGACTGAAATACTGTGTTGTGGAGGAGGTGACTTGATTGTACTTCAGTGTGATTTTATAATGGAGGACAGAGATTACCGTGGTTGGAGTGTCATGTAGATATTGCAGTAGATTTTGACGAAACAAACAAACAAAAAGACCCCACAATACACGGCTTAATTAGTTCTGTTGCTTACAGAGGAACTCTTTTTTTATTGCTTTTTAATACAGATGCTTTGGAAATGTAAACGTAATACATTTTGTAAATGTATTTATTGGTTGTAGAAAAGGTAAGATAAACATTTCTCTCTGCCTTTATCTATAATAACAAAAGAGGTGCTGTCCATTAACAAATGTTAACATTAACACTTTGATCACTTGCAAGAAGTATACATTTAGCCAGCAGTTTTAAAGACTAAAACTATTACACATAAAGTTGGTGATATCATCTCTAATAAAAATAATAGATAGTATTGCAACAATACAGATGACCAGCATTTACTAGAGTCCCTAGTTAGTATTCTGGCTGAACTTTAAATGCTTTTTGTATTCAGTTTGCAGGTTGTTTTTTGGTTTTATCACCTCTCATTTCCATCCACTTAAAGGAGTTACCCATTGAGCTCATTATTTTAAGACGATATCTCCTCTTTATATGTTTTGGTTTGATTCAGGGTTGCTTCTCTGAAAGGGAAAAAAGGAAGCTAGAGTACGAACTACTTTCTTAGGGAACCAAGGAACAGTTCCTTAAGTCGTTTTCACTGTAGTAATCAGATTAATTAACAAAATCTGAAACTTCATAAGTAAGAACACAAGGCCATCATTCCTCAGGAATTTCACTTACATTGATCATTATTACACCAAAAATGTCAGTACAAAGAGCAGTATGATTTACAATGCATTTCTAATGCTTTGTAATATTTAATGGCAGCAGTCCAAGTAAACAAACCAAGACAAGAATTTGCTTAACAACACCATTTAGTGAGTTGTAGTCATATGGACATTCATGACTAAGGTTTTGAAGAAATGTCTTTCAAAGCATACAATATCATACTGTGGAATGATTGCTGGAGGTGACCTAGAA
>WAAD01033153.1:0-31234 GCA_013389945.1 Fregata magnificens | reverse complement strand
AAGGGGAAGGGGAGGGGCAGGTGCTGATCTCTTCTTTCTGGCGACCAATGATGGGACCTGAGGGAATGGCAATAAGATGTGCCAGGGGAACTTTAGGTTAGACATTAGGAAAAGGTTCTTCACCCAGAGGGTGGTGGAGCACTGGAACAGGCTCCCCAGGGTAGGTAGTCATGGTGCCAAGCCTGACAATATTCAAGAAGCATTTGGACAACGCCTTCAGACACATGGTGTGAATTTTGGGGTTGTCCTATGCAGGGACAGGAGTTGGACTCAACGACCCTTGTGGGTCCCTTCCAACTCAGGAGATTCTATGATTCTATGATTCTAAGATACGCTAGTTCAACATAGCTCAGTCTGTATACTTGGAAATGATCCGTAATTGTTTGTTTTAACTGTAATGTGATACTAAACCCCATACTTTTGAAAAGTATACTCTAAATCTAATGGTACTGGTATGATGAATGTACACTCAGTACATTTCTGTGGAGAAAGAATAAACCTCTGTCGTACTGATAGAACTACCCTATTTTACTCTAACTGAGTAAGACAATCCCATGAGCTATGATGTCAACAAGCCTCTTTGTAATATAAAAAGTTTCAGAGTACTTAGAATCAAAAAAGTAGGACACAATTTAATTGCTAAGAGATAAGTTTGATCAAAGCTGAAGAATGTGAACTGCATCCTCAAATATAAGAAGCTTCATTTAGAAAATGGACTTAATAACAATCACATTTATTCATTGTTGGAGACTTGTGATTCTTAATATTTGATCTAAAGAATGCCTTATATTTAAGACTCTCCCATTATTTACACTTATTATCCAGTTTTCTCCTGCCATTCCTTTCTGGCTTCACTATTGCTAAGAAATTTGTAACCAAGATAATCATATTATCTTCCACCACTGCTGCAATCTGCTTAACTGAAAAAACCATACACAATATTGCAGTGCTGCTACTGACAGAGGACTTAACTAGAGTTGATTCTCCTCAGAGCAACTCACTCTCCTGACTTCCATAGAAAGAGTGCTAAAAACTGGGAAGTTACCTCCACTCCAGAGGGCTGAAACTTCTACTCACAACCCTAAAGAGCCAAATGGTCAAGGTAACACAAGGGAACTAGAGTCCATTTCTGCCTGATATGAGTCTATTTCTTGTGGTGATACAGCCAGCTAACAAGTCAGATACAGGTGATGCCCACTGAAGATGAATAGTCCATTTTACTATGCATCTCAGCTCATGGTTTATTATGTTTTTTGGGTTTTTTTAAATTATTTTTAGTGTGCAAAGAAGCATCACAATTTAATGACCACCATCCTATGCATTTCAGCATTTATAAAGCAGTAAATATAATTTAAAATGTTTTATATTCTGCTTGGATGTTTCAGTCTCATTCAAAACATAGCAAACATAATTGGAGAAATTATTAAGATTTATATGAGGGATGCCTTTCAGAGCACCTTAATTGCCTTATGACTTTTGGCTGAAAGGGATTTATTTTTCTTTCTTTTTTGCAGGTACTCCTTTTTGGTTTGGATACAACTGCCCAGAACAATCAGAATAACCTGATACTGCAGCTACAGAAAGTCAGTCTAATATCATACAACTCTTCTTTCCCTTAAAATCTGCATGCTGTGTAGGATACTATAGTTGGGCATGAACAAATTTCCTGACCTTAAAGAGAAGACTGCCTGTGCCTAAGGGCAGCCATAGCAACAAGAGGTGATATTTGATTTGATGGGCTCCAGCAATTCCTCCACTGATTTCTGCTGCTCTTCAGTTTTAATTATGTGCTCACAGGAGCTGTAGAGCCTTAGAGCCATTTCTTTCTTAGGTCCTGCAATGCTTTATCCTAGTTACAACTTCCAAAGCAGACCAAGTGGGGAAGGTGGGTTCAGAAGAAGTTTGACAAAGAAGACAAGTCCATGGGGAGTTGGTGCTCTAAGGTTTATTGCAGACTTTGGAACTTTCTTGGCTTTTGCAATAATAACCTTCTTAAAGTGTTATGCAGAAGGAAGAGGAGTCCAAAAAAGTTCTGTTATCTCATGAGAGGATGAAATAATCCATTACAACTTCAAAAAACTTTTTTTGACTGGGAAACGTTAGTTATGTAGTTCATATCCATTCAACTAATTCCATCTCCAGCATCTTTTACTGGTATTAATGAGTATTTTTAATAATTGTAGATAAACAAGCAGCTATAAGCTTCATTTTAGCCTATAACTAAAAGTATGTCTATTTCATGCCCTGAAGATGGTTCACTTGTATCTCTACTCATGGCTACTGGGGAAATTAATTTCACAAGGCAGAGAAAGAAACAGCATCTTCTGAGAAGCAAGCATCTGTCCAGGACACACTAAAACTGGAATTATCGATAATCACCTTTCAGCGTCAGAGTGTATCATCAGACAGGTAGTGGTATAAAGACGACATAGGATAAACCTTATTTTCCAAGTCATATCTTTCTGCTTATACTAAGAAAAAAATTCCTCAAGAACTATCCATTTAATCTGATAGAATTGGGAAGTGAGTTCTTAAATCTCACTGCCTCCATGCTTCTGTTTGAATGAAAACGGGAATGAAATATCCTAATCACAGAGTGCTGATGGTTATAAGTGACACTATCCAATAACACTAATATAGAAAAAAAGAAGTAGTTGCAGAGAAGTAATACAGGGTGTGGTATGCTGGAATCATTGACAGAGAGAAATGGAAGAGAGAAGGTTGCAAGGAGAAATAAGTATGGAACATGGTCTTTGATCAGGGGACTAAGTTTATCAGCCTTAACAGTAGCTCATATTATATTGTGAGGAGGTGGGTTTTCCTGAGGTAAGTTCTTAAACCAAGTAGTGCACCTTCTTTGCTCATTTTGGAAATTCCCTATTTTTTTTTTTTAAATAAAGGATGCTCTTTTGAATACACTCCAAATAAGCAATAAATTCAGTTCTACCAACCAAGAGAAAGAAAAAGATCCACATTGTTCACAGCATGTGTATGGGGAATAGTCAAGCCTGAATCATTTTATAACTTCTGTGAATTATTCACTTTCTAAAAAGCCATAGCTGAAGTTCCCAAAATAAAGTATTTTTAAATTTAGTACTCATGGAGAGAGTAAAATGTGGCATGTCAGATCAAACTGTCAGGTACATTCAGTTATAAAGCATGTTGAGATGGAAAGTGACAACTTGATGCAGGCTGACTTATTTGGAAACTGTTTTAAGGGAAACATGTTTATTATAAATGTTAAGGAATGATCTGGGGCTAGATACAAGAATAAAGAACTAAGCTATGTTGAACGCTCACTTCAGAAATTAAAGTCCTGGTTAGCTACACTCTCCCCTGAGAGCTCTTTCTCATGTACCACTTATTTCAATACCTGATTTCCATTAAGTTAGAGTTCTCTTGGCTGGAATTTGTCATCATTAATGTTTTACACAAAATTCATACAAAATACATAGTAATTTTACTACATTAGTGTATTTGTTTTGTTTTGTTCTGCATTTAAATACAAACCAGAAGAATTTCTGCCTGATCTGAACTAATTTCCTCATAAAACCAAAGACAGTCTCACATACTGATGGGTGGTAGGGGAAATCAAATGTGTTGGACTTTAGGACTCAGGGGTTTCCTCCTCTTTGCTGCCTTTCCCATTTCTAGGTCAAGCCAAAAGCAAAGCTGAGCATGTATTCCCACTGTTCCCAAATAAACAGCCTGCACTTAAGTGCTTTTCCCCCATTGACCCCATATACTGGGTGTATTTGGCAACTAATTGTATTTTGGTAGTGGGGGGTCGCAGGGGGGTGCCTCTGTGAGAAAAGCCCAGGGGCTGCCCCGAACCAGCATCCAGCTGGCTCTGTAAAGGTCCCACTACAGCTGAGCCCATCAATGTTGCTGATGGTGCGTCTGGGAAAATGTTTTTAAGACAGGGCAAAAATGCTGGACAGGCAGAGGACTGAGGAAAAAGTGTGAAAAACAGCCCTACAACACCTAGGTGAGAGAAGAAGGAAGGGAGGAGGTGCTGCAGGAGCCAGAGCAGAGATTCCCCTGCAACCCGTGGAGAGACCACGTTGGAGCAGATATCCACACTGCAGTCCATGGAGGACACCACACAGGAGCAGGTGAATATTTCCTGAAGGAAATGTGGCCTGTGGATGACCAATGCTGGAGCAGGTTTATCCTGAAGGACTGCAGCCCATGAAAAGCCCACACTAGAGCAGGGGAAAAGTGTGAGGAGGAAGGCCACTTACTGTGGCTAAATTGTGGCTACTCAATTCAGTATGCTCTTTAGCTTTAGAAAATTAACAACCTTTGTCATTCAGTCCTGAGGGCACTCACAGCCTTACCAGCCCCCCTTCATGGGCCCAGACCCCAAGTCATCCCTACTGGGACCTCAGTACCATCCCAGCAACACTGTAGGATATCCATCTCTACCCCTACTACTGCTGAGCTCTACTGGGCCCTGCTGAGCCAGGCCTGAGCCATGGGTTAATGTCCCATCCCTTCCCTGCCCCTATGGAGTTGCCCGATGCCTGGGGCTGGGGCTGCCCCAACCCCCCCAGCTGTCCTGTTCCCTAGCTGGGGTGGTGGGACAGGCCCTGACCAGATGGCCCCATGGGGATCCCCCTAGCTCCCAGCCCTGAGGGACTGCTGGTCCTAGCTGTGTCCTAGCACACAACTAACTTCAATGTATTTTTTACCCTTGTTTCCCAGAGCAAATATGTGATATCCCACATCACTTTTTAAGACACTAAACCACTTAAATATAAAAAAACCCCATCAATAATACTCTCATATTGTCTCAAACCTGTATGTGATATGATATTTTTTTTTAACTTGGGAAGCAACTGTAGATCAAGCTCTTAATGATTTAAATGGCAGGATGTTGAAGACTGGATTTTCACTACTCAACAGTTCTTAAGCTAAAGAAATACCAAATATTTCCAAATCTCCAAATAAAAAGCAGAAATCCTTGCTGTTTCTTATTGACAGGATTGAGACATTATTTTTATATTGTCACAGATTAATGAGCAATAAATTTAATCATTATTGTTAACCTACCCTAGATCAATGCCACAGATTGCCTCCAAGGGACTCATAGCTTTGTGAGAAATGAAAAATATCTTGTGTGTAGAAGACAAAAGAAAGAATTTGCTATTTTTTTCATGTGTACCTGAAAAGATAGAATGATTAAAAAAAAAGCTTCATGACCAGCAAAAATAAAAAAACTGAAGTTTTTCTGTAGTTGTCTTTATTCTCTGAATTAGGAAGTTCTGAAGACGTTCTAAAGACCTTCTGAAGCTTATCCTGTTGTTGGAATGCTTATGAAGAGCACAGGATTCCCTCCTCTAATAACTATCCCATTTTCACTTGGCATTTGGTAAGATATAAAAGCTCCATCACTATGAAACATCTAGTTTAAACTACTTGAAAGATTTTTTGGGTGACATGTATGGTCACATACACAATATAATGATATTCATTTTGGTTGCATCAGATGTTCAGGGGGAAAAAAAAAGACAACTGGCTTCAAACTCTTCTTTTCCTGCAACTGTCTTGGTCATATTTTTTTCCCCACATACTACTTTTACTTAATGGCCATAAAAAATAGGGACTAATCAGAACTGCACGTAAAAAGTCTGTCTCTACTGTTGTCAGATAGTAATCACACTGTGATCATAAAATCTTACACTAAAACTAGTTTAATATCTTGTGAAAATCCTAAGTGTAAGGATTGTGCCTTGTTTCTGACTCATGGAAGCATTTCCTCTTGTAGGAAATTATTGCTGTGCAATAATCACACATTATCTTTCTGTTGTACAGTTACAGTTCTTATATCACCTTAGGCTTCTTAAACTATGTTCTTCTCCATTTCCTTGTCTACCTCTAATGAGTCCTCTAATCCTAACATTGTTTTCATTGACAGTTTTGAATAAATAATTTGTTTGTCTTTGATAAAATTGCAAAAGATAAGAATGCCACATATGGAAATGTCAGGAAAAAAGCCCCAAAATCTTTTCCATGATCACCAGTTTAAGGTCTGTATTGGGTTTATGTGACAAAGTTTTGATAGCCGGGGTGGCTTCTTTGAGAAGAGACCAGTTCCAGCCATCTCCAAGTTGGGTCCACTGCTGGCCAGCTGAGCTGGTGGTGCCTCTGTGATAACATATTTAAGAAAGGGTAAAAAACACTGAGTAGCAGCTGTGGGAGAGGAGTGAGAAAATGTCAGAGAAACAGTCTTGCAGACACCAGGAAGGAGGGAGAGAAGGCACTCCAGGCCCTGGAGCAGAGATTCACCTCCAGCCTGCAGTGAAGACCATAGTGACGTCGATTGTCCCTCTGCAGCCCGTGGAGGACCATAACGGAGCAAATATCCACACTGCAGCTCAAGCAGGACCCCATGCCACAACAGGTGGATATGGCCTGAAGGAAGCTGCAACCCATGGAGAGGAGCCCACAAAGGAGCAGGTTTTCTGGCAGGAACTGTGGCCTATAGGGGAACCACACTGGAGCAGTTCTTGAAGAACTTCAGCCCATAGGAAGGACCAATGTTGCAGAAGTTCATGAACAACTGTATCCCATGGGAGGGACCCCATGCTGGAGCAGGGGAACAGCGTGAGGAGGAAGGAGTGGCAGAGAAGAAATTGTTATGAACTGACCACAACTCCCATTCCCCAATCCCTGTGCCACTCGGGTTGGAGGGGAGGAAGTCGGAAGGAGAAGGCTCAGGAGTGAAGTTGAGCCTGGGAAGAAGGGGGGAGTAAGGGAGAAGATGGCTTAATATTTTTTTTTGTTTCTCACTATCCTACTCTGTTATTAATTGGCAATAAATTAAATTAATCTTCCCCAATTTGAACCTGTTTTGCCCACGATACAAACTGCTCAGTGATCTCTCTGTCCTTATCTAGACCCACAAGCTTTTTCATCATATTTTCTCCCCTTATCTTGCTGAGGGGCGGGAGTGAGACAGGGGCTTGGTGGGCACCTGGCAGGCAGCCAAGGTTAACCCACCTCAGGTTATATTAACAAGTCAGTTTTTATTGCTTTAAAATAAACCAAAACCAACAACATTCAAGCACCTGAAACAAGAGGCCGTCTATTTGAAAAGGTACATAGTTATTTGTGTTTAGTGTCCCACCATGTAGGATGTAAATTGTAAGTTCCAAAATCAAAACAATGACACATTTAAAAAACATTTTTGGCAGTCTGAGATTTGAAGCAAACATTTGATCTGTGAAATTGTGTTACTCAGACACTAACAGTCAACAATTTTTAATGATTCATAAGCTCTGTTCCTTTATGGCAATTGGAAGTATCTTAAATTATGTAAAATTATTTCAATGTGAAAAGTAATAAAGACTACTAAACCTGAGCAAATAAACAAATTAAAATACTGAAATTATAGTATCTGTGAAGGAACTGATATCTCCAGCCACAAAGATAGCACAGGCTCTATATACCTATCACTTTAATTATTGACGAAATAATTTCTGGTAGTAAATAAAAATTTCAATCAATTTCTAAACAATATATTTATTCCTAAAAATTCTATAAAATCCTAGTGGTTTAATGTGAAGAGAAAGATTGCTTCAAAAGAAATGCCCAGGGGAAATTGGGTCTTTTTCCCATGCAAAATAATTCCCTTGGTTTTGTGGTTGCAAATTTAGTAAGACTTTACAAATGACGTGACTAAAAATGAAAGTTATTTGGGTTGTGTAATTCTTCTCTGTAATTCTTCGCAACAGCTTTCTCCCCATCCTCTTTTAAATCTGAATTACAAGTCTGGGGCAACACAGACAATCTCAAGTGGAGCTATCTAGGAATCACTCAGTGTCTCACAATGTACTCAACTTTGCTTTGCTACTTGGAACAGATTCCTGGGCTGAATTCTCTCATTTTTTGTTGGTTTTGTTTTTTTTTTTTTTTTAACTAAACCTGTCCCATTGGCTTTATTGCCTGCCCATCCTCTCAGAGGACCTGTGAAAGTCAGCTTTTCAAAGCAATGAAAGTTTTATTGGCCAGAAGGAACACAACACTTGAAAAGATTTGTGCAAATGCTACCACATTTCACAATAAGCCAATCTTTTCAAGCAGGCCCAGCTTATTTCCAAGTTAAAAATACTAATTTTCTGCCATTTCTGTATGCCGTCTTTGCCCTGCCAATGTCCTCTCTGTTTTGCTCCTGGCAACCATTCACATCTGGCTGTGCCCACACTGACTGGGGAGCGCTGGGGCATACCCCAACATTTCTCACCTGTCAAACACTCTGCTTGGGATCTTCTTGGAGAGAAACATAGAAATTTGGATGCACAGGCCAGAAAAGGCTGTGGTAAGAAATGAAAGATCTGGAAGAGGGATGCAAGCAGGGTGTGCAGTCTGACCTGGGAAAGGGGAATTGCCTTCAGGCCGTGCAATACAGGCATAACTTCGTTCTTCTCTCCTAGTCAGGAACTAGGGATGGGGATCCCTCTTTGATCTTTGGTTGCGATTCCTCTTTGAAGAACTCTGAAGATCTTAAGGTTTTCAGCCTCAGGAAGATTACAGCAAGCCAGGCGTGAAGGAGCCTAGCTGAGATTTTGCCTCTTAATGTCTTCCTATACTTTGTTTCTTTAAGGTGCCTTACCTTTGTCTTTCTTATTTGCTATCCTCTTAACAGTCTCCTTAGGACTAATTTCTCATTAGCATGCAGGTCATTTTTGTTTAAAAAGTCTGAAGAGCATGAGAGTCACATTTATACCTCTGATCAGTCTGGTCCTAGCACAACTATTTCCTATCCCATTTGGCCTAGACTGGAAGGGGTCAGCTCAGCCCTTTATTTTCTGGTGAGACCCAGTTAAATCACTTATTGAGCATATCCTGGGAGATCCTGAAGGTCAATATTGCCACCAAACCCCATTAATTCTAGCTGATATGCAACACCCCATCAAAGATAATCCGCTACCTCTTGAACTAGATAGTTAATTTATTGGCACTGGAATTATTTTTCTCTGAGGGCTCTAGCTTCATTGAACACTACTAGCTGTCAATAAGTACATCAACAATAATTCATAACATAACTACTTTTCACACATAGCTCTGCCATCTTGTCAAACCCTGATTGCTGCTGTGTAAATTACAGGAAAAGAGAGTCCAATGCCTATGTTTAGTAGTTCTAATATGGATTCTTTTATATATATATATACATCTTAAAGAAAACCAGTATCTTGACATTATCTTTTTAACCTTACTTGTTCAATTCCTCACCATGTCTTGAAAAAAGATATTGTTTGGTTTGATAATCTAATAAGTGTAAAGTATGCTGCATAAGAAGACTAGAATAGATAAACATAAATTCTAAAGCTTATTGCACCAGCCTTGAAAATCTGTAATTAAGGTAAAGAAAGTCCAGGGAATGATCTCTAAGGAAATAAAAATAATGAATGAAAGAAGAAACCATTTCTCAGCAGTACATTGTTCCACAATAATTAACATTTTTTATTGCTGCATATATTTCTCCAATTAGCTATCTCAAAACTGGGGTCTAAGTTAATTGATTCTGTTATACTTGTGTAAAAGTCAGCTAATTCCATGCACTTCAGAAAAGCTGCTCTGGTGTAGCTGATGGCAGGATCTAGTCATCCACATGGACTGTTTTGATCATTCTAAGCTGCTCATTTATAAATGTACAGTAACTAATACAGAGCAACACAAGTATTTATCTGAAAAATAAGGAAAATTAAATATTTCCTATCTTACAGTGTGTAAAAATATCATCTAAGCATTATAATATAGAGGTACATATAAAGATGTGGAAGAATAAATGCTGTTTTGGAAGTTTGTCCTTAAACCAGCTCACTTCTCTATCAAAACTGACATTTTATTAAGGCTGAACATACATAGACAATTGGAGTAGCTTGCCACCTGACTTAATAGCAGGTGATTGAAAAGGTTAAAAGTACTACAGTAAAGCACTTGTCAATAGTTCAAAGGACTGACAAGGTTTTGCCATTCCAGTGTTTCTTTTATATAGCAAAGACCGAGACAAATATAGAAGATGGCATAACATAGGAACAAGATATATACTGGCAATGGTATTACTAGCAAAACTTATCAGAGAATATTATTAAAAAGGATATGTTTTCTTAAACTCCATCAACACAATAAAATTGAATTTGTCTTCAGCTGATACAAATGATTGATTTCATTTATTGAAATTCAGTAATTTGATCTATTTCTACTGAGAATGTACCTTTTTTATGATTTGGATGGAAGTGCCACTTTGATGTGATTTTTCTGATATTTCAGAATCTTTCGATATATTTTTGTATAAAGCATAATACTGTAAGTTGAAAAAATCTGCTGGTATTTGTGTTTTTCTTCTCATACTATGGACTACTTTAAGAGAGCTCGACAATATGTAGTTTTAAAAGCAGTTAAGCTATGTTATTCTGTGATAAAATACGTTTTGAAGAATATGTTGAAGGGTTTTCCCCTTCAAATATTCTTCTTTTATCTAATTAGCTGGAAAAAGAAAACAAAAATGAAAACATAAAAAAAATATCCATAAAACCTCTGAGTTCAGTGCATACAAATTACTCTGCAGTCTTTCTTTTTGACAGAAATATATTATATATCAGATTTCTAAAATGAAGGATAGTGTGTAAAGCTATTGGGCTCAATGGGGATTAAACCCATCTCTAACAGTTCTGGAGATAGCTTAAGGCTTCTTAGCAGTGCAGATAAAATTAAATGTTGCGGTGGCAACCAAGTGGGCTGCAGGCGTGATGGTGAGTTATTCAGCTTCCAGTTAGTAAGGATTTGGAAGGCAATGTGACGAGTGGGGCTGAGGAGGATGGTAAGGAACAGTAAAGAAGCAGACACTAGGGCTTTATGGAATAGAAATTGGGGTCTTGTTTTCTTTCCCACTCCTCTTTCTTACATTAGTTCTACTCTTCTCTGGAGCTTTCCTGTAAAGATGCCTCATTTTTGGACATTCTAACCAGCAGCAGAATTAATTTAGAACACTGGGGTTTACCATAGATGTGATTTTGGGGCCAGATCAGTTGCTTATGTTTATTTCAGACAAATATATTATAGTCATCAAAAATGTGGAGCTATCAAACTAAAAATCTGAATGAGAATTTGCTTTTAAATGATACCTTGCATATTATATTAAAACAGACAAAAAAGTCTCCTGAGGATTGTTTAGAAAATAAACAGAACAGAAAATAAACACAGATAATGCTTCCTTCATTGGTGGTGAATGGAGTGAAATCTAGTTGGCGGCCGGTCACGAGCGGTGTTCCCCAGGGCTCGGTTCTGGGGCCGGTTTTGTTCAATGTTTTCATCAATGATCTGGATGAGGGGATTGAGTGCACCCTCAGCAAGTTTGCAGATGACACCAAGCTGGGTGGGAGTGTCGATCTGCTCGAGGGAAGGAAGGCTCTGCAGAGGGATCTGGATAGGCTGGATCGATGGGCCGAGGCCAACTGTATGAGGTTCAACAAGGCCAAGTGCCGGGTCCTGCACTTTGGTCACAGCAACCCCATGCAACGCTACAGGCTTGGGGAAGAGTGGCTGGAGAGNGACTAGAAAACAAGTCTTATGAGGAGCGGCTGAGAGAACTGGGGTTGTTTAGTCTGGAGAAGAGGAGGCTGAGGGGAGACCTTATCGCTCTCTACAACTACCTGAAGGGAGGTTGTAGGGAAGCGGGTGCTGGACTCTTCTCCCAAGTAACTAGCGATAGGACGAGAGGAAATGGCTTCAAGTTGCGTCAGGGGAGGTTTAGATTGGACATTAGGAAGAATTTCTTTACTGAAAGAGTGGTTAGGCATTGGAACAGGCTGCCCAGAGAGGTGGTGGAGTCGTCTACCCTGGAGGCGTTCAAAAAAGGTGTAGACGTGGCACTCCAGGGCCTAGTTTAGGAGTCATGGTGGTGTTAGTTGATGGTTGGACTTGATGATCTTAGAGGTCTTTTCCAACCCAATGATTCTATGATTCTATGATTCTATGAATATCTGTCAGGTTACAAAGTATTACAGCTGGCAGGAAGCCATACATTTATGGACTGTTAATATAATTTGGTTCTGACCATAAATAACAGGGGTTGGTTTGTTACTTTAAAACAGCTAAAGCAACAAAAAGCTTCAAAATTCAGAAATAACCTCAACTGAATTCCTGACATTCTTACTGAAGTGAGCATTATAGGCCATTTTATAATCTTCACTGGAGTCAGTACCTGCCTTATATATATTGATTTTCTTAAGGAGCTGTGGTGTTTCAGAAGGTACATTGTATGGAGCTCCTAAATATGGTGGCACACAAAATTAGGACCAATACTTTGGTTGTTCTGTGAGAAATTTAAGCTTATCATTGACAAAATAGATATGTTCACCGCTGTGTTTTTGAACTTTTTTTTTTTTTTTAGGGCAAGACAGCCTTAAGTAAAAAATGGTTCCTTTAGAAGAGATCAGTTTTACTATGGCCTATAAAAATCTGTTAAAAACCCAGATTAAATTCTCAGAGCTCACTAGTGTCAGTGAACTCTCACCTATGGTTAGGGTGGGCTCATCAGAGACTAAACTTTTCCACTACTACTTGCAGCTGGAAGTGGTTGGTCTGTCAAAGAGCGTGAAGGTTACTTCTCATAAAGGTCAAAGGAGGGGTCCAGGTATAAAGAAGGAGATCAACATATTTTTTCTCCTATTTTTTAACAGTTCAGAAACAGTTTTATTTAACAGTTTTAACTTCATGACATCCAAAACTCAGGCATCCAGATTGCAAGCTCAGGTATGCAGCATGCCAGGCCGATCTCTTGGAACAAGACTCTCATATGGCTAATATACAATGCCTAATACATTATTGTAACACCATAACTTAATATTTTTCCTTTCTGTATAGGAAGAAGAAAAAAACTAATGTTATTTGGCTTCCTAAAGCACACTCTGAAGGAGCTAGCAGATTTTTGCTGTTCTCAATGAGGAAATGGTCCTTTGACTGACACAGTGCATTAAAAATTAACAGTCCTGTTACTTTGAGACCTGGTGCTTAAGATAAAACTGGGATTCAAAACATGGCCTTCAGTACATGTTTGCTGAATATCACGCTGACATCTGTTCCCTTTGTCAGTCTGTTGTATTTGGTCTTTCAATGAGAAAACTTCATGAATTATCTGTACTTTTGCGTTTAGCCTGTAGAAAAAAAAACACAGAAAAAAACCCCAAACCACACCTGTCTTCATTCCACAGGAATTCAAATATTGTTGTGGTTTAACCTGGCAGGCAGCTAAACACCACACAGCCGCTCACTCGCCCCCCCACCCCCGCAGTGGGATGGGGGAGAGAATCGGAAGGGCAAAAGCAAGAAAACTCCTGGCTTGAGATAAGAACAATTTAATAACTAAAGTAAAATAATGGAAATAATAATAATAATAATAGTATTGATAATAATAATAATATTGTAATGAAAAGGAATACAACAGGAGAGAGAGAGAGAGAAAGAAAACAAAACAAAACACACACACAAAAAACCCCAGGTAATACACCCGCTCACCACCCGCCGACTGACGCCCAGCCAGTCCCGGAGCAGTGAGTCTCCCTGGCCAGCTCCCTACCATTAATATACTGAGCATGACGTTATGTGGTATGGAATAGCCCTTTGGCCAGTTTGAATCAAGTATTTTAGCTGTGTCCCCTCCCCTTCCAGCTTCTTGTGCACCTGGTAGAGCATGGGAGGCTGGAAAAGTCCTTGACTACTGTAAGCACTACTTAGCAACAACTAAAACATCTCTGCATTATCAACACTGTTTTCAGCACAAAGCCAAAACATAGCCCCATACTAGCTACTATAAAGAGAATTAACTCTATCCCAGCTAAAACCAGCGGAAATATTCATCTGTCAAAGGATGGAATTTATTTGCTGAAAGTTATATACGTTCACAAAATGCATATACGCACATTTTCTAGGCCAAATGCTGTATTTTTAGTCCCTTTTTTTTAATATCTACTAAATCAGCATTTTTCCGGCAACAATCAAAACTGAACTGAGTAGTCTGCCTAAGTCAGGTGATGTTTGTGATGTTTAGGGAAGCTTATATCATCCCTTGGGAAGAAGAAATGTTTTGTGGATACAAGATCCTTCTTAATCCAAGCTGACATGTAGGACCTCAGCCCTTAGAGGTCTTCACAGCTCTAGAGGACAAGGCCCCGAGCAACCTGTGCTAGCTCTGGAGCTGGCTCTGTTTGGAACAGGGGTTTGGACTGGAGAGATCCTCCTGAGCTCCCTGCCAGCCCATTTATTTTAGAATTCTGTAATTAATTAGTTTTAGAAATTAGAACAGTATTCCTGCCCACTACTTGTGGGGTTTTTTTCCAAGTCCTGTTTTTACAGGTTTGCTGGCATTAATGGTCTGAATATTCATTTGATAGAAGTCAGCCAACTTTACTGATGCTGGTGATAGAAAGCATAAGCCAATTTACACCAGCTGATGATTTGACCTTTGTTTTTTGATACAAAGGTCTCCTTTCACATGTGGGACATGACCCTTGAGTTAAAGAGCAGGCTGTTCTATTTGTACACTGTAAGTGACAGTACAGTCACTATGTCAGTTGGATGGATTACATGCAGCATGCCAACCTCCCTATATAAGTTAATTGCAAAATGAATGCATACAAATCTGTTCCTTATAGTTGTTTTCCAATGCATAAAGAATACCCCAATTCTTAGCAGTTCTTAGCAATTTGCTGCTTATGATAAAAATATCAGGTCATCGTTATTCACCTCTGTCATTTAGATTTTCACCAAAGGAGCTGTTTTATATTATGTTCAGATATAAACCCTAAACATACCTTTCTTCCTCCAGCTTCCACAGTCTCCAGATGTTTAACTGGGGTGCAGCAGTCCTGCTGTAAAAGCAAGAATAAGAGCCAATTTCACTCCGGCTTACTTCTTATTTTTTTGATTATTGCCTTCATTGAATTATGTGAAAGGAAGAACAAATATTACTGAAAGTGTGAACTAATAGAAAAAATTATGCCTAATCTACTGTCGCAGAGGTGCACAAAGTCGAATTAGGCAGGTGATGTAACCCAAAATAAGATTTATTTTAACCAAAACTGCTTCGATACTCCATTTGTAAACCACAGGCTCAGGATGCCCACAGGAATTAATACTACACAACTGACTTAAGAATTCTTAAGATTTAGAATGATGACTCAAGATGCGCAATCGCTCACCTAATAAGGCGAGGACTCTCAACCTCAAGGAGTTGCCTTGGGTGGCGTCTTGACCCTAGGGGAGACTCCCCAGCTGCAGACCCACTGCTCCCAGGAGGACTGACTCAAGTCGCTCCTCAGCGGGACTCCATTTATGCCCCAGTCAAATCTGACCTGTGGTCCTATATGGTCATGTCCATTTCTTATTGGCCGAGGGCTCCGTCTATCGGTGACTGTGTACACGACAGCAGTCACTGCACAGCAGTAAGGGCGCAAAAGTAAGGGTGCAAAGGAAGGGTGCAAAAAGCACCAGTGGCTGCCCTGCTTCAACAGTCGGAAAGCCACGGTCTTTATAAGGGAGGGTGCACCTGCCACAACTGAAATAGCAGCTTGATCTTTTTAATAATTATACTTTTTATGTTTGTTAGAAATCAAGATGTAAAAAATAGCTACTGTAACACATTCCAGAGCTAACCACAGTTGTAGGTATGAAAAGGTTCATTTTACATATATTTTGCACTTCACCAAACTTTGGATGAAACAGGTTTCTATCAGGTTGTATGTGTGTACAAAGATCCTCCCTGGAAAGCTTCTCTTAGCCCCTCCCAAAGTCTGATTCATTTTTCCATGCTGTATTTATTCATCTGTCTAATCTGCTTGGTGAGCGTCCAACTTCATGTTCACCCGCAGCTGTGACCTCAGTTCCACAGCCCCCCAAACCGTACATATCTGCTCAATGGCAATGCAGCATCCTGTTTCAACTGCACAGGGCCTTTAATACAGGAATTATTTGTCAATGCCTGCAGAAATAATATGGCAACACGACCTCCTGAACACACACCTTGCTAAATTCATGCTCATGAATGCAATATCAAGATGACTTTTTCTCTTGTGGTTTCCAAAGACATTGCTTGTTGCTTAAAGCATCCACGACCATTCTAAAATGAATATCTGAAGTTATTCCCAGCCATCTGTAGCAGCAGTTCATGAACCTAGAAAACATCAGAAAGGCTTCAATTTTATTTAAGTATTTTTCCCATAACTCTTTTGCCACATTATATATTTTGAGGCAAGGAAATTAAAATAATATAAAGGAGGAAAACTAGACTTCCTTTTTTGTCTTTATTTTTCTGGTTTGATGGAGGAGAATTTATGAGATAGTGAAAATAGAAAGTGGCAGGAAGGATTTTTCACCTTCCATTGCTTAAACTGTTTTATTTTTATTTTTTTTCCTGATATGAGAGGTGAAGCGGGCAAGGGGCCTAAACTGACCCAGGAATCAAAAAGAAATTTCCTACTGCTCTGTGAAAGATAGCTATAAAAGAACCACATGCAGTTTGGTTAATGACAGCCCACCCTCAAAGCTGACATTTCCTTCTGCAAAAATCAATTGTCAGAAACACATAATTTATTTAAACTTGTGTGTCAAAAGATTTCAACTACCCCACATGCCCATTCAATCCAGAAATATATAATTTTACAGACATAATTATTTAGTGGTCAGTCAGTCTGAGTGGAAGCTTAAAGGAAGACTTTCCAATCAAGAACACTTCTTCATGCCCTCCTTATTTACTGCATTAATGTAGAATCCTACAGTTTTCTAAAAGACATTTTATTTCCATTTCATTGCTTGTGCGATGGTTTCTTAAAATGGCTTATTGCAGGAGCTGATGTCACTATATTCCTGTGTATGAAGGGTTGTGCTGAATAAGCTTATTTTAGACACAGAAGTAGGAAAGCAAATAATAAGCAAGTTGAATATTCTTTAGGAGAAAGTGATAAAAACACAATCTTATGTCACTTGCAAATTAATATGGGTATATCATACATGAAGTCCATATGTATACAAAATAAAGAGACAATGGGAAGCAATATGCCTCTTATTGTATAGAGGAACCATTGACTTTGTTTTTCTATTCTTTCTTACTGAAGAGAATACCTCTTTCAGTTTGCGTTTAATGGTTATATTTCTGAGAATTGCCTATATCTGTGTGACTTTCCAATGCAAGTGGGTGCATTCAACACTCCTAAGCAATTTTTAAGTAAGTACACAACGGACAATGATATTAATCTTAACTTCACTGAAGTTACCATTTCGCTCAAGCTTCTGTAGTATCTATGGAAAATTAAATCAAAATGAAATATGAAGCACAAGGCATTAATATTGAGGAAGTGTCCTATATTTCTTTTATTCTATAATATAACCTTTTTGCTAAAACTTGTTTTATGTGATAATAATCTTTCTACTACATCTCAAACAAAAGAAGAAAAAAGCTTAAAAGCAAACTGAGAATTTTTACTGTTCTTAAAACTGGGTTCCATTTTAAGCTTATAGTCTTGTGAAAATTGATGGCACAATATACTTTCATCTTGAAGCATCCTTAATTATAGTCAGAAGAAATGGAGATTGAATGTATTCTGCATAAGCAATGCAAATAGAGGACAAATTTGCGAGTATATTAATACTACAATTAAATTTATGGTATTCTAAATAAATCATGCCAATTTATCCTTAATTGTTTTGAAGTGAAATATGAGAGTATGTAGAAGTTTTATGCTCTCAGTTTGGATAGCTTACTTTTTACCATATCAGCTATTAAATTATCCTGAAGCTGCCAAGTGAAATCAGGAGGTATGTCAAAATCAAAATACAAAATTTAATTTAAACAATACTTCACCACAAAAAAAGTAAGATGAATAAGAATGAAAAATGTATAGTTACTCCTAGACTGTGGCTTGAGTTAACTTTCTTGACATGGTTTTGAAGAGCAAATCAAATCTATACTGTATTGGAATTGCAGTAATCTCTGAAAAAAAATGTAATTCTGGAAGAAAGAAGGACTCTGGGTAAATCCATATATGCTGTGGCAGTGGCCTTGCTACTGCCCACTGACCTTATCTATGATGACATGTCAATCAGTCTTCCACATCCTGGATGTGTAATGATAGTGGAATCTGGTTCTCCATTTGATGCTGTATTGTAAGGCAATACTAAAAAGAACCTATATATAATTGAACATATTTAGAGCTAAGAAACTGTTTCTCTTACTCCAGAGAAATGAATACTATTACTAAAACCAAGGTAACATTCAAAGGCAATCTAATAAAACACAATGACTTTCTGAGTGTGAGGGGTTTTTGTCATAGTGGTACACACATGAAGATTTGATCAGATCTTTTTTGGAGAGATGCATTATTAAGTTTTCATGTCATCTTTAGCTATGCCAAGTAGATTCATAAACCATAATTAGACATTATGCTATCTGCATATGCTACATATGCTGTAGCATGACTACTTAGGAAATGGTTAAGTGATGAGAATGTCTGAAAATCAAACTTATAGATGAAGAGCTCCTATGACTTACTATTTTCCAGGATAAAGGGTGAAAATTTTATACCTCACTGATGAGTTAACCATTTACCATTCTGATGGTCTAAGGCCCCGTGTGGTCTTACAGATGACTTGCAAAAACATCAGAACTTAATCTTGTTATCATGACAAAACTGAATATTCTCTGTCCTGTACCTCAGACCACTATCACATATGGGCTGGTTCAGAGGAGAAACAATGAATTATTTATCTGGCATGTCTTTTAAACTGCCATGTGTGTTTGAAGCTGTTGGAAAGCCTGAAAAGGCATAAGTAGCTCTGCAGGAGATGGATTGGTAGGCAGAATGTAAGCAAGGCTGCCCAAATTACATGATTAATTTATCACTAGCTACTGATTTATTGCATGATTTTCACATGAACTGGCAGAAAATCGGGAGGGAAACTAGTTAGTGTGAATCATTATCTAGTCAAGAAAAGACAAATCCAAAGCCTCTCCTTCAATTCTGGTCTCCTGATCAAAGTGTGGAGCACAGAAGAACTGAAATTCTACCTGAGTATCTGGGTTTCCTTCCTATGGGAAAAAAAAAAAAAAAAAAAAAAACCCAAAATGCAAAAAACCTAAGAAATGGAGGAATGGATTTAGTGAAAAAATGTATCTTGTCCTCAGGTCCAGTAAGTAAGGAGTAGCATAGGTACGATTCACACCTGAATCCTGAACTTTAGAAAGTGTTCCCTAGCTCCCAGTTTAGTTATAGGCTAAGGAAATCTTGCAGGGCCAGACTTCAGTAGCTCAAGCCAATGAGGTAATAAACAGTCAAGGCTAGAAACTAACATTTCATTGTCGATAAACACAATAATGGACATTGTAATACCATACTTTGAGGATAAGGGATTCATTAGTATGTGGTTTTTATTTTATTTTTCTTTGAATGACATCTTGTTAAGATAGTTGAAATAGTGCATGGTAAAACACCACTTGTTCTTCCAGTTTGGGTTTCTGAGGCAGGACAGGTCATATTAATATCAGCTGCATTTTATTACTTCTAAAAAAAAAAAAAAAAAAGAAAAATTGCCATGGAAGTTAAATGTGTGTTAATATTCTGGGAAACTTCTTTCACAGCTATGTTACATTTAAAAAAAAAATACTGCTGTAGTCCATCACTGAGGAAACAGATGTCATAAAAGCTATGAGCAGAGCAAATCAAATGTGTGAAATATTGTATGCAAGTGTATGTGTTGGCATTTTGTGGACCGCAGATGGAAATTTTGATCAGATTTGTCCAATGTGTTTAAACAATATAGTAGGCTGCTATGACACTTATTGAACCAAAAGGGTGCTTACATAAAGTCTAATTACAAAGGCTAAAAACCCCCTGCATTATAAATGCGTCTTTCACATGAAAGATTACAGAACACATAGAGAGGTGAGAGAATGTTTCTCTGTAGATTATTACTGAAGATGGTACTTAGTATTCCCTTTTTTTTCTTGAGAATGTGCTAAGTTTACTGCAGGAAATTTTTTGTTTTACCCAGCTAGGGGAATGTCAGTAGTCACCTTCCAACACTTTTTACTGGAAATGCTATATGAACTTTATTAATTTTACAGATTAGGAGAGCAAATTAGTTTCATCCATTTGCAAGACACACAAAGCATTTTCCACCCACTCTTGAAAGGGCCTTTTACCTTTCGGGTTTCAAGCTTTCATATGACCTTTCCTTGAACGTGAACAGCTCCTGCTCTTCCTGACTTATTCAACTTGCAAAATAGGGCATATACTGATAAAGTTCCATGAACAGAAAAATGCTAATTTGGGTTTGAGACCTGATTTAAAAAAGTAAAAAAAAGAAAAACAAGTCCTGTTTTGGTGAGTAGGTAGAATTTAGAACTTGGAAAAACAATTTTCATTATTTTTGATGTTTGTTACTGCTGGCAGATGCTTCCAGACCCCTCGGAACCAACCCACACATTCTCTTTACCATAGTGTTGCTAACACAGTGTATGCATTAAGAGTGATTTAAAATTCATTAGCAAATATGTTAACTTTCTATTTTAATTTTCTCTAATTGCTCCAAAAGATTTCAGAGAAAAATTATTGTAGATACATGATTATGATCAATGATAACATGTAACTATGCAAACTTCTTTCTTAAGCAATAACTACAACATATATATGTTTACTCCTAGTACATCCATGTCAACAGTATATATATAAGGTGTTTGATTTTAAGCTCAGACCAATCATTAGACCTGCTGCTTTTTTCCCAAAGTTTCTCAACTGCATAAAATAATAAAAAGAAATTATGATAAAAGGGTGTGTGCTAGAAACCCATGATCAGACTATGGTGAAAACTTATGATCTAAGGGACTAATCTGGGAAAATATACCTTAAAGTAGAAAGGGTAATACCTAGAAGTAAATTATGCTACTTCAGTGAAAAGGAGTTGTGTTTTCTTTGTGAGTCTTTCATCTATACCTGGGAAGACAGAGTCTCCATGATAAGAGATTCTGACTTGTTGCGCTGGACTCCAATTTTTTTTGGTTAGTGAGATAAGAAGATACAGAAATTAATTGGGCCTAAGGAGTTGAATACTTTGAGTGATTTTATGGTATAATATTAGGGTGTATCTATATAGAATGAAAAAGTCAAGGCTTCCCACCTAAAAACTTATCTGTCTTTCTTTTACCTCTTTACTGCCAGAACAGAGAAGAAAACTGCAAATTTCACACTATAGTGGGCAATGTATTTAAAATGCTGCAACAGCTAAACAAACAGAAAGCAACAACTGAAGTTTCTTGAAAGTCTGTAGTGTCAGGGGGCTCTTTTCTCATAGATTATAAACATTTCACAAATATTATAGAGCTAATTTAATTAATGTAGGTGATTAAGGTCTTCTATAGAAAATAAGCCAGATAGGGTGACTATCTGTATTGCTCTTAAGTGCCTAAGAGTCTAACTTTCTTATAATTGGCTTCACTTTTATATAAAGAACCATATCCAAGAACAACTACTTGAATGTAGTATTAAGAATAAGAAGGAAAGAGAATGAATGACACTCCTGTTTGTTTGAAAAACACAGTTATAGTTCCCTGCTTTCTGCTGATATCTAATTATTTTCTACAGTGAAGCAGGAGCAGATCAAGTTTCATCTCATTTGTGTAGTGAAAATACTGTGAACTTTCTGCAAAGCTCTGAAAAATTGTTTTTCTGATTTTACATGAAAGGTCAAAGTTCCTTTAATTACTTGTAGTACTGCAACATCTCTGTAAACAATTTTCACAAGTATATAAAAATGAGGATTCCCATGGTGTACTGGCAAATTAGTAGACAGAAATATTTTGCTACAAGTCAAGTATTAAGAAATTGTCTGGAGAATGAGTTAGAGAGAAAAAAAATAAAAAGCTTGCAACTTTGACAGTAAAGGTCTGAGCTAAAATATAACATGACTTCTCAGCATTACAGGGAGACACCAGGGCCTGGAATGAGATGGGATGAACTCTACCCTAGTGGGTCCTTTACTAAAATCTTCCACTTTCACAAAAGCTGTTGCAGATGATTATTTCTGCTCTGAAATGCCTAGCAGGCCTTATCTAGCATACTAGGATTGTAAAATAAATGGGGTTGGCAGGGAGCTCAGGAGGATCTCTCTAGTCCAACCTCCTGCTCCAAACAAAGCCAGCTTCAAAGCTAGCACAGGTTGCTTGGGGCCTTGTCCCCTAGAGCTGTGAAGACCTCCAAGGACTGAGATCCCATGGGCTCCTGGGGCAGCCTGTGCCAGTTCTGAACCACCCTCACGGTGAAAATCCTCCTCTTCCTTGCTGCAGCTCGTTGCCTCACTCCCTTTTGCTGGGCACCTCTCAGAAGTGTCTGGCTCCATCTCCTCTCTAACGTCCATCATGGAGCTAAAGACAGCATGTTTTGCCCCACCTCCCACCCCACATCCTTCCGCCCTTCAAACTGCACAAACCCAGGTCTTCTAGGTTCTCCTTATACTTCCCGTGTTCCAACCATGGTGCATTTTATTGATCCTCTGCTGGACTCTCTCCAGTTTTTCATTATCTCTCATGTACAACAGGTGATACAGTGCTAGGTGCAGCCTCACAAGTGCCAAATACAGGGACACTGAGCTCTGCTTTGTGGATCCTAGGCATTTCTTATAAATTTCGTTAAGAGAGTATGCTTATTATTCTTAGCAATATCCGCGATTTATGTGCTTTTATAGACTGGAAAAGATTGTAAGCTAATAATGATTCTGCTAACCTATTATTTGCTAACAATTATCCGGGTTTATTAATAGAAAGGCATTATCCTCCAAGCTTTTCTCACCAACTAAGTCAATCATTTAAGTTTTGTTTTCTACCTAAGTGCTTCTATTGACCTTACCATTATAGAACCCGGGTGTCTCAACTTTATGTCTCTTTTGAAAGGCATTGACAAAGAATATAATCTGCGTAATTTTAGGGGCTGTTTATAAATAAACACAACAGGCTAAAAATGTGGAAAAAATGGCTAACTCAGTTAATGACAAAGATAAGCAATAGAAGGAGCAGAGAAAAATAATAGGTGTAATGATCAAGTGCTACTAAGGAAGGAAGTATTTTTTTTCAAAGTTATTTTTATCACCTTGCCTTTTTGACCTGTAAGCTATATATAATTAAGGATACAGGCATTTTCACCACTTCTGTGGAGAAAGAGGGATATGGTAGATCACCAGAAGACAAAAATAACTGAGAAGAAATATTGAAGGAAGAAAATAGGACTCCTAATATTGAGGACAGAGAACTTCTAATTTTACTAGCAAGAACATAAATTTAAGACTTTGATCTACTCTGTAAGAAGTGCAGTGACAAAGCAAACATAAACTGATGCAACTCTTCAGGCTTCATAGTTTGTATGCTACTTTCATAGGCTAAAATTAATTGACTAATAACCAAAATCTTTAAATAAACTAATAAATAAAATACATTGTAAAAATAGAAATAACTGAATATAAAAGAGGGAAGAAGACACATGCTGAGTATAAGAAAAAAAAGTACATTTTCAAGATGATTCAGGTTCCCCTGAATGAGAGATGAACAGGCATAAAAAAGAAATAAGCAGTATGCAACAGCAAATGTGTTCTATGAAATGCTATCATGAAACTCATGACTGTAGCAGCCACATATTTTGGGAGGCTAGGAAATTGTATTTCCAATTCTAAATGAACAAAATGCATATGAAGCAATATACAAGCCTCTTCTTTCCATCATGTTAGGAACTGTGAAATGAAATGAGGGCAAAATAACCATAATTTTAAAAAGATTGAAATAAAATAAAAACTGAATAAATATAAGAAAAAAAAGTGCTACAGGAAGAAAGATGGCATTTGATCATAAAAAGCATTTAACAGTAACAAAGAAAGCTAAAATGGTCATGCCATGCACAAAGATTAAAAAAAGGAGAAAAAAATCTAAAAGTACATTTGTTATTTGATGAATAAAAAATCTACTTTGCAAATATTAAGAAGTTTGCTGCCTTAGATTACTAGGTGGAAGGAAATACAGTTTTTTACCGAGATTTCAAAGTGTGGAAAAGGTACCTAGTTCACTTAAAGATTGTGGACATGTTATCTTTTACAGATATTATCAACATCTGGAAAATTTGGTGAGAAGGAACCACAGGTCTGTAATGCTAGTAGATTTTGGCTAATTGTTCCTGGAAATGATCACAAACATCTTCTGCTACTTGTTTTCTCTCTGTGAGTGTCAATGAGTTTATCAGAAATCAAAGGAAGTGTCCTGTGGGACCTTCAAAAGATCACTAGTAATTCCCTGAGATATTCATTATACTCCGAAGCCCTATTAGAAGCATTATATGCACATTTGACCATGGCCAAAAAAAAAAAGGTGTGTGTGCACACATGTGTACAAGTTATATTTTTTTATATATACATAAAATTTAAATATATTATAAATACATAGTGTATATATCTCGCCAAGTCAATTAGATTTGAAGGGACCTCTGGAGATCATCTAGTCCAGTCCCCCCAGCTCAGGCAGGGTCACTTAGAGCAGGCTGCCCAGGACCCCGTCCTGTTGCATTTTTAATATCTCCACAGCCAGAGTCTCCACAACCTGTCTCTACAACCTGTTCCAGTGTTTGACCACCCTCACAGTAAAAAAACATTTTATTGTATTCAGATTTAATTTTGTGTGTCTAATTTGTGCCCATTCCTTCTTGTCCTGTCAGTGGGCACTGCTGAGAAGAGGTGGCTCTATTTTCTTCATTCCCTTCCCATCAGCTTTTTATGAACCTGGATAAAAGCCCCCTGAGCTTTCTATTCTCCAGGCTGAACAGTCCCAGCTCTCTCAACCTCTCCACATACGGAACATGCTCCAGTCCCTTAATCATCTTTGTGATCTTGCGCTGGACTTGTTCCATAAGTCTGTATCTTTCTTACACCGGGGACCCCAGAACTGAACACAGAATTCCAGAGGCAACCTCACCAGTACTAAGTAGGGGGGAAGGATCACCTCCCTCAACCTGCTGGAAGCATTCTGCCTAATGCTGCCCACGATACTGTTGGTCTTTTTTGCTGTCAGGGTGCATTGCTGGTCAGCTTGTTGCCCACCAAGACCCCGAGGTCCATTTTGGCAAAGTTGCTTTCCAGCTGGTCAGCCACGATGTTGTACTTGTGCCTGGGGTTATTTGTCCCCGGGTGCAGGACTTTGCATTGTCCTTTGTTGAACCTCATGAGGTTCCTCTCTGTACAGTTCTCCAGCCTGTCAAGGTCCCTCTGAATGGCAGCACAACTATCTGGTACATCAGTCCCTCCTCCCAGCCTTGTATCCTCTGTGAACTTTCCGCAGGTGCACTCTAACCCAGTGACCAGATTGTTAATGAAGATGTTGAACAGTACTGGCCCCAGTATTGACCCCTGGGGTACACCACTAGTGACTTGCCTCCAACTTGACTTTGTGCTACTCATCACAACCTTCAGGACCTGGTCATTTAGGCAGTTTTCAATCCACCTTACTGTGCCCTTATCTAATTATACTTTATCAGCTTGTCTATTATGATTTTATGGGAGATAGTGTCAAAGGCTTTACTAAAGTTGAGGTAAACAACATCCACTGCTCTCCCCTCATCCACCAACCTAGTCACCTCATTGTAGAAGGCAATGAGTCAGGTCAAGCATGATTTACCCTTTATAAACCCATGCTGACTACTCCCCATCACCTTTTTGTCCTTCATGTGTTTGGAAATAATTTCCAGGAGGATTTTCTCCATCCCTTTCCCAGGGACTGAGGTAAGGCTGGCTGTCCTGTAGTTCCCCAGATCTTCCTTCTTGACATTCTTGAAGATAGGAGTGATATTTGCTCTCTTCCAGTCTTCAGGAACCTATCCCAGTCACTGAGACCTTTCAAAGATACTTGAGACTGGTCTCCCAATGACAGCCAGCTCCTGCAGAACTCTTGCAGGGTGCAACCTGTCAGGCCCCCAGTTAGGTATGTTTAGTTTGTTTAAGTGCTCCTTAACCTGGTGCACCTCCACCACATGTAAGTCTTCCTTGCTCTAAACTTTCCCTCTTGCCTCAGGAGCCTGGTATATATAGAAATATATTTTTAAATACGTGTATTAAAGAAGTAACTGCTCTAGAGCAATTTCTTACTTTATTACAGCCATGTAAGCTGACTCATTTCATCATAGTTGTATAGGATGTCAATCAGTAATAAACAATTTGAACAGTTTTAGGGATCTGTGTTGGCTTGGCTTGAATAACAGAAAGCTCATCATTCTCTCAGGCATTCTCAGACTTTCGAAGACACATTAGATTGCACCAGATTTGTATATTTTGCCATTTTTCACTAGCATTTTAATGGAAACATTCACAAACCTAAAATAGCCCAGATGTATTGAGCAATGAAAACTCAGAAGACATATTTTCTAATCAAGGTAAAACAAACAAGGTATAAAATATCTTTAATTTGTACATAATGGAACATACTTAAAGCAAAGTCGTGCTTCAAAAGCTGATCAATTGAGCTTCAAAATTTCGGATTTCATATTCTCATTTCATAGTCTCTAAGGTGAGTCCTGTCCATATTCATGTGAGTGAAGGAAAATGAAGGCTAATACCAGTCTTGTAAAAATAACTGATTTCAAACAATTAAAGAGAATTTTTGCTATGAATTTTTATTATAAAGATTTTAATTTTTCTCTTTTCTTTTTCTGTTAATACAAGGCAACATTAAAATATTATTTTGTCTGGGTTTGACACAGTGATGTAGAACAAAGGAGAACAGAGAATCTGCCAGGCAACAATTGAATTTACAGGTTAGAGCTGAGATAAGCCTGTCTACTCAAAATGAAATGTACAGATTACCTTTCAATGCTTCACTGCATCTGTAGATAAGATAGTTCACTTAGCTTTTTCCTATCCCATGTTAATGTCCATTTTTCAGTTTTGCTAAAGGCCAGTCCAGCCATAATACAACATTTTTGAAACAGACTGGCTGGATTATTTTGAGTTACTACTACCCAAAGTGGTGTAAATCCAGAGACCTGAAGTATTAATATCCATCCTTGAAGAAAGTCTTCTACAGTTTCTGGAAAGAACTGTAAGTTGTTTAACAAATCAGGGATCAGCATTTCTTCCATTCCATTCCAGTTTTCTTTCATTTACTTTTCATTTTCCTTCCTTTTAACTTTCATTCAATGTTTTACCTTCGATGTGCATTAAACCACAACCTCATTTCTTAACACAATAATAACTTGGAAATAGTTATATATAGTTTGCTTTATATCTTTTTGGGGGGAAGAGAAAAAGAAATGGGACAGAAGTCGTGTTGTCATATTGTTTATTTTCAAAGCTTTGCAGATAAACTTGATATTGTGAAACATTATGAAAAATTCTGAGGACAGTTCACATATATTTATTGTTCAGCAAATATACATTCTTTAACAGATGATTCTTATCAATCTGTTTAAAAATTGAAGTATCTGAGGACTAAAAGGAACTGAGGTGCACACTTCTTAATAAAATTAATACTTCCTTTAAATTTCAGTCTTAGTATCAGAATAGGTATACAAAACACTTTAAGCATTTTCAGATAAGTTAACCATCAAGAAGACTTAAACATCACATATTCATATAGAAAGTTTTAAGTCAAAATTACTTTTATCTTGAAAAACTCTACCAAAGACCTACGTATTTCAAAATATAGAATTAGAAAGGAGAAATCTCAAAAAAAAAAGGAAGAAAACAAATGAACAACAGCAATTAAGAGACAAAGACATAAAAATAACTAAACAACAGGTAATATTTCTGTAACACAAGAAATCCAACTAGGCTTATGCCAAGCTTAATGATTTTTCTAGTAAAATACAGAACATAATGTTTCCTAGAAATATGAAAAAAAACTCCAACCTGATCAAAGGCCTTTTTATAAATTAATGTTAAGCTGAGACATGTCCTTGAATTCTAGCCTTCATTTGAAAATAAGTTACTTGAATAGCTACTTTTGAGAGTTTTCTGGATAGGGTGAGTCATCACACTTCCTGCCTGATTCCAAAAAGGTGTCAAAACCTCTCTAAACTACAATAGAAAAGTAATGGTTGAGTTTTACTGCAGAAGGATCTTTATGGAAAAATAAACAGGGCCCACAAGACAATTAGGAAGAGCTTGTTCCTTTTCCTTTGTTTCACAACCCAGCTAGGAAAGCAAACAGCTAAGAGACCAACATAACACCATATGCCATTGAACTTAACTGAAATATCTGTATTTCTATTCAGTTAATATGGATCATTCCTAAAACTTTTTATTTTATTAAATTATTGTTTTGACAGTCATTGCTATATTAGGTCCACCAATATAAAATCTGTTCCCAAACTGTTCTTTTGCTAATTTGACCTTTTCAAATATGGAACATTTTAGATATGCTTTAGTTTATAGTTGTGGCTATACCACAGTGTGATATTTCAATTGAATATGACAGTTTTACTATGTCTCCTGTCTAGGTGTAGAGTTTATGGACACAGTACAATAACTAATAAAAATTGTATAATAAAAACAAAACTGGGCAACTTTGTCATTGAGATGTACTAAATTGCTTAAGAAAGATACTTTAAAAGACAAAACAGAACATATTAAGAAATTCTGTATTATATATTTCTAGTGCCGTTATATTAAGTTTTTTTATCATCCCATACATATTCATAGCTAGGGTATCTTCAAGCACTTGCCGTTGCCACAAGTTACAGGCTATTATAGACACAATATAGAATTCAACAAAAATCTTAACTACTGATTTCAGCAGCCATGAGACAAAGGACACATCTCTTAAATGGAGCATCCTTAGATCCCATTTCTTGTCTCTTATTCTGACCATCTCAAATGTATGTTACATGTAATGTCTATGTAGGTGTTGCAGGTGAAAAAAGAGCATTCTTTACTAGTAGGCCAGAGCTCGAGCAAAAAGGATTGACATGGCTCAAGTACTCCTACATCAAGTTTATAATCTGTATGACAGCATGTATTCATGAGGTAGCATGATGGTAACCAGGGAACTGAAATATCTTTGTTCACTGACTCTTCATAGCTCTCTAAAATTCTCTGTTCTGCTTATAAGATGTGCTAAGGAGGAAGGCTATCTGAATGCAGAGTTTGTTGTAGCAAACATGGATTCCCAAAGAGTTTTATAATGAACCATTCTCATACTCTAGGCACATCATTGTTTTCTTGAAAGTCTCCCTAATTATGAACTTATTTACACAGACAGATGGTATTTTCTCCATCTTCACAGCTATCAAGTAAATATCTTCAAATTTTTGAATCATTGCTCAAAGGTTCTCTACTGTTACAGGAAAAATCACAGAAAATTTATCAGTTATCTGTGTAGACTGACATTTACAAAAAGAAAATTTAGGTCTCAGTAAAGTTACTAATTGTGATGTATACTCCTAAGACACTTATGAAGTTTTCCAAAATGAATCCCTCTGAATGAAAGTAAAACATGTATTTAAAAATTTATAATACTAATTTTAAAAATAAGTAAAAGTTGTGAAACCCACATAAGCTGCTACAGATCTCTATATTTATTAATAGAGAACATGAAATATTTTATAATAATAATTTTAACATTTATTATCATTTGCTCTAAAATTGTTTCAGAATTAAATAACAATAACCTGTAGCAGTTAGTTGTTAGTTAATGCCTTTTTATTAGAGAATGAGAGATACACACTCAAGTAATGGATAAGAATACAGAAAAAAAGATCTTTGGAGTCTTCTAAATAGTTTGTTGGGTATTTCTATTATATATCTTATGTATTTCTTTACAAACAGCTCAATGGTAACTGCCCAGTACAAGATTAAAAGTGAGACACATTTGATGAGAGAATTCATAAAAGTGGAAATGGAAACTGTTCAGATCAGCGATTGTTACACCAAAGCCATAATTACACATTATGGTAAACATTTAGTGTTTTCCCCAATCTAAACATATTTCCTTGTCTGATGGCTTTTAGATTTTTTCTTTAAATCAAATTATATTTATTCTATGAGCTGCACTTTATCTTCCACCAAATATAAGAAAGAGTAGTAAATTATTTGAACAAAATGGATTGTCATTAATTTTCAAACAATTAAATCAAGAATAGCCAAGTCATTTTGGTTCTTGTTGCTAAGGAGACTCTCAATTATTTGTTGATAGCAGATTATTAGTCCAATCTTCTTACATTCTACACTACCACATTTTTTGTCAGATAAACTTTAATTAGTTAAACAATCAAATTCTTCAGGACAAGTACGCTGTTGAAACGGAATGAGGAAATTAGGGGATGCCTGATGTCTTTGCAATAACTGTGTGTGTGCTCATGGGGATTTCAGGGTATGTCCTCCTATGTCTAATTAGTTTGCATTGGCAGGAAAAGGAATATCAAAGAATAAAAGGTAGGTGCAAAATGAATAGAATTTTAGAAATATATTTGCTTATACAATTCTTTCCTTGAGCAGTACTTTTTCCCTTCTAACAGTAAGTTCTCCAAAAACTAACATAAGACATACAAGGGCAGGTTAAAATCAGCAAGATAGGGTTCTGTGAGTGGAATCAGGCACTGGACTAAACTGAAAACTGAAAACTAAAATGGTCATACATTTGACATAAGTCTGAGATGACATGTAAATTGAGCAAGACCTGAATGTCATGAAAAAAACAAGATCAGTAGAAATTAGAGTAATAACATTTTTTAATGTTCAGAGAACATCTTATTGTAATTACTGTATTGAAATTTCAGATGCATTTGTTTAGAATAAAAGTTTATTTCTGCATCAGATTGTTAGGCTCAAGTTGTAGGAAACTGGAGAAATTTGCAGTTTTGTATTCAGAATAACACCTTGCTACTTTGACAAACATATGCTGTGTCCTGGGAAAGGCACACTGAAATTTCACCATCGAGAAAAAGGTCTTGAAAATGTTACTTCTCCCTAAGAAATTTTTGTGAAGTGAAACATGGTTATGTTTGCAAAGCCTTAGTGACAAGTCGTAGCCACTGGCTATATGTATACTACATTATTCATTTGCACCCTATAGCAACTCATACAGGATGTCATTAGTCAGATCTCTTGCCTTCAGGGCTTATGTTAAAACTGTTTATGGCAAGCAATTTCAATTAAGCGAATGAAGAACAGGTAACTGGAATAAATCTCTCCCTGAACAATGGATCTTTCATAGCATAAT
>WAAD01033151.1:188962-235606 GCA_013389945.1 Fregata magnificens | reverse complement strand
GCCTGCTGCCTTGGCCTCAGGGAGGGCAGGGTGTGTATGTCTCAATGTCAATGCAACCTAGAGCACAGAGAGAAGGGATGAGATAGGCAGAGGACAGGGAAGAGGCTGTGGTGGCCTTGTTAGCCGATAATCTCAGTGATGACCACATCCCTCATTATCCCTCAGCATGCTTCTTCACTCACATGGCTATTGCTGTTTGCTCTCCAAGTGACACCAGGATGTGAGGCTATTTGGAAGGAAGTGAGCAGTGAAACCCACCTGTCTCCATGCCTCTTCAGGTCCAAAAATGAGGAAAGTTGTGGTTTGTGGTCCTTAAACTCCCGTTAGGAGGCTTGGTTAGTTGTCTGTTGTAGACTCTTTGCAGGATATATGCATCTGGTGTGTGTAGAGAGGCAAGGCTATCTTTGCAGGAAATAGACTTTTCCTCTCCCTCCATCCCTTTTTTAATGATTTCATTCCCACAGCAAGAAATGGCAGGTGGTTTCACACCACATATGGTCAACTCATAATGTGCATATCCACAGAACTGATAGCCTGCCATCAGCAATGTGCTTTCTTTGGGTCAGATTTGGAAGGCGATATAATCCTGGATGAATTTTCGGAGGGAGGTACACAACAGTTTATCTGCCACTCTCCTCCTCTGGCATCACAGTGGTTGCACGCAGCATTTGGTTCCTGTTTGTGTGGGGTTTGTGCTCGCAGCTTCGCCGAAGGCTGAGATTTTTCACACTTTCTGTCAGCTGGCCTAGCTCTGGTTTCTGTGCAAGAGCCCAGGGCAGGTGGGGAGAGGTATGTGGTGCTTTTCAAGGGGGAGAATAGTTTTAAAAAGCCTGTATTAAAACTGTCACCCCTCCACAACCCCGTAGCAGAAGCAATGGTTAACACTTCTTCAAGTTCCGATGAGACAGGAGTGCATTGTAAGTGATTGCTAATACAAGAATTGTTTAAATAAACCTATTTGTGGGAAATGCTTTAAATGAAGCACATTTGTGGGAGAAAAGGAAAGGGGCAGATGGCTCTGTCACCCTCACAGCCCTCACGTCACAGCAATAGGGGAAGGTGACTCTCAGAAAAGCACATCTGTGTTGCAATAGGTGCTGTTGAGATAATACGCACCAGTGCACCCAGTACCTGTTTGGAAGCCAGCAGGATGTACTGGGAAGGGTTGCTGTGCTACCAGGCCAGTTCCTAACTCACAGGGAGGCAGCTGAGTGCATCTTCCACCACCAGAACTGACTCACAGCACGGACAGAGCTCTGCTTCTTTCCCCTCTGTAGTACTGGGGTTTGGTGCTGCTCTCCCAAAGCACGGTGCTCTGGTTTTAATGGTTTGTTGATCCATCGCTCAGTGCAAATCTGGAGTTTGCCCAGTTTGCATGGTAATTTTTGTTTGATTTGAATAGTCTTGCTGGGAGATAAATTTCTTGCTAGCAGGGCTGTCTGGATCACTGGAACATATGAGCTTTCTCAGCACCTCCCAGGGCTGTTCCCAGGGAAGAAGCGGAGAAACAGCTAACTTAATTAGCTATCAGCTAATGCTGAACAAGCTTATCTCACAATGAGCAAACAGCATCTCCAGGCCCTCATTCCCCTCTGTCTCCTTTGCCTGCAAATTGTAGAGGAAAGAGAGAAGCCAAATTGGCCATCACTCAATTTCCTGATCTGGGAAATATCAGATATATTCTTATTTGATGTTGTCAAAACTTTTCTATGTATGAGGAGCAATATTTGTGGAGGGACTTTTTGGTTTTGCTGAAAACGTTTGGAAATTGCAGGGGTTTGTTTTGATGCAAAATTTTAAAATATTTGTGGGAGTGACAATGAATCAAAACCCTCTTTTGTTTGGCCAGCTTAAGGAGAACAAAGAGGTAGGATGTGGGTATAGGCTAAGTGGAGAGCTGCTATAACTCAGCACGGGAAAGGGAATCTGATACATGTCCACAAAGCCAAACAGATGGAAATACAGTTTATACAAAATCTGTGTGAGCAGAAGGCAGGGGCCAATCTGGAAAAGTAAGGGAAAGATCCAGGAGTAACATTAACTGATAAGCCATGTTTAGTGCTGTCTAGCTTTAGAGTATTTTATGAGCCCTATAATGAAGACTCACAACAGCCTTCTCAAATGACAGCTACAAATGCTGTCCTACAGAGGAGATATCTTGTTCTGCCTGAAATAACCCTACGCCATAAAAGCACAGGTATATATAGAACAAACAAAACATGGAAATGCAACCCCAGCCAGCAGGAAATCCTCAGATGCATCAGGGGAAGCAGGCTGTGCTAGCGAGACGATTCATACATTATATCACTGAATTCAAGGCAAAATATAGCCCAAGGGTTACATACGACAGGGAAAGGCAAGTAACATCCTTTTGATAAGTGCTGCCAGTGAGGGTGTAGAGATGCAGGACAGCACAGACAGAACTACGTGCTTGATTTCCACCTTGACTGTTTCATAAACGAGAGAGAAACTTTGCTTCTTTTCTTCTTTTCCCCATTACGGCTTTGGGGAGGGCACACCTTACCTAGCATGTCTATCAAGTACAATGGGTCACCAGTGGGTTGGAAAACCCCTCCGGGAATTTGCCTCTCCTCGGACATGCCCTTGGCGGCAGGGTCTCTTCTTGCCGCCTGGGAGCATCGCTGTCAGCCAGGGCGGGCAGAGCGCTCCCTTCCTCCCCTTGTGCCTGCCCCTAGCTACCATTGCTCTGACCATGGAGGTAACAGCTGCAGCACCTGAAGCCCCCAACACCCACAGTCTGGACTTTCTCAAACCACCCGATGGCGACAGGGAAGACGGAGGCTCCTTGTTTGTTCTGGCTGTGCAGGTGCATGCTTTTTCTCTTCCTAAGCCATCCTGCTTTGGTGCCTCTCCTTTAGCTCTGGTTTCATAGGCAGGTTAGCCTTTCCTCCTGGTTTATCTTCTTTGGCTCGTTTCCATTTCAGTGAGCCTTGTTACACTCTTCTGTTTGTTCCCTTTGCATGTGGAAAATTGATTTCCCAGCAGATCCCACTGTCTGTCAAGTATCGCTGCCATTGCCTGGATGGCTACACCGACAGCACAACAGGGGCATTTTCTGGACAGTAATCCAAGCACTGACAAACAGCTCTTCAGGCAAAGATGTCCAGGAGCACAAAGATCAGGGAAAAGTACTGCAAGTTTCTTCTCACACATTTTCTCTGCAGATTTTACTCATATCCAGCTGTTCTCCACCTTCTGGCACTGTCAAAAATAATGTAGCCTAATGTCATCCCTGGAACAGGGCAGACTTCTTGTTGTTCTGACACCACACTTCCAGGGGGAGGTAGTATCTGGCTTTCAGGTAAATAGCAGAGGACAAACACAGGTCTTTGAACATATCTCAGATGCTCCAGACAACAATTCTCAAGCAGTGGCACAGATATTCATGGGTCACAGGTACTCTCTTACAACTGCAGAGTAGGAAAACAGACCCAGAGGGGCAGATTCACGTCATGCATCCTTCTCCTGCCATGTTTTGCCAGCTGAACTTCCAGATCGAGTGATGTGTGAACAGCTCTTCCCAAATCATAGAAGACAGCATGTGGTTGAGCTGAAGCAGATCCATCGGAGTGGCACTGGCAGGCTGTCATACATGATGTGCAAGGAAAGGCTGAGGGAGCTGGGCTCCTGCAGCCTCGGGATGAGAAGACTTAGGGGGGTTTCTCACTGCTGACTTCAGCTATCTCATGGGGCAAGACGGAGCCAGGCTCCTTTCAGGGTAGGGAGGGGATAAGAGGCAACGAAGACAAGTTGCAAAAAGGGAAATTTTGGCTGCATGTAAGGAAAAACATTCTTCCCACAAAAGTAGTCATGCACCGGAAGAGGTGCCCAGGGAGGCTGCAGTACCTCTGCCCTTGGAGATACTCAAAGCTCAGCTGGACATAGCCCTGAGCGGCCTGATCTTACTGTGAAAACAGCTGTACCTTCACAGGGAGGTCATCTCAGATAACATCCTGAGGTTCCTGCTAACAAAAAGCATCCTGTGAGATCCATTGGGGCAAAGAAAGAAAATGTAGAGCCTGGACTGGAGTGAAGCCAATGAGCTTGGTGGCAAAACCTCCACCTTCTATTTCTAGGCTAATTAGTCATCCAGGCCTACAACAGCAATATTATGATCTAAGTTCATCAGCAAAATAATCTCAAAACCAAACAAGTTAACAAAAAACCCTCGGGAGGCACTAACACAAGACATCAAGACAAGCTTTCTTGATCTTCATGTAGTCACAGTTCCAGTGACAATGAAGAAACTTGAAAATGTCTAAAAAAGACAACTTGAATCACCTTCCCAGGCTTTAGTTTGTTGTTTGTGGAAAATCTTAAAATAAAACTTATTTGAAGGTGTGAAGTGTGGAGGAGAGGAGAATTTGTCAAATCTGGTCATGACCCATGGCACTAGACACACGTGCTGTATAAAATGATCCTTTCTCAAATTTTTATTGCAAATCAGCCCCTAGGGGAGAGAATAGTCGAGGGGTTCCCTTTTTGATTAATCATTTGCAGTGCCTCACCCTCAGATCGCCTCTAAAGGGACAGACGGGACAAGAGGAAAGGATCTTGTCCTGCTTTGTGCAGGAAGCCAAAAGCTCAGTATTGCTTATGGAACATATTTTTGCCTTTCTGAGCAAACATTTCCCAGCCAAATGCTTTTCATTTCTTCAACACAATTAAAGGAAAAGGAAGAGGCAGGCTTGGTTTGATCAAAATAGGCAGCAGATGTTGGAGAAGAAGAATGGGAAAGGTTGTCATCTGGAGCAAAGGGGAGAGAATAGCCTGTCATGCGTGGGCACAGCTGGAAAGGCCTACGGGTCCACAGCCTTTCTGTCCAAGCCTGGGGCCACATCAGCTTTCCATGTGAAGGGGGACGGGTTACAAGTAGCTCTCACAGGAAGGGAAAAATAATTTCTAAGCCCCAGGGATGAAAGGGATCAACACTGAAGTGAAGCCAGCTACTCCCTATGAGAGAATTGAGTATATCCAGGACCTCTTCTTACAATTTCACTGCCCAGCTTCTGTGTGGCTGGGGAGGAACTCTCTCTCTGCTTTGGGCTGTTTTCTTCTTGATTATCATTTTTCCTGCAGGCATTCAAGATATTCTGTGCAAGGGCAGGAAATGGTAGGTCTTGACCTAAATGGCTTGCAGTCTAACTGCATAAAACAGGGGACAGGAGATGAAATAATTTGGTGAACATCACATAGCCAGGCAGTACTGCAGCTAGGCAGAGAAGCCAGGTCTCTGGAGTTGTAGTGCAAATCCATACACCCCAAAATAGGTCACCCTACATCAGGCTTCCTGAAGTACAGCTCCTGTGACAGAGACAACTGTGACAGAGAATGTGTTCTTGTCCCCAGAAACACACCAGGTTAGACAAGGTTGTCAAAAAAACCCCAGCCACAACAAACAACAGCAAAAATCCCCACTTCATTAGAAAAACACCTATGATGAGAGAGCACCTGCCTTGGAGTGGTGGGAGAAACCCAGCAGAAATTTATAAACTTTGTTAAAATTTTTCATTGTCGTTCTTTCTTAACAGTGACAGAAGTGGCGTAACTCAGTGGAGGTCTACTTGTCTTGTGCAACTAAGGTAACTACAAAAACTCCTTCAAACTTGTAGTAGCAGATAACAAGTTCATATTACTGAGTTCTTGTGCATTGACGCCCATCTACAAGAAGGGCCGGAAGGAGGAGCCGGGGAACTACAGGCCAGTCAGCCTGACCTCGGTGCCCGGGAAGATCATGGAGCGGCTCATCTTGAGTGAGCTCACCGGGCAGGTGCGGGACAACCAGGGGATCAGGCCCAGTCAGCATGGCTTCATGAAAGGCAGGTCCTGCCTGACCAACCTGATCTCCTTCTATGACCGGGTGACCCGCCTAGTAGATGAGGGCAAGGCTGTGGATGTTGTCTACCTGGACTTTAGTAAGGCCTTTGACACGGTCTCCCACGGCATTCTCCTGGAGAAGTTGGCAGCTCACGGCTTGGATGGGCGTACACTTTGCTGGGTAAGAAACTGGCTGGATGGCCGAGCCCAGAGAGTGGTGCTGAATGGAGTGAAATCCAGTTGGCGGCCGGTCACGAGCGGTGTTCCCCAGGGCTCGGTTCTGGGGCCGGTTTTGTTCAATGTTTTCATCAATGATCTGGATGAGGGGATTGAGTGCACCCTCAGCAAGTTTGCAGATGACACCAAGCTGGGTGGGAGTGTCGATCTGCTCGAGGGAAGGAAGGCCCTGCAGAGGGATCTGGATAGGCTGGATCGATGGGCCGAGGCCAACTGTATGAGGTTCAACAAGGCCAAGTGCCGGGTCCTGCACTTTGGTCACAACAACCCCATGCAACGCTACAGGCTTGGGGAAGAGTGGCTGGAGAGCTGCCCGGCAGAAAAGGACCTGGGGGTGCTGGTCGACAGCCGGCTGAACATGAGCCGGCAGTGTGCCCAGGTGGCCAAGAAAGCCAACAGCATCCTGGGTTGTATCAGGAATAGTGTGACCAGCAGGAGTAAGGAAGTGATCGTGCCCCTGTACTCGGCACTGGTGAGGCCGCACCTCGAGTACTGTGTTCAGTTTTGGGCCCCTCAGTACAAGAAGGACACTGAGGTGCTGGAGCGTGTCCAGAGAAGGGCAACGAGGCTGGTGAAGGGTCTAGAAAACAAGTCTTATGAGGAGCGGCTGAGAGAACTGGGGTTGTTTAGTCTGGAGAAGAGGAGGCTGAGGGGAGACCTTCTCGCTCTCTACAACTACCTGAAGGGAGGTTGTAGTGAAGCGGGTGTTGGACTCTTCTCCCAAGAAACTAGCGATAGGACGAGAGGAAATGGCCTCAAGTTGCGTCAGGGGAGGTTTAGATTGGACATTAGGAAGAATTTCTTTACTGAAAGAGTGGTTAGGCATTGGAACAGGCTGCCCAGAGAGGTGGTGGAGTCGTCTACCCTGGAGGCGTTCAAGAAAGGTGTAGACGTGGCACTCCAGGGCCTAGTTTAGGAGTCATGGTGGTGTTAGTTGATGGTTGGACTTGATGATCTTAGAGGTCTTTTCCAACCTTAATGATTCTATGATTCTATGATTCTATGATTTGTGCTCCTATGCAGTAGCCCTCAATGGGGATTTTGCTGACAATCTCCAAGCTTGCAGAGACAGGCATGTAGCAGCCTGGGCTGAGTGTGAAAAGGGACACGTAGAAGAAAGTATCCTCACCTTGTTACTATTACCATGTTAATTAGTAACCTAGAATGGCCATGTTTTGTACACTGTTGTTCTCTTAGACCTCCACTGCAGTATACGGGTGTATACAGCTAAAAAGCGCTAGAGCTGCTACTGCCTGCGATTGTCCCCCAGACACTCTCTTACCCCACCAAATGATCTAAGCTAAACTTTTGCTCCAGAGGAAAAAAGATTTTCCAAGAAAGTACACACTGAAGCATCCCAGCACAAAGAAACCATTCCTGCAAAGGGCAGATGTGAGAAGTTCTCTTTATTCAGTGCCATTATATGAAATTATTTCTAAATGAAAGCCTTTCACTCTAAGTGGGAAAACAAACACAAATGTTAGCAGAGCTGGTCTTGATAAGTCTCCTAATACCTCAGGGTTTGTCATTACCATGGCTGAAAGCAGGGAGAGGGAGAGAGAGGGAGAATTCACCCTTCTTCCTCCTGCTCTTCAGAGATAAAAAAAAAAAAATCAATGACTAGTTCCCCTGCAAGTGGTATGTATTATAAGCAAGAAAGGCTAGCTATTAAGGAAAGTCCTTTGTTAAAACTTGAGCAGAAATTTCACATTGCAGAAAATACTTAAATAAGCTCAGACTGGAGTGAGGAGAAATTTTCTGTTCTAACAAAGAAAAAAGAGGCAAGGACTTAGATGTCTTCTTTTCTGGCTTGCCAGACTGACTTCATTTTTATGGAGATTAGTATAAACCACAGATATTCCCAGCATCCCCTCACTCCTACTCTGACATCTTGTAAACTCTGCGTTTTCACACCAGCATCTGATGAAGGCAGCTCTGATTTCCAGCTCTGCACTTCCAACAAAGCTGGCGAAAAATGTTTTTTGTGACGGTTTGGTTAGCAGAGGGGTAAAAAGCCTCAAGAAGTCTACAAAGACAGACTGGCATCTCAGTGGCTGTGCCAGCGTACCCTCCCCTGCTCTCTGTGATGGGAGGTGGATGCAGCCCCCCAAGCCAACCTGCTACCACTGGTTTCGCTAGCACCTGATATCTGGTCTCTGCCAGTGTGAACGACTTCAAGGCCCAAATAAGCATCACATCGCAGCCCCCTGCTGAGCCAGGGGGCTGAGATGTGCACCTGCAAGCAGATCCCCCTGCAAGCAGAGCTGATCTGTGCATTTTTTAAAATCTAGTTCCTATGGTCCAATGAGCCCCAAATCCTTCTCATAAGCTGCTTCATTGAGTTGCATGGTTGCCACTCAGCACAGCCAGCTAAAACCCCTAGTGCTGGGAAAGTCAAGGGTGGAAGCACATCTCGTCCTCTTCCAGACCATGGCCCGACATGCCTAGAGGAGAAGAGGGAGTGCTGGTGCAGGCAGCCCTGCAGGCAGTTGGTGGCTGCGGGGTGCCCTGGGCAGGGGGCTGTGGCATGTCATGAGGTCTGGAAGAAGAACGAGCTTGTGCCCCCTCAACGCTTAGTCTTCTCTGTGAAGCACAAGAGGACTGGGAAGTTGGCACTGGGAAAATGTGGTCCTTCCTCCTGCGCATGGCCTTGCATCTCAGCACTGCCCTTTCCCTCCCATGCAACAGCATCCATGCCGTTTTCAGCCTTGGAAACACTGGGTGCATCCTTCCAGGGCCACGGTCCTAGGGGAAGATTACCTGGAGTTGAATTCCTGACATTTTTGGAGGACAAGAGATAAGAATCTTTAACTAGGAAAGAGGAAACAATTTTTTCAGAGAGGGGCTAGATCTTACGGCCCCTGTCTCTGATGAGCGTACATTTGGACCTCCAGCACTGTCCAGTATCTCTGTGATTCACGACAAATTTGTGGGCTGCATAAGTAAATGTGTGTATTTCCGAGCCCTTGAAAAATTCAGCTACAAAACATAAAAGCACTTTCAGCCTTAACTAGGATAAAGCTGTTTTCTGCAGTAATGTAGAGTAATGTAATGGGTATAGAGCGGGATGAAAAAATTGGTTAGAGGCATGGGAAAACTTTCATAGGAAGACAGATTGAAAAGACAGAAACTGTCTAGTTTACAAAGCAAATGAGTAAGAAGGACATGCTGCGACCGCATGAAATATGAACAGGCTAGAAACAGTAAATCCTTAATGTTTTCTCCTAGTAGAAAAATAAGACGACATTCAGTGATGCTGATACTCAATAAATGCAAAACACAGGAAAAAAATGTCATTTTCACACAGCACACATTCAGCTTGTGAGACTCACTGGTATTTAAGTCAGGAGCTCAGCAGGACCCAAGGAGGGAGTGGGCGCTGTACAGAGGAGAATACTCTCAAGTACTGCGGCAAAGATTAAATTCCAGCTGGAAAACTACAAGAATTTAGGAGGGACATAAGCTGTCATGTTCCAGGATACATGCTACACGCTAATAGAGAGTAAGGGCAAAATATTCACCTGGGCCCAGTTATTTTACAATAGCTTGCTGCAGGTTGTTTGCATCGTCCTCTGCAGCATTGCTGAGGGCCAGAGGCAGCCAGAGCTACAATGTCAGGCCACCGGGAGCTGTGGTCTTCCAGGGGCTGTGGTCCCCTATGGACTCCACACACTCATTTCTGGGCATTGTAACATGTCTGCGGAGCATCATCCCACGCACACAGCATTGAACCGGTGGTGCCACCAGCTCCACTGCCAACATGGGGGGCTGAACTTTTGATAGAGGGAAAGACAGTCCTGCCTCCTGCCCCATTGCCCCAGGGTCTCCGCCACGGGCACCAAGCGCTGCTCCGACCCTGACCTGAAAGCAAAGAAACCAGCTGGATTTCAGCAGCTCCCACCAGACACCCATCCCGTTGGGCAGGCAAGAGACAAGTGGAACGTGCAAAACCAAGAGAGACTGCAAAATCACAGACGCGACCTCTGATCCAGCAGTATTAAAATGAAGCTGATTTTAGGATCTCTGAATGTATGCCATTGCCAGTTTGACATCTTAAACCCTAAGAGGTCACAGACTTTCATTCATTTATGACAGTAGTGAGTGTAATAACTCCTGCTTAAGTAAAAGATAGTTTTTAGAAAAGCAACCAGATTTCTTCTGAATAAGTGAATAAAAAAACATTTTCTCCCTTGACCGTCTGCTCATGGTTAATTGCCCATGTTGTTTCTGTTTTGTGTATATATTTCTGTGAGCCAGAATACTCTTTGCTGTAAGTGAACAAAACTCTAATTAATATATCTTGATGCCAGCAATAAATCTGGTCCAGCATCTACACTGCACCTCAGTGAAAACATGCATACATTGCAGTACAGACTCAGTCACAAGATGATGCTATTTCTTGGTACTAATATAGGATTTTATGGATTAGAAGCACTGTGGGTAATATTAACTAATGATAAGGTAATTAATGCAAATATAGATACCCATATGATGCCATTTTTGTGTCTGAAAGCTTTTAAGCCTCATACAGGCTATGCACAATGTGTGCCATTCAATTAGCTGAACTCTAGTTAAATATTGCAGTCTGCTACTCATCATCTCAGACAGAAAAAAACGCCCATTATTAACCACTGATGATATTTGATACAAGTAATAGCTTAGCGGTTGTCCGTCTTAGCCAGTGATGACAACCAGTAATTCCTTCTCCACATTAATTTTAATGGTGACTTCTAATATGAAGTCCAACCATGGTGATGAATGTTGTCACTTGCACAGAACCAGGCCTTGCAGGTGTTTTTTCTTGTCTTTTGGGGACTAGATAGGGATAATTTGTAATGCAATCATACCATCATACCTTGTCTTCATCAGTTTTGCAACAGGTCCCAGTGGGATAGTGGAAATTCGGCATTTTGGGGTTTGAACTTTCTCAGGCAGGTCTCTGCAAGAGCTGTCTCTGCTTAATACTGATAATCTAACATCAGACTTGCACAGGTCAGATGGCCCCCTTCTGCCCGACCTCTGCTTTACCTGGCACCATGCTCATTTGCAGATCTCTGTGCCTGATACCTCATCCTCTCATCCAATTTTTGTAATTTCTCTGAAACACATTGGAGGAAAAAAATGAATTCCTTAACGTGGTAACTGCAAGTGACCCTGCAACCTCAAGCATAAGGTGGAGCTGATACAGCTGCGGCCTCCGGAGTTACCCTGAGTTTCGCTGCAAGCTCAGTGCCTCTTTTCTCCCCCAACTTCACCCAAAGCCTTCCAGGACCGCCGATGGCTTTGTAGAGCCCCCTGTGCACTGCACCAGCTGTGAGTTCACCACAGCCTCGGTGAGACCAGCAGCACTGGTGATCCACTGAGGTTAACTCCTCAGCGAGGAGGGCGCTCCTCATGCACCTACTGAATGAGCCACCGTCCTCAGGGGTGCTTACGCTATACCTTGTTGTAAAGTTTGACTCACCCCATTTATGTGAGGTTCCTGTCAGCTCTGGGAAAGATGAAACAGACTTTTTTAGGGCAGCTTTTACAAATCCTGTCTCATACTGAAGTTCTCAGTCACTGGGAGGGCTGTCAGATTTCTCTGCACTTCAGCTTGAGGGAAAACAGCTCTGGGCCCTGAGCCATCTCGGCACAGTTTTGCAGCTACAGCTTTCAGAGCATCCACACCTGCCTCTGTGTTACCAACCCATCACTTCTGGACTGCGATCCAAAGTGCTGGTGACGTGGAAGTGGGGGAAGGAAGGGTAGGCGCTGCACAAGTTGGAGGGAGCAGGCTAGAGCTGGCCATCGGCTGTGACAGGTTACCTTGCCTGTTCTTACCCATTGCGATGATCTCAGCTTTCCATCTAGCTCTGCCACTCTGCCTTTGGAGTCAGGGAAATTAATATTCTGCTGATTTTGTCTGCCCTGCCAAAGTACATTTCATGCATGAAAATGTGAGATAGGTTTCTCTCCAGCACTTAGGGACAATCGTCCAAGAGCTGTACGTAAATTAGAGAGTCCTTAGGAAAAATAAAGCCATGCAGGGATGACTATCTTTTGAAGGTCATGCATCCAGTTAACAGGTGCACTTTGATGATGCCATTCTAGTTCAGCACATTTCATTTCTTCCGGTGTTCAGATCAGTTACAGGATAACCCAAATGGGTCTTTCTGTACTCCCCCAGTGTCACTGCACATGAGGAAATAATCCAAAAGCTGAAATGTAAAAATGTGCTACATTGCCCAGCACTGATGAATAGTGTGGAGCAGCTCCAACACCCTGGTCATGTAACATCCACCAAGCTGACAGAAGCCAGGTTTCATGCCCTAGACTAATTATTTTTGCACAGTTGGACATGTCATCCCTAGGACAATCTATTCCTGGTATTTAGTTAGTCTTTTATGTATACGCAAGCTCAGTAAAGTCATTACAAAAGAAATTTGGCATGCATTATTAATAACAAAAATGGTTACGATCTATGGGACATGGTGCATACTTGCATGCCTGCCCAAAATCCAGGAAAAGCATTATTAGTCTTATCTAAATAGGTCTCCTTTTTCTCTGTACTCTTTCTGAAATGCAATCTGCCTCACAAAAAAAGGCAGCAATTATCCCCATTGTCTGATTCTTTCCCAGTTCTCTGGTGCTCACGTGCATCCCGATAATACATCTGATGTTGATGGAGGTCTTCTGGTGTCTCCACATGGAGTTCACTGCTCAGAAACCTGGCAGTGCCTCTGCTCATTCATTATGCTATAGATGTACACATTGCTTTACCTGGTGTAACCTAATGATGAGTTTACTGCGTAGGTGTGCTTTAATACTGTGATAAACACCTTGATTATGGTGTGACAGAGGTCTAGATCACTTTTCCGAACACTTTATTTCATAAATTATCTATTTACTTTCTTGTCAAGATGTGAAAAAAAGGCTGTTTATTTTCCTGTCAGATTACTGAAGAATTATTGCTTTGATCCCTGTGTGCTCTTGCAAAATCTATGAGATTTCAGAACTCCCTTGCCTGTGTTATCACACATTTCCTGTCTTTTTTTAACCTTCATTGCTAGGTGGTCATGCACAAGGTCAGATTAGCTCTTAAGCTGTCAAATACAAGTTCCTTTTTTGAAATAAGTTTAAAATTGATTCATCCATGAATCTGAACTGTTGTGTGTTTGTTGTTTATTAGGTGAAGGAGGACAGCAATTTCTGTTCTTGATGGACTGCTCTGTTACTCTGTCCAGTTTTGTCACTGATGTATTTCCAGAAGATCCCTCATTGCGAGTCCATGTAGTAACACCCACCACTAATTTATTAGGTTGCCTCTGAAGTTGTGAATATCATGGTGTCACTTCCAGTGCAGTCCGTGGTGATTTTTTGACAGGTACAGCTGAGCCAGTGACCCTGAAACCCTTTCTGCAGCATTTGCAGCAAGAGGAGCTCTTCCCAACACAGCCAGCACCACGCCGCTCACTGGGCACAGTGTGCAGACGCCGTCGTTTTGCCTAAAACACCCCATGCCGTTGCTGGATCTGGCACCGTATCTGCATCTCAGTTGTCATTTCTGCCAAAGGGACTTGGATTTGAGCTCTGCTGCACGGAGGGCAGGGCTGGGACTGTGTAGGCAGATATTAAGTTTATTGTCATCACATTCCTCTAATGCATGTGCTCGTTCAGAGAGGTACGCAAAAAAGCTCTTTGTGTTTGCAGATCTATTGCTTCCAATTGTTTTCACACAAAAGAAAATGATACCTGTGTGGGGCAAGCCACAGGCATTTATTTCCCTGTGGCAGTTACCACTGAGAAACATTTTTCGGAGGGACACAGCCCCAAAAAGCAGGCTGTCCCACTGTGTATGAATACGACATCTGCAGAAGATCGGACCTTTACTGTTTTTTTTAAAGAAACGACTCCAAAATCCAGATGCAAATAATAGCGCCTGACTAACAGCAGTAATCATCAGGAGCCTAAATCAGAGCTGAGACTCCTTATGCTGATACCGATCAGATCCATGGTGAAAAAACAGTTCTGCCTCCAAAGCACTCATGGACTTTGTCTGCTAGAGCTTGCCAGCCTGCTGGAGAGCTGCCAGGTCCAACAGCTGATGAAGGTGTCAAAGGAGCACTTCAGGGGAGAAACAATCGACGGAAACCAAGGGAATGATTTGCATCAGTGTTTATTGCAGAGGAGCTCAGGGAGGTTTCTACAGCAGAGTTATTTTATACAGGGGATGAGTCAAACCCTCTCAAATTCAAATGTAGGGGAACTTTTGCAACAAATTAATGCAATGAACAGTAACAAATCACCAGGACCAACCAGCCTTCACCCACACCTTAAGAGGAGTGTAAATATGATACTGTTGAACTACCAATTTTGGCATATTACCTGCTGCTTAAACTGGTCTTGATGCCAGAAGAACTGAGTGTGGGAACCATGGCACCATTTTCAAAACCAGAACTCAAGGGGTGATCTGAGAAACCACAAACCAGCATTTCTGTTGCCCATGCTGTTAGATATAAATGGTACAGAAGGGAGGAACTACCACAGTTTTTGCAGAGGAAAGCCACACCTCACCTACCTGTGGGAACTCCTGGAAGCAATCCCCACCCCAGCAGCTATTCAAAGCTTGTCTGGACCAGCCAGCCCCAAGCACCCTGGTCCATGCTGGCCCTGCTTTCAGTGGGGAATTGGACTAGACAATCTCTATACGTCCCTTCAGACCTAAATAGTACTATGATTCTATATTCACAATGATGAGAAAAATGCATGAATGCTGTATAATAATTAAACTTCAGAATTCATTGCCACAGGACATCATTCTGATCAAAAGCAGAAATGGTTTTAAAGATACAAGCCATATTAACTGTGGGAATACCAATGGCAACTAAATGCAATGATTTGAGTTCAACCTCTAGCACTGAAGTCCCTGCAGTTTAAATTATATGAAGCTAAAAGCCGATACCTCAGAAAGCTCACTCTTGTGCTTCTCCTGTTTGTTACGTGCTTTCACTGAACTCCCACTATAAGTTACTGGAAGGGTTGCAGCATTAAGTAGACTTTTATTCTGACTAGTGTAGCTGCTCTTATGTACAAAACGGATGAAAGAAAGTGAATGGTGCATGCAGGGGTGCAAGGGGGGGAAGCAAGGCAGCAGCAAGACCACAGTGAAGCAATGCTTTTTGAAGCTAATTGTCTTCAATTAGCCTTTCACCTTTGATTAAAGACGGACTGTTACTGCCAAAAAATGCCTCTTGAATATTCATTTAAATTAACTTGCCTTGGCCTGGTTTTGTCTCGCTGGGGTTTGTTTCCTCTGAACACTCCCACAGGGTAGTTACTCTGGCACGGAGGGCTGTGAATGGGACTGCCAGAGCTGTGTGCCCAACTGTTTGTGAACAAGAAACTTTGGATTTATTCACACAAATGTTTATGTCAGAAGCACCACGCTGGTGCAATGGGGGCTTTTTTGAACAGTATCAGTAAGAGAACTTGACTTGCAGGGAGTTGTTAGTGACCCAAAAGCAATTAAAAAAAGAAAGCTGTGGATATTGTTTGATGACTAAAACCAAACAAAATGAAAGGATACGTGAAAATGTACAGTCAAGGGAGAAGAGGCTAAACAACTCAAGTAAGTCCTCATTCATTACAAATCATTTTTTGCATTTTTTCCCCGCCGGGTTGAACTGTGCCTTTCTCATAATCCATCAAACGTTTTGGAAAGGAAGAGGCTGTGTAGCGGCCAAAATGTGGTGTCTCACACTTCTCAAGTTCATGCATCCACCTCCTCACCATCTCCTTGAATATGCCTGCAGAAAGTCCACAAGTTGGCTCCTGTGGGTCAGAAGTGCTGACTGATGTGGAGGGATGTGTCCCCAGAGCTGAGACACGCAAATTAACTGAATGGCATTGGAAACCCTGTACTTTAAATGCTCAGACTTGACGTTTTTCCTTCCCTACACCATTCTGCCTATGGTGTCAGGCTGCTTCATTCCAAATAAACTAGAGTCATAAGGCCCCATATATCTTTTCTTAAAAGGCAAAGCTGAAAGAGCCTTGGCAGTGTACAAAGCCCTCCTAGCCCCTACCCAAGTGGTAATAGTTAAAACTGACTGCCCTACACAACTTCACGTGCAGCATTTAATACTCTTCTTGACAGCTCCCAAGTCATTGGAAACCCACATATCTATTCAAGGCACATTCTGTTCCTCCACAAATCATCCACACATTTCCTTTCCTCTATAAATGCTGTGATAACAGCTGAAAAGTGAGAGAAAAATAAAGCTGTGTGATATATGTGAAACGCAAAATGGTTGCTCTGTTCTGGCACCATTTGTACACTCATTTTCCCCCATCACCCACAAAAAGGGGGGTCGTTGACAGAACAAGGCAAGGACTGTAAGGGAGGGTGATGCCTTGTATTAGATGAACTGGTACAGTTAGTCTGACTGTGACAGCAGATTCTTTTAGCCATATTTGTATTGAAATCCCAGCCTTGGAAGATACAGCTCAGAAATTCAGAGGTTATAAAAAAATAGAGGTATACAGAACTACTGAGCTGCCACTAGGGCCTCCTGCACAGCAAATTACTATTCTGTTTCCTGACCAACACACAGGCAGAAAGAAACATCAGGCCAAGGACGAGCAGGATTCAGGGTGAGAGGAAAGCCTCCTTTGGAGAGAGCTCGTTGCTCAGAGCCTGGTCCTGACTGGCGCAACGCACAGTGAGGGAACGGCCAGTAGCCTCGTGAGTTGTTAAGAGAAAAGAAAACAAAATCACTGTCACTAATGAGGACCAGCACTCTCTGTCTTTGGAGGGATCAGGAGTGTGGTGTCTGCTCAGAATAGCCATCAAAAAGTACCACGCAAGATAGAAACGGGTACAACTGCTCCCTCAGGGTGAAGCAGCTCCTGGTGATAACGGGCAGCCCAAAGCCCACCTTCGCCATCCTGGGAAACCCTGCAAGCTCACTGCCTTCCTGGTACAGGTGGTCATGCAAGCTGGTGGGAGAGGGTCTCTCTTGTTTTGTCATTAGTGCACTTGACTCTAGTGTGTTGACACCTGGTGCTTTGTAGAGCAGCAGAGGAACAGTAATTGCCAGTTGATTCATTGGGAGATGAATGCTTCAGCATTAGAGAAATGAACTCTGAGCATTTGTGTGGCTTTTCGTGATTTATCACAGGCCTTTCAAGGCACTCTTGAAGCACAGGGAGAGGATATGGTTTAGGCATCAAGGGGCTGATCTGGAGGTGAACAGAGATGAAACTCTTCTCTGGCTCTGTGTACACACAGATGTGTGTACACACACGCATGCACACACAAGCATGCACATTTATTTTCACATGAATTCCATTTTATACCATACATTTATGGAGAAGGATCAGGCTGAATCTATATTTAAAGCAACAGCATGGGATTAGGAGCTGTAGGCTCACTTTCCTTATCTGCCATAAACATATATGAAAGTCTCCTTGTCCCATTCCCTATCTGTAGGAGTGGATAGTCTTCCTCTATCCCTCTGAAGATTCATCTACTTAATTGTAATGGCACCTGTCCCAAGAATGCTCCTATTTTTTTATGTCAGTAGAGCCAATTCCAAAACCCCTCAGGGATTAAAATTCATTCACACCGGGATAGGAAAGAAACCTGTGCTTTGTGCAAGTGGTTCAGACTAGATGACATCAGATCTGGCCGTTTAGATCTCTAACACATGACTGAGAATAATAACAATAATAATAATGAGAGAACATATTGCACATATTGTCTTTGGTCCAACCAAAACAGTCCCCAGCCTCTTCCACTATGCTCTGTGGCTTCAGCTAGAGCTGAGATGGTTTGATCAGGGTGAGGCTGATCATGGCTCCTGAGGTGGAGCGTGGCGGGGCTGAGCTCATTAGCATGCCAAGAGAGCCCACATCCTAAGATGGAAAGCGCCATAGAAGGCTCATTTTAATGCTCTATAGTTGAATAAGACTGCAAACAAAAAATATATCATTATCTGGGCACATCTTGTAATTCTTGTTCAAGCATTCTGCATAATTTGCTGCTACTTTCAACTTGTCTGTTCCCCATGTGGCAATGTTTGACAAAGGGGAAACAGTAAGCTATCTATTTTTGGAACATTTTCCATTGCTTATTGTCATATGGCTTCAGGGCAGACTTTAATTCAAAGGAGTAAAAATACATACAATCAGGAGTATGAATAGGACTGTCTGGTGGAAATCAATACACCTTTTAGTAGCAGGTCAGTAAATGGTTCATTACCTCTCGCACCTAGAGCTTTGGCAGTGGGGAAGGGACCTTCGAGTGAAGCAAGACGAGACAAAGACCAGTCTCATTAAATACAGCTTGAGCACACATTCACCACCTGCCACTTAGGAATGATGAAGAAAGAGCAAGGAAATGCATGAAAAATGTCTTTTGCTTACCTGCCTGCTTGTGTGGTAATAGGAGGTATCTGATGCAGCAATGTCCCAAAACTGCCACTTAAGACCACTTGGGACTTATTATATGATATAAACCTTTGCTCTGAAGTTTCAAAAATTTTTGCTACTACCAAGAGCAGCTCTGCATTGCCATTAATGGATATGCTGAAAAAGTAGGGGCCACAGTCTGGCTTGCAGGCCTGTCTTTGCTCTCCTGTGAAGAGCCATAGGGCTGAGCCACTCCCCCGTCAGTCAAATGGAAAGGCGTCTGCATTTTCCAGGGGCAAAGGTACCCTGTTCAGTGGATACAGATGAGGGCAACGTCTGACATACAGAATTTGGTATACATTTTTTAAAATGTCAAAGATGTAGAGAGAGGGGATCCATTTTCACAAGCAATTAGTGTTTTCGGTGCTCATTGGAAAACAGAGATGAACTTTTTTCTTCCCTCCAAACAAAATCGAACCCAGAGCACTAATATTCATGCTTAAACACTAAAACATTTGCTGCCTACAAGTAAGTAGCTGACTAATTCCACTCATAAGCACATCGCAGCAACATCATCCTTTTTTCTCAGATGAATTCAATTGCATCTTTTATATGTATGCAATAAACGTTAATAAAGCCATGCTGTGGGGGATTGAGAGTGCCTTACCTCATGTATTGACACTTACTTATTTGCAGAAGATGCTAAGACATTATTGAAGCAATTTACCATTGTTTTGTGCTGGCAGACACAAGGTGGTATCAGCCGTGCTGTGACTTACAGATACCCCCGTGCTTCACGGCTCAGCAGGGAGCTCTCCACGGGAGAAGCAAGTATGGCTCAGGGGGCTTCACCCCTCGCCTTCCCTCTGTTCATCATGGCAAGTGTCAACTGCTACTCTGTACTCTGGTTTTATTGTGTCTGAGCTCCATCCACGCTAAGATCAGATCACACAGTGCCGGCCAGTGCAGCGTGTTAGCAGGGTACAAACAAATAATCGGTTACAGATGCTGCCATGCTTTTCTAGGAAACATCTCTGGCTGCAAAAAAGAGTTTTAATAGAATTGCCAAACTGATTTACAAAAGAGGCCATTCTCTGGTGCAGAAGATGGTGCTGACACAATCTTTGGATTTTGGACTTTATTTGCAACATGGATGTTGTGGCATATTCATTTGACAAAAGGAAAGAGAAAAGAAGAATTGCCCAGGCTACTGCTGGATTTGTTTATGGCTGATACACCTCGTCAGGCCAAGGCAAAATCTCCATGTAGTGTTGCAGATAAATGATTGGTCTTCTCTGGGCAGAGGGCCAAGGCATGTCCTGGGGAGCACCACTGCACTCTTTTAAATGGTGTAGTAGTAAATAAAAAGTGGATAAACCTACCTGCTGAGTATACGACAAGTCCGTTAACTCTGTATTCCCTAAATTGGAGGCAGATAACCTCCTTTATCTCTGTTTACCCTCAGCTGCACACAGGTTTATTGGGAGAGGAGCAGCTTTCCCTGTGACACAGAATGCAATTACAGTGAGATTGTCTCTGTGCCTCCAATGGCTCCCAGTCAGTAACTGAGCCACACACACTGCCACTGCCACCACAGCGAGGAGAGCAGGCCAGCCATTCGCACTTTGGATGTCTGACAGGCTGGCGAGAAGGACTCCATCATGCTGTCCTGCTCCTGGGGAGTCCACGTTTGGTGGTAGAGAGCTGCAAAACCTATCCTTCCTTAGCGTCAGTTCGTTCTTTTTGGTTTACTGTCTTCCGTGGGTGTGACTAATTCCCTCCTTCACTGCTGCTGTTGTGAAGTGTTTATAATCTCCCATCAAGTCTCTCTCCTCACCCCGTGCAATCACTCTACAAGGCACAATTCAGATTTTGCAAGTCTAGCTTCCTCTTCGCCTTCTCATGTTTCTCTTCATTCCTTGCTGCCCAGGTGGTTTTCTCTTTGCCCTTCTTAGCATTTCTTATCTATTTTTTTGCACATTTTTGTGAAGAGAGACAAAGAGAACAGCAGAATCATGGAGCATCCTTGTCTGCAACAGTCCCACCCTGTTGTTCATCACCTTCATCCTTGAGCAGCTCTGATAGAGTCTCCATACTCCTCTTGTAACATAACGGCATGGGCTCTCCAGGGTATATAGAGGACCTGCTAGTCTCTCTAACTAGGACTTCTTGCACTGAACTCAGGAAGAACATCCGTGTTTAACTCTTTGCATTGTAGGGCTAAGTTAGACAAAGAAAATCTGACTTTTGTCAGGGACATCTGTGTTAGTTATTCTAATTGCTTAGCTTTCAAATTCTAACTACCAGAGGAATTGCGTTAGCTCTGGGGTTTGGTGATTCTTCTTTCTTCTAATTTATTCTGTGGAATAAGACCAACACAGCAAAAGCGATTTCAAAGAAGTATTTCAACTTCCATTACACATTTCAAGTCTGGTTTAAGATAGATTGTGACAATCGTGGAGAAGGACTGCAGACAGGCAGACTTGACCCAAAACAGAGGTGAATACTGTATCAGTAAGCCATGACAGGTGAATAAATAGTGGAGTAATACAAATAATCAAAAGAAGCGAGGACAGTAATCATAACTGTCACCGCTGATATCAGTTTCATACAAAAGAAGCACTGTTCACTGGAGAAATAGCAACAGCCACAGACTAATAAAAGAGCAGTATGAAAGGACTGTACACTGAGCCAGGGGAAGCAGCTGATGGGCTCAATGTCTGCTTAGGCTCTTCTGCAATAAAGTTCAACAATGTCTCAAGGGTGGCAGTGATGGGCAAGAGGTCCCAATGTGCTCCTTGAAACGGGCTTTGTGAGATTCGGGCCACAAAACACAAAAGCAATGAAATGATAGGCAATATCCAGTTTTGCTTTCTCCACTCCTGGCACTGAATGAGGTTTGCTGTCCTGAACCCGGGAATCCAGAGGCACCTCTTGGCTTAGGGATGGGCTGGAGTCTGGTTCAAATGCCTTTTTACCTTTAATCACCTTCCTCAAGCCAAAGAGGGGACAAAGTGCTACTGTATTGCAGGGGTAATGTTTGATAGCCACACTGGGGTTTGGATGTTCTAGTTATCTGCAGTCCTTTAAATATGCTGTTTTCCTGCACAATCAACAGGCTTATGCTTTTGACCCATTCAGCTTGGTGGTCTATGTCTGATAGCAGACTTTGGCTTTATATCATTAAGAACATTAATAGAAAATGATCACATTTATTGAAGACATGCCTGAAATAATGCTCCTGAACAAATTACAGCTAGATGATCAGGACTGACACCAATGGCTGAACAAGGGAAAAAAGCCTAAAATCAGCTTTATCTAATGTAATCTGAATTCATGTGCAGTTGTTAACAAAAAACCTATGCACCTCTAGCTGTATTCATTCAAAAGGGCAAAGGCATGGCCAACACTTTGTACACAGGCCTACAGAAATAGCACCAACTAACCTGTCCTGATCAGTTGTCTAGATAAAAGATTGTTACTCAGTAGTTCTTGCAATAGTAACAGCTGCTGAGAGAGGATTTTTCCCTGCAAAAACCAAAGATTGTTAAAAAAAAGGACAAGGAAGTGTCAGGGAGAAGAACCAGCCAAGTAGTAACAACATTGAAAAGTTTTGATTGCAATTTTCAGTAGGAAGCCAAGAAAATGAGATTAATTTGGCAACGATGCTCTCACCACTGTGAACTCAGGGCCCCTGGTCTGCCAGTTTCCAGATGCTGGGACTTCCTTCCTGCAGGCATGACTAAGGGGGGTGGTTGGTCATTAGCTGGACTGAAGACAAGAATGGGATCCAGCTTTAGTTCTTACTGGGTTATTATGTCCTCTTAATTAAAATGCCCTATAACATTAGTCCTCCTTCAGAAGAAAGAGCCTCTAAAAGCTGTTAAAACCCTCAAGGCTAGGGTTTTAGTAGGAGAACTTACACGCCCAATAACTAACTTGAGAAAAGGGACGGGTCACTTGTCCAAATTAGACAGGCAAATACAGGAGTATATTTGCCAACTGATTCCAGAAAGGAAATCTTTATCCTCAAGATGAAGCCAATTAGTGAGGCTCGTGACTGCATGTTCCACAAAGGGCATTTTGTGGGAGGAGAAAAAAAAAGTCAGTGTTAGATTTTGAAAAGGTGACATATTTCTTGTCCTTTCCATACACTAGGCACAAACTGCTGCAGGGCAAAGCCTTCTTCTAGTGATCACACTGGCCCGAGACTTCGGTTCTTTTGACCAATATGCAAGACCCCAGGTCTTCTTCTCTACTAGCCACATCCCCACCACAGGGCCCACCAAAACTTGCTGATCCCCACAGTCACAATCCTGAGAGTATGTGGCTTGTTTCCAATGACTTGAATGCTGGATCTGACTCATATTCCCTATTTTGTTTATATACTCATCATATTTGCTTCCTGCTTATGCACCAGTGTAGCTCATGTCACAAAATTAGAAAATGAGACAGACTTGTTAGAGACCAAATATAATTTCTGGTTTGACTCAGCGGTGTTTATGTGGGGCTACCCAGACATAATGTGGTTCGGCAGGTTGAATGACACGAGAAAGGGCGGGTTATAATAACTTCCCAGTTTTTACCTCCCCCCAGAAAAAAGCCCCACCGATTGAAATTAATTTGCATCCTCTGACATCTTCCTTAATATAGAGAAATAGATACACATGAACATGCCTTTTAGATCTGGGTTCAAAATTTAAAACTCCCTGAAAAGGTTTGTTTCTTTTTCCCAGCTGCAGGAGTGATGCTCATGACAGGTACTACTTCTCCCTCCACAAACATTCTTGCTCATTGCTTCACATATGATATAAGATCATCCCAATTTCACAGATGTCTGCAAAAGGCTGAATCATCTTTATCTCTGCCTCTGACTGTGGCTGGTTTGTTGTAAGCTCTCGGGCAGGTGTTGATGGATGAAGGGACCGGGAGTGGGGTTTCTCAATGCGCGTGGCGGGTGCAATGCCTGGGCAGGGGCTGGGTGGCTGCATTCATTGCCACGTATGGCTGTGTCTCCGGGGGGTGGCAGGTGAATCCACACAGACAGCAGCGGCATGGAGTTCTTTCCTAGAGTTTGCGTGGGGACCAAAACAGGATCAGGCAGCCAACAGGGCGGGTTTGTGTAGCCAACAGAAGCAGGCACTGAAGGCAATGGCTCCACAAAAACAAACGCAAATATAAAGGCACAGTAACAACATGATATTATGGTGAGGAAGGGAGCTGGGCTACTGAACTGACCCAAGCAATTGTGCACAAGCCAGCTGCACAGAGTGCCCCTCAGCGCAGGAGGGAAGATGAGCAAAGGACCCCTTTCCTTGGCCCTGAGAGCATGCCATGCAGTGATGGCAGTGAAGATCCGGCACAGAAAGAGATGGTCACCTCGGGGGATGGTGCTGGTGAAGATGGAAAAGATGCTCTTTGAACCTCCTGCCTACAAATTATACAAATGCCGACCTGTTACATTGCAAATTTTTGGCGAAGGTGATACAGGAACCCAAAGCTACTGGGTCTGCATCCTCTGCCTTATCCAAATACTTCACCATGTTTTCTGTACTTCTTCTCCTAAGAGAAGCATTGGTTTCAGGCTGGCACCGTCTGGTTAACAGAGTAGTAGCAGCCACAAGAAGGGTCCCAATGTTCACTCTCCTCAGATACAGCAGGGCTGCATCCCCAGGGTTGCAAACCTGGCAGGGTTTGCAGCAGCAGTGTCGGGGCTGGATCGGGAAGATGCATGCTTAGCCTGAGATGGTCTCTGCATGTTTAATACCAGGTGCGAAAGAGCCGCAGTGTGGCTGAGCCAGGAAGCCTGGATCGTATCCCTGTGGAAACAATAACACATCTCCTTCCCAGTAAATAGTCTCCTCTCTAATGGCCAAGGCAGAAACTGCGCAGGACAACTCACTCTCTTCAGAGATGATGGAGCCAAATTCAAGCCAAACATTGACTTCAGCTTTTGAATCCTAACCAGCCCGTGCAGAGACACCCTTACTTGCACTTCGTTTTCCTTCCAAATGCATACTCTCCGGAGGCCTGAGGACAAGCCACTTTCTCACACTGCGTGAGAGCTGAGCTAGGATGATCTAGAGTCCGGGAAGAGAGGAACCACACATCTTAATGGGGTGACACAGAGTCTTGCCTAAGCTTTTGGCTTGTTGTCTCCAGCAGGGTCTCCCGGATGACCCAAAAGCATAAGTGAGAGCACTACAGCAATTTGTGGAAAACACGCCACGCCAGGACAGCTGACGACATGGTGCTTTTATGTACAGCGGTATCGATCTCAAAACCAGACCCACATTTTTACAGCATTCAGCTCCTCTTACCATTTACTCTCCACCTTGGTGTTACACTTCTCTCTTTTGTGACAAAACAGCCATCCCTATGGCTGCTAGCTGTCTTGCTACAAACACAGGATCGGGACAACTGGTACTTTGCGGTGTAAATTCCCTTAGTATTAAAAAAGACCAATGACATGACATGCACCCAGAACGAGGCCTTTGTGCCATCAAAAGTTTCTCAGGAAGGGAACCGCACCATGAGATTTGCTGGAATTTCACCTTTTTAACAGATGGTTTAGAGGCACAAATTGGCCTTGAAGGGTTGTACCTATCAAGGTATTCAGTACTACTGGGGGCTTATTACCATGGGCAGGACTAGGCAGCTCAGGGCATTGCTCAGTAATCACCTTGGTAGATGCAGCAAGGAGAGTTGACGCCTGGCCTGGCACCATGGCCTGGACTCAGGTGAAAATATTCAATAGCCTGTGACTAAATGAGTTAAAAATGGGGATTTTTCTGCCTCTGTAAGAAAACTCCCATATTATTCCTGTCAGATAATCCATCTCATCTTTTTGTGCTGGAGAACTACTGGGTCCCTCCATGACGATTTTCATGACACGGAGCCTAAAAAGGGTCTGACCTTCCCCAGTGTTCCTCCAAGACCCTCCTGTCATGATCAGAATAATCCAGAGCTCTTAAAACAACATGTGTCCTACTTCAGCGCAGGGGGAGGGGGGGAAACTAACAGGAGCCTTGCCTGAACACCTAATTCCCCTCTCTCTAGTTTTGTGGGGAAAGCACTGGCATAAGGGGTTGGATGAGTAGAAACCAGAGTCACTGGTGCTCTAGATGTACTTCTTGTGGTGTTTCTAGGGCACACAATGCACCTGCTTGTGATGTTAGCTTTATTTAGGGGGCATGGGCCAGGTTTGGCAGCATGCTGGGCAATCGCTGTGAAGTGCTGCATACCATGGGCTTAAGATGGAGCTGGTGCAGCCATGATCCCGCAGTCCTCACTGGGCTGTTGGATCCCTAATCATGAGAGCCAGGAACTCTGATTTTCATCTGAGCTTCCGTGCCCTTGGAAGGTTTCGGCCACAGGCAGACATTAAGTTTTTCTTTAATTCACTGTTTAACAAACTGCTTAAACTGGTGGTAATAAGAAGGAGCAAGAAATCTCCTCTGGTGTGTTATAATGGCCTACTGGTGCTAAGGGGCTGCTTTTTTCGGATCCCATATATGCTTCCTATCAATAAAATATTCTGTTCCGTCACACACATAAATCTGGGGCACCAAGGAGACTGGTCACGTGCAATGAAGCTCTTATTCTGTCGTGGGGTGTTTTGGGGCTTGTGAGGCACTGGGAGGTTTCCCCTGGACCCAGCTGGAGAATTGGCCTGTGGTGACCATGGAGGTCCTTCCTTGGGGGGGGTCACACCCCTGCCTCACAGTGTCCCTGCCTGAAGCCAGCCCCTGAGCCGGAGGCTATGATGCTGAAGAGGCTAATGACAAAAGCTCTCTGCCCATGGGATCAATAATGAGGAGAGAGGCGGATGTGCCACAGTCTCTTCTTGGCAAGTGTTATTCATACTCCCCCTCAGATATGATTGGTGCATATAAATCACAGCAGAGACTATCTCAACATGTCCCACTCAATTCTTGTAAGAGAAGGTGCAGCTGGATTTTATTTCTCTTTCAATTCTATTTAAAGAAGGAGAATAATCTCTAATATAGTGGAAAAGCTCTTTAATCCCTCATACACAGTACAGAATAGGGTAGAATGCTCAGGATCCCTGAAGTGAGTGACAGATGAGGAATGCTGTTCTCCCTTTCATAAATCAAAAATCAGAGCAATTTTCCTGAATTCAGTCCTGCTATTGTGGGTTCCCCTATTTCCTATATGAGCATCCACCCTCCTTATTGTATACAGCTATGTAACAGCATTCCCCGAACCCAAGAGGACATGTTAACTCTCACAGAGGACAAGTTTGCTGTCTCAAACCGGTAATTCTTATGATTCACTGTTCCAGTTGCAGCTCGGAGGCTGCACAGACAAATAGGAAGAGCTCTGAACAACTCACAGTCCAGAAGAGCCTCTTCGGCAACAACCAAAATAGACGCAGGCTGGGGGGAAGGTGGGAGGGACACAGCATCTCAGCCGCTGGAGGACTGTGGATGCCTACTTCAGACTTGCAAGCCATTACCCTTACACTGACTTGCGTAACTACTCTCCAAGGAGAATAAAATGGAAAACAAAAACATTAGGGTCTGACCTAAAAGTTGGATGTATCTTATTAATTCAAGTAACAATTAAGTTCAACTCCAAATACGTCTGATCCTTCATCTCATTTGGTTGCTTCACTTTCCCCTTCCTTACGTGTTTCCCAGTCATTGACTGTCCCATTCTGCAGCTAAAGCTGCTTAATTGGGTGGGGAAGGAAGGGTTGCTGTTCCTGAAAATGCTCTTTTTTCATTGCTGCTTGGGTCTGAATCCCTTCCTGCTCTTATAACTAGTAAATGTTAAACATTGCATACTCTCAATATTTACCTATTTTAACCCTGACTCACTCTGTTTATTTCCATAATGCATGCCTCTCTGCATTTTACTTCTCAATACCCGCATTCATTTTTTTAAACCACAGAAGAACCTCATTTCTTTTCATTTGTAAGCACTTATGTAATTTCTATTTTCAGGGTTTTTTTAACTCTTTTTCTTTTCTTCTTGTCCAGTTCTTTTTTTCTGGGATTTGCGAGGTTCTCCTCCAGCCCAGGATCCCACATCTCTCTGTGTCCTCGGCTTGGAGCTGCTATCTACCCATCAGAAACATCAGAAACACTTTCCCCTGCAGAAATACCAGGGCCCACTGAATCATCCAATGAATCCTTACGCATCGCATCTCATACCCCATTGTATGGCAAAGACAGAGCTGAAAGCGTCAGGAGACAAATTATCTCCATAGCTCAGCTTACCGCTTAGCAAAAGAAAATCAAAAGGAAGATCTTAAAGGCAGATCCTACGGGAAGCCAACATGGTTAGCAATGGAAAGAAATCCCTTCCCTCCCCACTGCAGGTAATGAATCTTCTTTCCCTTTCAGCTGGTCCCAGCCCTCCCCTTGGAAAGCTAATTACCAATGTAGGGCACGCGGGGGTTGGCCATACAGCGTTAACTCTCTGTCCTCTAATGAAGCAGCGCAGCAGATGCTGGGGTTATTCGGAGGTTATAGGTGCCCCTCCAACCCGTGCAGGGAAGCTGCGCCTGGGTGAGGTCACTGCGAGCTCATCCGGAGAGCCCGTTTGGGAATATCTTCAAGACAGCAAACAAAGCAGCAGACAGAAGGGTTAATACTGCTCGATAAATGAAGCAATGTCAAACAAGAGAGGCTTGAATCTTTCTTCCCCTATAATATAATTTGTTGGATGCTGGGAGCCTCCCCTCATTTAACTGGGGCCTTTCTCTCAGGCAAATCAGGGCGGGTGCTGCTTGCACAGCTGCAACATTCATTTCCAGTTCAAGGGTAGAAAAGGAGTTATTTTCTCCTCCTTTGTGTCATCCCAGAATGAAAAAGGAGAAAAATAAATAAAAATCCCCTCTGTGCAGAATATGACACTGAGAGACCATTGTGCTCGGCACAGCCCCCTCCTCCACCCACCCATCACCCTCTGGATACAACGCTCTCTCATTAACTGGACTTTTCAAACAGAGGCTGTCACCCAAATTAATTTGGAATCATTTATTGGATCTGATTCATATCAACTTAACAGGGCTTCAGTTAAGTGCAGAAAATCCATTTCTCACCAGCAGTAATTGCAAGTGTGGTTAGAGGGTAACCCCTTCCAGCACACGCACTGACGGGGCTCAGCAATGCTGGCCCCAGAGGGTAAGGTTTTCACGGGCATCGCTGGAAGCTGGATGAGATAACTCAAAGGTATCCCAAAGGCTTAAATCCAAATGGCACAATGCCTGTCCTCCCACTTTTCCCCCCTCCCCACCTCCTGTTGGCCTCGGTCACCCACAGCTTCTCCTCCAGCTCCTGCTTCTCAGCACCAGATTGACATTCCAGCCATGCCCAGTCTTGGACTTTGCCAGACCTTTTCCTGCATCCATCCTGCCTCTCTGAAACCACTCTTCCTTTCCAGCCTCACTGCCTGCACAACCCTTTCCCATCCTGTATCCAGCACACCAAACAGGACCACATATCCCAGCGGTGAGGGGGAGGTACCCTTGCCATCCGGTGAAGAGCAGGTACCAAACCCTGTAACACAAAATAGACAGCCCCCATGCACCACACCCGCATGCTTGCTGCTGTCCTTGCTGCCTCCTAGGACTGTGGAGGAAGGGTGGGGAACAGTGCTTTTGAACAAGATGATTCCTTCTCTCATCCACTTGCAAATCATTTAAGCCCAGCCAAAGAGGCCTGTCTAGAGAAGAGGTGGAGATGGGCCCATCCCTGTGGTTTTGGTCACCTGGTCCCACTGGTGTGCTCCGTGGCTTTGACAGCTGCTTCCTTTTCCATGGCTGTCAGGTGAAAAAGCCCCGAGCTGAGCTTCCCAGGTGGCCACACGGATGTGTGGGTGGGCACAGCAGCAGGGATGCTCACCAGTAAGCCCGCGCTGGCACCTTCATCCTGCCGTACCACCCACTACACCACCAGCACCAGGGAACAAGGAGACTTTGCTCCACGCAGTTCCTGGGGGATTATCCCTCCCCACGGCTGCCCGCAGTCACGGCCTGCTCTAGCAATTCAGTCCACAGCAGCGACTCCCTTTCATGCCCCAATCTGTCAGGCTGGGGAGGGCTTAAAAGAAGAGGCTGGCTTCCCCATATGCCAGGGGCTTTTCAGTGTCTAAGCCCAGAGCTACTCAGCTGCATGTGTCTTAACAGTGCTGACAGATAAAGGCTTTCATTTCAGCCACGGCATCTGGACCATTGTTCATATATGCCATTGACTGTGCCTGAAGCTCCTCACATACATAAACCGGTTTTCCTCAAGGCATATCTAGTATGAAAGGGTTTTGAATGGACGCACACACACAGCAGGCTGACCTCTCCACTGTGCACGTCTGCCTTCCTTCCCTGCTGCTCCTTTCTTCCCATACTACATTTATTTAGAGGCCTGATATATGCTATGCCTTATGGATAGATTTGTTGTGATGCGGTTACTCTCTGCCCCACTGCCATGCCAGCTTGCTCACGTCAGGCTGTATTTGAAGGCTGTCAGTTATTAGTAGCCACTACTGAAGGTTAAACCCTTATTGTATTGTTACTAGTGCCACCCTGAAGTTTGCTGCAGAAGGTCATGGTCGCTGTGGGCGGCTCTCCCAGGGAGGAGCGGGGCCAGGTTCAGTGCTCTGCTCTTGCAAGACCGCTTCTGGGCACCCAGACTGAGCAGAGGCGTCACCATGATACAGTAGCTCTAACCATATCTGGCACCACCAAAATGAATAGGTGTGAGTACAGTTTGGTGGCCACATTGTAAATCTCATGCCCAGAACAGGCAGGGAAGGCAGAGAGAGGCTGCGAAGGGACGGTGGCTTCCCAGTGCTCTCAGCACTGACACATACTCTGCTTCCACCACCGATTAAAACGCAGTGGGAAGTGGGAGGGTGAGGGAGAACAGAGAGACTCCCTTTCACTGCTGCATGAAGCCCTCTGACCCACTATATGAAAAATTAGCATCATAATACTCGGCAGTATCACGGTGCTGTTAATTCGTCTCTCTTTGTCCTCCTGAAAGATACAAATGGCATCACCCATTACTAATTCTCAGCATCAGAGTTCTCTTTAGAAGAAGCTAACCGATAAGCAAGTTATTCTAAAATCAGACTAACGGGCTTCTGCTGAACCTGAGTGCAGCTGGTGAGCCCGCCGATGCAGAGCACACATTCGTAACACAGCGGTGGGTGAATGAGTGGGCTCAGTACGTTTGCAGCAGAGCATCTCTATTTCTGTTATGGCAGTAGGCATTACCTGGTGCTCAGAGTGCAGGGGAAAAGTCCTCCTGTTCTGCATACCATGAAAATGGGTAGCATTAAAGAAGGACAGTGCAGGAACAGCATCCTCCCTGGTTTTCATAGTCTTTTATGCAGATGCAGAAGAAAATTTTCAAAAGCACGAAGGAAACATTGACCTAAAGCTACTCTCTGATGACAACAGCCACCATGGAGACTGTTTGCAAATCCTGCCCCCAGGCAGAGAAAAAGCCTTTCATTTGAATAAAAGAACGGAGTGGTGGGAGTCAGAAAATTATGGAGCCATGAGCTGGACTTCTATTTCTGGAAAAAATCCTGAAACGAATAATCAAACAAATTTTTTGCAAGCACCTAGATGTTAAGTTGAAGTTAATAGGAATATGTCAAGAATAAATTGCATCAACACAATCCAATTTCCTTCTTGACAGAGTAATTGGGTTTGTGGATGAGGCAGGAGCAGTCAATGTCACATGTGTTCACTTCGGTAAGGTTTATGACACCGGTCTTATATGACATACTCATAAACAAGTTAGGGAAGCATGGCCCAAAGGCAGCTTCTATAGACTAAGTATAGCTTAGAGTAGCTTAAAACTGCTGACATTTAATTGTCAAGTTGGAATGATTCATCAGCTGAGATTTTGCAGTGATCATTCCTGTAGCAGATGTTATTCAATGTTTTCATTAATGGCTTAGATGATGGAATGAGAATGTACTTATTAAATTTGCAGGTGGCATTAATCTGGGAGGGACTGCAGGCACATTTGGCAAGATTAGAATTCAAAATGGTCTTGATAAGTTAAAGAAATAGTCTGAAAATAACAGGAGACACTTCAATAAAGACAAATACAAAGTAGTATACTTAGGAAGGAATAATCAAATTCTTAAATACAAGATGGAGATGGCAGGATGGGTAACGTGTTGGCTGGAAGAAAAGGACTTAGAAAGCATCACATGTGCAGACTTTAGACCATAGTTACATTTTGATGGAAAAAATCAAAATCATATTGGGATATATGAATATAATTTGTAAGACAAATGAAGTGAGTCTACTTTGCTGGAGCAAGGCACTGCTGCTCAAAGGTGGCTCATGAGTCACACAGGTGTCCCTGTCACCAGAGCGTTGGTCTGCAGATGAGCAGAGGGGGAGATGGTTGGGAGCAGTAATTCTCCTGGTCAGAGCACTTTAACTCACTGCTAAATGCCTGAAAACATCCCAGGGGTAAACCTCCCCAGCAGCCTAAACTGAGCAAGATCAGAGTTGCCTTCCTCTGTCCTTCACACCTCCAACCAGCAGTGCAACCCCCTCATGCCACATGACCAGGTGATCGTACAGCCCAAGTGGCCAAACTACCAGTCCTGCAGAAATAAGGGTTTCCTTTGCAGTCTCTCACCAGCAGCTGAACTGGCTGGAAATGAACCCCTCTTTTTTTTACTTTACAGGGGTAGGATTTTAACCAGCTCAGCACTCTGAACCCTCCCTACCCAGCCACTCACCCAGCTATCCCACTGACCACTGGGTAACCAATTCTCAAAACGACTAATGCTTGTATAAACTACTTAGATGTTGCCATCACTAGGCTAAATGGCGTGCATTTTCAATGAAGCCGAATTTCACAATTCTCCTACTCTCAAGCAGGGATCTTTGCCAGCTGCTCATTGCTGCATAAGTCCAATTAGAAACTTGCCTGCCTTCCCTTGGGGAGCCTGTGACCAGTGATACAGTGACAAAGTCTCCCTAAAACAAGCTTGTTTGTTTTCCTTCACTGCTTACTTCCATTTGCTAATAAACAGCCTACACACATATTTAGTCCCATCTAATCTTATGCTTCACTACAAGTGGAAGTGAATTGGTTTCTCTCTTGTATTGCGGGAAAAAAACAGATGCAACCTACGTTCTTTCTAAAAGTCAAGAACCCATTGGAATTCAAGCTGGTTTTTACTGTTCTTCCTGTCTCCCACTCTCTTTTTTTTGGGGGAAAAACAGTCGTCTTCTTCTTTTCCCCCAGAGCAAACATCCTGGAGCGTGCCCAAGCCCAGATACGCCCCCGTTTGCTGGGTTTTGCCGCAAGGACTGGTTTCTTCAAGGAGACAGTTTCAGGCGCAACAGAGCAAATCTAGCTGTTCGCCACCCTGAGAAGAAAGTCCCCGCTCACTCCCTTGCCGTGTCCCTGTTCTCCTCCTTTCTGCCCTAGCCCCTGAGACGTGGCCCTGCCCACCCCCTTGCTTGGTTTGACCCCAAGCGGTGAGCCCAGCTGCGGAGGTGCTGGAGCCATCCAGCCCATTGGACAGCACTTTATCCTTGGGTTCGTTTGAGCAAAAGGCTCTTTTCGATGATCTGGTCTAGGGGACAACCCCACAGCCTGTCCTACCAACATGGCCTGTCATGCTGGGTGGAGAAAGCCTGGGGTACCGCACCGCCAAAAGCAACACACCGTGGAAAAGCAACACGTGTGAGCTTAGATCTCATTAAACTCCCCCAAAACTCCTTTTATAGGATTAAAGCAGGTAGGCTTTAACTAATTCATTGTCTTTCTCCTGGCTGTCCCCTTGGGGAACCTGGCAGTTACTCGCACCAGGAGGTTTAGGTCAGCCATGATAAGCTCACATGTCTGTAAAATATGAATCAACTGTTTATGCTGGGCACATTGGGTACTAGTATGTGAGACTTAACAAATGTTCACGAAGCCAGTTCAAAACACTAATCTTTTACCTTAAGGTACACATTGCCTTAGACAGCTTAAAATACCATGGTGACGGCTGTTTGTTATAGCCCAGGCAAAGGCTCTCTTGAGTGCCTAGAGGCTTTTTTGGCCAATTAAACAAAGATCTTTTACAATCAGAGGGGTCATTTCCCTGGTACAAGTCCACCTAATGGCACATTTGCAGGTAACATTAAAACCCACTAAAAGAGGAGGGGAAAACAGAATTGCAAAATCCCGGGAGTGGCACATGTCCTGCCGTACCCCCTGTATGCACTTGGACTCTCTGTCTCCAATCATCCTTTGGCGAGAGCAGGAACATCTCGCAGGAGTTGTCCTGAGCAGCAGCCTCAATGTTAGTGCTGTTGCTGGGCTCCTGCCTCCAAATCTCTGCTCTCTCACATTAATTCACCAAGTGGATGAACAGTTTGTACAATTATCCCTAACCCTGTCCGGCTCAGGATTGGCTGGAAATAGTTGAGACCTCGAGACAGGGGCTTTTGTTGGGATTTTTTTAACACTACCTTGCTGGCACCGAGTATGCCTGCGACAGCCTTTCTGTGCAGAGGGGGATGCTCTGCAGCCCTCACCCCTACACCCACCGAGGAAGGCGCATGGCTGTGGGTCTGACTGTACAGCATCAATAATGCTGGAAGAGGGCATGTGCCCACAGCCCGGTGCACAACTTGTTGCAGAGTCGGTGCCACCACAGTGGAGGTCTAGGTTGGATGTATGGCAACAAGCTGTTACCCAAAAAGGGCAACAGAAATCTCTGTTGATTAGTAAGAATGATGCAGACGTGGTGTTTTGCTAAGTGAAGGTGTTTGGGTTGTTTGCTAGAGCTGTTTCTCCTGAATAAAGAAGTACAAGGCTGAACTGTGATAATAGCTTTACTGTAATAAAGCACGTTTGAGGAAACGGATTTGTATAATCAAAAAGAGCTCTGCACTAATGCACAAATCGAAGCGGGTGAAGAAACTCTCACAAAATCACCTTAGACAATATAAGGGTTAAAAAGATATGGATGGACCTTGCAAGGGGCTTAGGTCCCTGGACACCAAGCTAACGTGCTTCCCCTAGCCTGTGCTGAAGTTACCGGGGCAAATAACTTTAGGAGTAAAGAGTGTGAACATTGTGGGGGTTTTTATTTCCCCATAAAGATTTTTCTTAATAAAATGATGTGACCCTAGGAAAGCTGAAAAGTGTTAATTGGCTTCTGCTTACTTTCAATGTAATTTGGGAGTGCATAGCCTTTGTAGATCCACTCCCAAACACAAGCTGGAACTCGCACTTGTGATAAGCAAGTTTGGGTTGAAATGACGAACATCTCATTCTTTCCCATATGTCCTCCCCACAAAGGTAGAGCTCTAGACTGGTAATTGTACTCCCTCAAAATAGTTCCCAGTATTTCCCATAAAGCAGGCTCTTATCTCCCTGATAGTGCTTTTTTTTAATTTTATGCCATTTGTCTCCTTGGCTACCTGGCCCTACTCACCTCCCAGTGCCCCAGAGAAATTATATTTTGCCCTTCTTTGGGAAAATATCATTGTAATTTTACTGGAAAGAGTGGGCAGGGGTCAGTTTGCCTCTCAACAAGGTGGACATTGGAGAAGAGTTCAAGGCATCTCTGACCACAAGGATACACTGGAAAAGTGTGCAAAGCCAGGGCCTTGCTCCGCCCAGATCCCTGCAGATCTGACTGCCCCATGGCTTTGTCCAAGCTGTGCCTGGCCTAGGGGCCAACCCACAGATCTGAAAAGAAAAGCTGTTTCCTGCAGTCCCGATACCAGCTCATACAGGATTTAACTTCTCCTGGCTCTTTATGTGGGGAATAGAGGTATGGTGTTTAAAACTCAGGCCAGGTCTGCACTAGGTCAAGGCTAGGAGTGAAGGCTGGAGCTCATCCGGAACGGCAGACGTCTCCAGAGACTCGGCCTCTTGTGGTGAGATTCCTCCAGTGGTAAAACTGGCCCTTTCTGGATACAGATAGAAATTTCACGATGAGGGTGATGGGAAACATGGCCAGGTCTAAAGCCTTATTTCAAGCCTGCCTTTTGTTGTTATTATTAATTTGTATTTAAAGCTTAATTTTAGTGATTAGAAAGGAAGGCAACTTGTCACCATTTGTGCTGCTTATTTACTTCTTGTATCACTTAGGCTTAAAACATATTAGGCAGAAGCACTACACACAGCATCCTGCTGCAGCCCTAGTTAAAATGGAAGCGGTTCATAGGCGCTGGACTGGCTCTTGCCACAGAGGGAACTGCAGTTTTGGTCCAGAGCTACAATGAACAGTTTCACTTACTGTTTACACTTGCTGCTCCGGAGGTTTCTGCACATCCCTGCAGCTGGGGACGCAGGGATGGGCAGGGACCGGACAAAGTTTGCATCACTTGAAAACGAAGAACCTGCCAGATGCTTCCTGTCAGCGATAACTCTTGTTCCTTCCTCCCCAGCTTCTTCTCCCCAAACCTAGCCCTGATTTTGAATCCCACTTTTAAGAGGTCCATTTCCCTTCAGCCATGCTTCTGAGAAGTGCTGCTGTTTCTCCTTGCTCCCTGAGAGGAGGCTGGACCCCAGGAATGGGCACACTGGGAACTGGCCCCACTTTTGGCACGAGGGCGGCTGTCCGAGTGCCCAGAGACACGAAGAGGCCAGACGCAGGAAGCTTTCTGTTTACCCTAATGGGACTGAAAACATGTTTCATAGGTTGGCAAAATATACTGAGAACAGAACTCAGCATGCTGGAAAATATGGAAGTTGGCAAAGGCATTCATGGCATTAAAAGTATAATCGTAAAGGTGCCAAGCATTATATTTGTATAGCTAGCAGGCAGTGGAACATTTCCATCCCGCTAGATGGTCACCAAGGCCCTGGTCTCCCAGGGAAAGGTGTCCTCAGGATCCAGCCATCAGCTGCCAAGTGCTGTCGGCTAAATGCATCAATGTCCAACAGGTCAAGCAGGATGCCCCGTGGCCAGGACGGATGGCAGGCCAGCAGCTATCTCCCAGTGACAGAAAAAACAAGCGGGCCTCCAGGCTGGCGGTGAAACAGACAGAAGTGACTGAAGAAGGAGCAAGTGATTGAGCACCCCTTTGGTGTGGAGATCAAATCCGACTTCTCATCCAATGCCATCCCCATCAACCAAGGTTTGAGGAATTTGGCTTTATCCCTGCTCTGTCACCAGGGCAAACCTGCATAAATATTTTGTCTGTCTTTTCCACTTTCCCTTGTTTACACTGACTGAGCTCATACCATTTACCCACCCTTATTTTGGTGAACACCATGTGCTAAGCAAATGCTACAATATGAGCTGCCGTAGTGTCCGACGCTCCCAGATGGCAGGGAAAGAGGGAACTGGCAAGCCTCAGCCAGCGCTGCCTGACCTCAACCTGATGCAAAGCAGAGGCGTGGGACCCTGCAAATCCTGACATCTGGCTGTGGGCAGCAGGTTAGAGCTCTCCCTCACAAGGGGCTGGTTGAGCACCATCACGCTGTGTCCCCATCATGTACCCCGCACACAGCAGACTGTCAGGCTGGTGCCACGCTAGACCAGCCCTGGCCCCTGCTGACCCCCAGCAGCCACCCACTAACTCCCGTTTTCCTTATAAAGTGCTTTTCCCATCTTTTTGTTCCTCTAGCATCAGAGACTCCTCCTGGGCAGGGTCCCGTAGGTGCCTGCGGCTCCTCACTGCTCAACTCACATTGACCCAGCAGGGCATGGCAGGGTGCAGGGGCAGAGACAGGAGAGTGGGGCCAGGGTATTTCCTGGTAACTTGTTGTGTTTTCCCTGAAAGCATCTTTCTGGCCAATACCATGGGCAGCTGCAGGACAGCCTGTCACAGCCTGTTCCTCACAAGCACTGTTTTGCCTGCAGGAAGTTGCTCCCGTGCACCCCAGATACTGCGGGACACTGAAGGGTAATTTATTTTTTGATGTAAATCTTGGCTCCCAGTGAGAAAAATTGGTCCCTTTTCCCACTGTGCAGTTGCTGAAGAAGCCCTGGTTTTGGTTCACTGTTTATGATTTTTTTCTGTGTTTCTGTGTAATAAACAGTTACCATCAGGAGGAAATCTGCTGCTGGTGGGTGTGCATATCCCGGTTTCACCCGGGAATGTGACCAATTGATCGTGGGGGTGGTGGTAGGGGGGGCCTGGGAGAGGGGAGCTAGGCAGCCCAGAGCAAACGGCCATGGGCCAGGAGCGGCTCTGCTCGTGGGCTGCGTTTTTCCCAGGGGGTGCAAACCAGTGGTGTCAGCTGAAGAAGACACCCCCACCTCTGTCAGGGGCTGCTCCTCTGAGATGCTGCCGTGGTAGCAGTGACGGGGTAGCAACCGTGCCAGAGGCTGCAAGGAGGACTGGAAGGGGACCCCACCAAAACCTTCAGTGTCACCAGCAGAAAGCCCTGAATTTGAGCTTTTGAGCCCAGGAGACAAGGTGGGCACGCTCTGGGCCAGGATCTGCCAGCCCCGCTTTGGCTGCACTGACACGCAGGCCAGGAGCAACGAGAAGTGGACAGCGATGCTCCATTTTGTGTGAACAACCAAAAACTCGCCAGAGCGCAGGAGCCGCTTTGCTTGGCAGCAGCCCTGCTGTGTCGGAGATCACAGCTGGCGAAACCAGCACCTCTGAGAAGGGCCCGGCTGTTGACCAAGGAAGCTGCACCTGCAGCAAACCAGCAGCCCCAGCTCTAGTGAGGGTTATGCTTTGAATATTCACCTTCGTGGTCATGCTTTGAATATTGCCGGGAGTTGGCCTGCATGGCCGTGGCTCTGAAAGCGCCACATAGGCAAAGAGGTCTGCGGTGGATGCTCTTCCTGCCCTGCTGGAGCCTTCCAGCTGTTGGCAGCTGCCCGGCTTAGTCCAGGGGCTGAAGCAGTTAACTACAGAGATAGCTGAAATGTTAAACTAGGTGGCCTATATATGCCAAGAAATGTTCACGATTGCTCTTTGATGTTAAATTTAATCTGTAGTATGCTGTATAAGTACGGTTGGCTGTGCATTTCGTAATAAATTAAGACCTCGTCATGCATGCAGAGAACAGCAGGCAGCACTATAAATGCTGCACACAGTCATTTAAGGTCACAGGGGGAAATCCTGCTGCAAGGCTCCACCACGGTGGTTTGTCTCCCTCCTCTTAGGGAGGCCACCCTGGGGACCACAGCTTCTCCAGCTGGTGAGCCATGGTTTGAGCAGTTCCCCCTCCTGTGCACATGGGTTTCTCCCTCCGTCCTTGTCAGCCCCAGCAAGAGGCATAGAGCCCCTTCCTCAGTCACCAGCACCCCTGGGGCAATTTGGAGATGAGAGACACACTTGGTTTGCACACTGGGGATGAACTTACTTTTTAACAAAAGGATGAAAAGAAAACTAGCATATTCGGGAGCTGACCCAGAAAGGGGCCATCCAGAATTACAGGGAGGCTATAATGGGGTTACCCGATGGAGAGTGGGTCATCAGGACCCAGCCTGGTGTATGCTGCATGGTTTGGTTTTCTTGCGACCTTTCATTCTCAGCTTTGTAGCGACAGGCTCTGAAGTCTTTACCTTGCAGGTCAAAAAGTAAATTGCTGCTTAGCATTTGTCGAGCCGTGGGGAACGCAGGTTCCAGCTGTACTGTGCGTATGCACCAAATGCGCCAGCCCCCAAACCTGGCTTATGAGGAACCTCGATGGCAGCTCACCTCCCTGCTTTGCAAAAAGAGACAGCCAGTGTCCTTTTCAGAAGGGAGAAGTAGTGTCCTTTCTTCCTCCCCTTTCCTCCCATCCTTTTGACCCGAAACTTCGGCAGAGGGAATCGATTAACACAAAGGAGAAGCATCTCACTTTCCATTGGAGATTAAGCTGAGGAAATATCAGCCCACAAGGTGAGAAGAGCAACAAACAACCAGAAGCAGGGAGATAGAAGGGAAAAGCTCACGCAGCCTCGTATTTGCCAATGTAAAACCACTGTGGTGCCTACCCCAACATCTGGCATTGCTCACGTACCCATCCTTCTCAAAGCACTTCGTAACGGTTAGCTAAATTGGTTTACGTTAACAGAGAAAAGGGAGGGGGGGGGAGTATCTGAGCATCAAGGGCACCGGCCGCTGGGGTGCACAGGGCATGGGTGTGGGGAGCACCGGGGCTGGCGTAGGGTGCAGCTCAGGCAGGTGGCTGCCAGCAGCCCAGCAGCACCTTCCTGCCACTGTGGTTTGAAAATACCTCCACTGAGGTGGCACCTGAGCTTTCCCTCGCCTCCAGAAACCCCCAGTAGCAAAAGGCTGGGAGGCAGCCAGGGGGTTCAGGGCAGGGAGGGAAGCCCCTCGCTCCTGGTTTCACGGGGGCGGCAGCATGGCCGCTCTGCAGTGAGAGGATGCAGCGGCCATGACTGGAGCGCCCGGCACAGCTGCCCTTGGAAGTGAGGACTCCGAACGAAGCTTATTCATTAATTTCCCAGCTCAAATCAAAGATGACAGGGCTGGGAGAGAGCTCTGTCCCTGTTTCTATATGTTATTCATTTGCAGCCCCTCAGCGTCATTCACAGCCTTCTAGAGGGGTGAGAGCATTACCAACCCCAGCATGGTGCCTAGGGTTTAGGGGAAATCCCACCTTGCCCCATTAGCTCTGACACCTTTGCAATACCGCCCTCCACAGCCCTCTTCCCCTTTCCCAGCGCTCTGTCCCTCCTGTTTTTGGCTGGGAGACCCCCTCACTAGGGCGTGAGATGTGCTCCTCTCAAGTACCAGAGGACGGACAGCCTGCCTGTGTCACCTGCCTCTGCCTGTACCTGCAAATCAAAGTGCAGGCAGCTCTTTTCCTGCGGGCAGCTCTCCATCAGCTTTGCTTTCCCCAAGGAAACGCCACAGCAGATGCTGAAGCTGTCGGAGGGGCTGCTGTGGTGGCCTCCCCTGGGCACTGCTCCCATCCCTCCCTGCTGCCGGAGGGAAAGGATGACCACTGCTTTCTCTTCTGTTTCGTGGTGGTGGCGGCAATTCCAGGGTTAAAGCCATTGTGGTTTCCAGCTGTGGGTGAGGAGCCAGGCCAGCAATGGCGGGAGGGGGAGCCAGCGGCTGCGGGACCCTGGAGCTGTGGAAACCGTGGGGGCAGGAGCCGTGGCCCCCCGCCAGCACAGCCCGCTGCCCGCCTGCCCACCCTGCCCACGATCACAGGGAAGCAGAAACGCAGCTGAAGGTATAATCACGGACCATTTATAAGTGACAGTCGCGTGGACGCCATGCTGCTGTCGCCGGCACAGAGCCTGGGGATGCCAGCAGGTGACAGACCCTGCTGGGATAATATCAGCTACCTCTTAACATTGCCATACTTTCCGTTCAGATTTATGCTTCTCTGATGTCCTATACACGGCTTATCCATTTTTCTTGCAGGGAATCAGGTTGCCCAGTGTTTGCTGACCACCGAGGAGGGCTTGGGAGATAACTTACCCTAGGTGGAAGGCTCAAGAGAAAGGCAAAGTGTTGACCCAGGAGGTGACACTGTGGTGTCTCATTTATTAGCAGGAGATGTAATATTATTATATGTATGCTTCCAGAGCAGCCCCCTGTAAAGACTGAATGCAGGACCTTTAGATACAGAAGCCACCAGGCTCCTGGAGATAAAGAGACTTGCCCGGTGCCAGAAACAGATGTCCAGAAGGAACAAAACACATGTGGAGAAACTTTGAGGTGCCACAGCTTCAAATTATACCTCATCCAACACAACTGCTCTGGACTTTCACTCCATCACTGCAAGCCCAGCACTGTTGAGAAGAGCATGCCACCCCTTGCTTCCAGACGTGCCACGTCCTTTAAGCCAGCAGAACGGGGCACAGCAACCGCCAGTGGCCAGAGACGGATGCCAAGCAAACTCCAATGAGAAATTAGACACATTTTTTCCCACGAGGCTGATTAACCATCGCAACATGTTTCTGGAATGGGAGAGGTACTCGATTGCCCATCCCACCAGGTTTTGGTATCCAGAGGGAGGCCGTGCCCACCCTGCAGACAGCTGTTGCCTATAGGACGTGCACAACAGGATGGCTTTTGCTCCTGCCACCCACCTGCCTTGTGGAAGGCTGTGGGGGGTAAGGTGACCTGCGGGTTGAGACACAGGGCCAACCTGTTTTGGTTTGTCTGTGTGTTGACTGGAGGCCTTTAGCATCCAGGAAGGTAACTTCTGCAAAGCAGCTTTACAGTAAAGGCTAGTGCTGAATGCCTTTCCAGAAAGTATGCTGTAGCCAAGGAGAAGGACAGGTTGTCAAACTCAATACAGCTCTAACTAGATGAAATTCAAGAAGCTGTGATGGATAGAGGAGTTTGGACTAGGTAGTCTAATCATCTTCTCTGATCTTACACCTTACGGATGTACCACTCGGCGCATTTTCTGTAGCATCTTTCAAAGGAAACACTAGGAAATATTTCCTAGTGTGAGAAAATGACAATCTAAAGGGTGAAAATTGAAGTCAGCAAGTATCTCAACATGCTACAGGGACAACAAGACAATCTCAGATATAGAGCATAAAAGGACTGAAAAGAGGACACCCATGGATGCTCTGAGAGGCTCAGAGCTGATGGGGTGAGTAGGCAGAGGAAAAAGCAGCTATAGGGTAACAGTGAAAAAGCATCGCAGAATTTTGAAAACAAGGGTGGCAATCCAGAAGGGTGTGGGAGGCTGCAGAAAGGGCAAGAAAAAGAGGGAAAAAGCTATTGCTCTGCCTTGGTGTGACCTTCTTTTACACTGGATGGAGTTTGTAGCCATCCTGCCGAGACAACAAAGCCCCTGCAGGAGCCTCGCGCAGGTGCTGGAGCCCCTTTCAGTGATACCGAGGTGCGCGTGGACACCTTCTGACTCCTTCAGATGACACTCTGGGAATAGCTGGTTGACTTTCATTTTTTGTGGGTTTTTTTCCTCCTAAAAATGCCATTTCAGCAAAAACATTGAGTATGTCTTATGCAGCTTTAGGTAAAATTTGAAGAGATTGCTTTTAAAGTTTTTATTCCAATGGCACTTAATTTTTCTGCTTAATTGGGTATACACAAAATTATTTAAAGACAGAGATTCAAATGGAATACTCTGCATGCCCTGAATCAAAATGCCCTGACCTGAAACAACAGTTTTTAAGATTTCCTTGAAAGAAGAACGAAAAGGTTGTGCCAATCTGGAACCCACTTTTTCCTCTTTCCAGGCCTCACCACTTTTCACAGATCAGAAAATACAATTTTCTCAACAGCTTTTTTTCCTGCAACATCTGTCCATCTGACTGTGCAGCATCCTCGAAAGAGAGCAGCCTGGGGACACAGACCCTGCGCTACATCTCTGTGCCTCCCTTCCCAGACAAAAAGGCTACCTTGCTGTTAAAGCAGCTGGGGTCTTGTGAAGACAGTGTCCCCGTCATCATCTTCACCTTCCAGCCCCACCTCGGTGGCAGAATTGGGTCCTTCCGTAAGGAGTGATCTCAGCCCAAACGCAGGACCTGCGGGGACAGGAGTAGCACCCTGGGGATGCAAGGAGATAGATGGCCAGAGCTGTGAGAGGTGCTAATAAAAAACCAGACTCATCTACAGAGTATTGATTATTTCCCCTGCTACGCTGTTGCAAACAGCTGCCTGCTGCATGTAAGCTAGCTGCCTCGCTTCCCCAGGCTGAGACGGATGCGCTGCCCTCCACAAACCCCTTTCAGAAAACAATTTTATCCTTCCACCCAAAGCCTTGCTAACATTAACTAAATAAAGCAGCTCTGCACCCACTAGGTGCTGCATAGGTGGAGGACTTGCTTGAGGATGGCTGCAGCCTCCAGCCCCTCGGGCAGGGACCACCTTGACACCCTGGAGCCTGGGAGGGGACATCGGAGGAAGCAGCGCATCTCGCTGCTAGCTCCGGCCCCTCGCAGCACCCTGCTCTCTCTATATCGCCTCTCCATACGTTGCCCCTGGTTTCTCACAGGCAGGGCGTACCCGCTCATACCCCTCACGGGTATTACCAGACGTGGCTCTTGCTGAGTAGGTGACACACTGGGCCAGCCCCCCAGGGCAGAGCAGGAGGCAGTGCCACTCAAGGGCTTTACCTGCCCCCCCTGTGTTTCCAACCGGCCTTGGAGAGAAATGAAGACTCAGCATTCCCCAGGGAAACAGCCAAATCCTCCCTGTCAGCATCACGGGGGCCTGCTCCACACACAGCCTAACAGAACTGAGTGTCTGCATTCTGGGTTCCTGCGCTGCTTCCTCCCAGCATGTATTTTAATGTGTTCAACGCTGCATATAACAAATCCTGCTGATGCATCTGCCTTAGCACATTTCAGAGGCATCATGTTTAACAGGCTGTCCTATTTGGAGATGCAGAAGGCAGGCTGGTGTTTCTCCAGCCCAGGACTGCACAAACAGCGCCCGTGCTGTGCCTTTGATCTTGGGCTCCACTCATTAGACAAAAGGCTTTCTCCCCCGCGAGGGGGGAGGCTGCAAGACCTTTGTCCCTTGCAGATGCTCCTCCACCAGCTATTCATGAGCGCAGCTCGGGACGCACCCTGGGCCACCCTCTCCCCTCCCGGCTGCTCCCAGGGGACCTCAGAGTCCCCAGCCCTCTGTGTCCCACTCTCTGCGAGTCACCGCCTCTCTCCACGGGCTCTCCCCCAAGCTCAGGATGTTCCTTAGGGACAGTTCACAAACTTTTCCTTTCCCTTTTCCCTCTCATCCAAGTGCCAGGCTCCGGTTGGCTCATGTGGGTGCCAGTGGCAGGCGCAGCCCCTCTCCCTGCTCCCCTCCTCCCTGCCCTTGTTTGCAACACCTCTGTCCTGGTCTTCCCCGAGGCCCACAGCTCGGAGTTTGCTTTTCATCCTTCCTTCTCCACCGCCTGATTAAGTGCCTCAGCCGAAGCTCCTGGGGACAACGAGCTGGTGACTCTGAACTGTTTGATTTCCTCAGTCCTGCGGTACAACGCTGCATGACAACGTCAGCCCCAAGTCACCGGTGCGTACTAGAGATGCTGCAGCCAAGGTTTGATTGGGCACGTACTAAAGCAGCTGTGAAGGAAACTAAAGATTGTTTGGACCCATGTAAGGTTCCAGTGCTGGGCAGGTGAAAGCCTCCCACAGACCGGCTGCTGCCTTTGGTAAGTCTTCTCACAAGTGCTTCCTGCTGCAGAGGGTTGCTGGTCGCTCCTGCGAGCTGTGTCACACCCCATGCCTGCCTGCAAGGAGTCACAGGGGAGATGCTGCCTGCATCCATCCGCCTGTTGCTTGGGGAGCTGGAGAGAAATGCACATGAAAGCCCGAGGTTACTTATCAAACCGCGGTCGCACAGACCGATACTAATGCTGTGACGATCCACCCTGACGATACGATACAGCATCAAAGAGAGAGGGGAGAGGGGCAGAGCTCAGAGCGCGTTTTGCGGCAGTTGTCCTGCCACTGAAATGCTCGGCAGGGAGGAAAAAGGCTCTTCCCAGGCCTCTGAATGAGGAAAAGGTGGGTGGGTGGGAGATCTGGGCGGTCTCAAATAAAGCCGTTGCTGCAGAAGGCCTCTGGTTCTCATTTATGAATTCAAATCTTGTCTGAGGGTAATATTTTCAAAAGCACGTTTATACGTGCCAGAAATAACTCTGGAGCTCCTCGTGACATCGGATGACACAAATGTTTGAATCACTTGTGAAAAATGACGTTTACTACTTCTGGAACTCTTACCCCGATGCAGCAGCCTGAGCTCTCCTCAGAAAACTGCCCGTTGCTTCTTTGAAAAATTTTGAGATCTCCTTGAATGCAAATTTCTCTTTAAAAAAGCCAGCATGACATATTTTGACTTTCCTTGTTTGACAATATAGTAGTTATTTCATCTCAATAATGTAAAACATGATTGTTTCAGCTTTGCCTTCTCATTTTGCTCCGTGTGCTTTTGTATTACATTATCATATTTCAATGCCACAGAGCCCAGATGGAGTACGTATAATATTTCATCTCTTGTACACATTCTGGCACAATCACTGAAAATTTTGAACTTTATCACAGGAAAATATTTCATTAGCTCCAAGTCAGGACTGGATTTGGTTTGGAATTTTGATTTTTTTTTTTTTTAAATATAAAATCTTTAGCTTTTTTCCCCCCCTCTTATGCAGCAAAACCAGCTATTAAAATGTCAGCTATTCCCTCTGAAGAAATGCTCTATTTCCCAAAGATTCATTACTTGGCCTCTGTGAAATGAGAGATTTCAGCCCAGTTCCCAGTGGACGAGCCTTCAGTTTCTAAAAGGACACCCTTGTGTTTGCAATGACCTCATCGCACCGGACGTTTCAGGATAAGGCTCCCCATTAGGGTTTGTCCATGGGGTTAAAGAGAGTTCAAAGGTTCCCACCCCAATCCCGCCTCTCCTTGCTTCCCTCTCCCTGTGCCTCACTTGGGCACATTGCCCTTCTCCTGTTTGCGTGCTCCTTCTCTAGAGCGGCTCAGTGAAACGAGCTGGGTCAAACAAACACACCGGAAACCTCACTCAGAAAAACAGGGAGTGGCATCAGGGCAGAGACAGAGCTGGCCCCTGCTCCGCTGCCACCACTCCGGGTGCTAATCGCTCCCGATGTTTGCTGTTTACCATGTTGCCATTCTCTTTCATTACAACCTCATCTGGTCTGAGCTAACTGCAACACTAAAATGCCAGGATGCCCATTTTGCTCTCCGAGCATCCCTCCAGAGGGACCTAGTGATGCGAGCCTCTCTCCAGGACAGGCTCTGGCTGAGGCTGGTGGGGAGAGCTGGCCCTGCAGCTCTCTGTGCAGAAGCAGAGCCAGGCTGCACGAACTCACTTGGAAAAAATATGTGTGTTCCCCTGCGCCCAGGTTTCTTCTCTTTCGCATTTTACAGGGAATTGTGTAACAGTCCTCGAAACCACGGGCCCATGGCCAGAACGACCGAGGCCCCATTTGGATTGCAGAGAAGGAGCGGGACAATCGCGCCGCTATCCCTCGCTTGGCCCTAACCCTCTAAACACGCAGAGATGAAACATCCCCCTGGCAGCTTCCCAAAGGGATGGGTGGGGCCAGGAGCCTTTTGTTGCTCCCAGTTACTGATTTATTTTCATGCCCCCCCCCCTTCCCTCCCAGGAGCCAGGCCCTTGGACGCTGCTCTTTGTTCCCACGCGCCGAGCCGCGGTCACGCGTGGCCCAGCCGCGGTCACGCGTGGCCCAGGCGCGCCCCCCCGCGTAACCTACGGACAAGCCGCACGGAACCCACGCGTAACCCCCAGGTAACCCACGCACCGCCCAGACCGGGCGGGCAGCC
>WAAD01033151.1:166284-188655 GCA_013389945.1 Fregata magnificens | reverse complement strand
TCCGGCCCCCCTTCCCCGGCGTCCCCTCGGAGAGGGCTCCGCGGAGTCGGCGCGGGCGGGGGATGGATGGATGGACGGATGGACGGACAGGGGCGGCAGGAGAGGGAGCAGCCCGTGTGCTGGCTGCGCACGGCTGCGGTGGGACCGCCTCAGTCCGGGCCGTGCGTGGTCCGGGTGGAGGAGGAGGTGCTNGCCCTGCGAGGTGATGCGCAGGCGGGTCCCTTGGCTGGGAGCTTTGTGGCAGGGGCTTTCACTGGGCTGTCACTCCACTCAAAGGCCGGGGTCCCATGTTGCTTCTTTCCTGGAAGTGCCCGTCTTTTTCTGCTTGCTCGGGAAGAGTCACAGCAGGACCACGGTCCCCAAATCGGTGCCTCAGGCACCTGAAAGGGGAGGCTGTGTCCTGACCACCGCATGGGCTGGGAGGTCAGCCTCGATGGCTGAGCCGTGCCTGGGCTTGGGATGAGGGAGGCTGGCACAGCTGCGCTCCCATGGGAGGCAGCCCTGTAGGTGTGCCGGGGAGCCCTGGCTGCAGGGAGGGCTTGGCCATGGGGGACAGGGTGGTACTTGGGCTGGGGATGGAGGGAGAGGGATGGGGTGAGAGAGCTGTGCTGCAGGAGGGAGCTGGGGAGAGGAGATGGGACAGAGCCTCTGCCGTCACCGGAGGGGGAAGGTGAGGTGAGCCAGCTCTCAGCGGGCTCAGCATCCCTGCCTGGGCACTGGCGCGTCCCTGCGCGCTGAGATGTCTGCTGTGCCACTTGTGGGGCCTGGCTGTCCCTGCTGAGCAGGTGCACTGCTCTGTCTGGAGCAGCAGCAGCCCTTAGGTTTTCCCGGTGAGTACCGCTCTGACTGAGCAAACCGAGCTGAGGAAGAAGCAGCACCTTATTCAGTGTCTGCTCCTTGCTCTGCCCCCGCACTGCCTGGAGTTGGAGTCTACTGAGCCTTTCCCTTACCTGACCAAAGTCCCTGTCCCTCTTGCAGCTGCCCAAGAGACAGGACCAACAAAGCCTGAGCTGCAACTGATTAAAGGGGTACCATTTAATCCATCTCCTCTGCCTGCAGAGGCTGGGAGGTTTAAATGCCAGCAGCAACCAAAGCCTTGTTGACATTAGGGCTACCGCCAGTACAGCTAAGCCATGAGAAACTACAGAGTATGCAAGAGCACTAGCTATTCTGGACTTGGCATAAATAACTTGCTCAGTAACTCTATCTTGCACTAAAGCAGAGTGTGCTGAATAATGATGTTCAGGGCCTGTGGATGGGGAAAGTGGTTGGGGAAAGTGGTTTTCAAACAAACAAATAGTAGTTACGCTCTAGGCAGGGGAGTCCCCCCGGGAGGAAGTTTTCTTAGAAGAGTTTTGGTGAAAACCAAAAATAAAAAAAGATCCTAAGACTCAGCATGAAGGCGGCTCAACTAGCCCTAACCGTATCTCAGCTAGGTTGCATAAATACACCTGATGCGTGCACAGTGGTTTGCGAGGGACACCAGGGACCTGCGGTGTCCTGGTGCTCTCCACAGAGAGGGGCTGGGTACTGATGGCAGCTGGGAAACGTGGGACCTGGTTGCTTTAGAATGTGTCTGTGTGGTTTTGTTCTTTGTCTGCCGTGCAGAGTATGGTCAAGGGAGCTCTTCTCTGGGTAGGTGGCTTGTCCCAACCAGGAGGCTGAAGAGGTGATGTCTGCCGTACAGTCTCAAGGGAAATTGATCTCTTCTGCTTGCGGGCCTGTAGCGAGGGTTTATTGTAGGGAGATGTGAGCACAAGAGCATCTCCAGAGATGTACATCAGGGCGGGGCTTGGGGTGGACATTGATCCGTGGGAGAATAAACCACAGAGATGCTCTGCCCGGAGGTTTTCTGTCCATTTGGAGCTGCTTGGAGGCTGGGGCCTGATCCAAAGGGAAATGTTTTTCTGTTCTTCCCAATGAGCATCAAGTGCTGAAGTGTGCGAAATGCCCGGAGCACATCTGCAGCTGGTGTTTGCTTCTCCTGCAGCTCTCTGAAGGTCAAAGTGTTTGATAGGAGGGGCTGGGAGGGATGGTTCCACATGCTGGTTACAAGCATCACTTTGAACTGGTTTGCATCATGAAATGTTTCTTGCTATGTGTGTGTTTGGTCCTCATCCAGTAAGTACCCAAACTTCTAATGAGAACTGCTAAATGTTGTTACAACACAAAGAGTATCTCCCTCTGCTGCAGGCATGATGGGCTGCCTTGCCACTGGGCTGCCCAGGAGGCTGCACATTGACCTGGGTGGAGCTGGGGGGTCTTCTGGGCTGGCAGAAGTGAGAAGAGACCAACAGGACCATGAAGTGGGGGTGTCTGCCTTCCTAGCGCTACATTTTTGGTTTCAAGCCTTCTCCTGGCACAGGGAAAAAAGCACACGTGCACCAGAAAGATGTTGAGATTGTTTATGTTCTGCTTCTGGCCTGGTGCCAGGCGGGAATGGCTTGGTGACCTTGGCACTATTGGGACATTATTTATAGAAGGTAGATCTTCTGGGTTTTGTATTTTTGACGTAGGAATGTGAAAACAAGTCTTAGGAGGAAAAGACCCAGTGCTGGCCCCCAAATACATTGGGACTTTCTCCAGACCACGAAAAACAACACTTAAGCGGTGACCAGGTGTTCCCCGTTCACATTGCTTCCTACCTTCCCTTGGAAGATATGGGTTTGGTTCTGTCCTGGTGATCACAGGCTAGCACGAGTTCACTCCATGTTTGAAGAGTTCTTGCTCAAGATGCTAAAAGGTGTTCACAAAGACAAATGCAGCTATAACCAAAGACGCTTTGATGGTTCAGACATGAAGGGAAACGACAAAAGACTCTCTGGCCTTCTTGGGTTTCTTCTGCTTGTGAAGCTCTATGTCATCTGCAAGGGTTAATGCATCTCAGTGTGTTTCAGTGCCCATCTGTGGTGCTGGTTAGCGTGGCTGCCCCTGGATGACAGATGGAGAAAATGAGGCTTGGAGATGCACAGGGTCTTGCTGGATGACCTAGCAGACAGGAGCCCGTGCTAGCCCCACAGCCTTGCCTCCCAGGGCTCTGATAAAACCCCAGCGGCAAACTTCCCCACTGGGTTTCTCAATGTGGGTACGTTTCTCACCCTCATCCTGTGAGGGGTGTGTGTGTTCCAGTTAGCTAAATCTATAAATGTCTTTCTATCCCTCTGTATGCAAAATAGGAACTTACTGAGCACATTTGTGCATTGGTTTTGATGGGGGAATCCTTGCCTAGGCTGTACCTGACTCATCTATACCAGACCTTGGTCGGACACTTACCCAGCTCATCTTACAGGGCAAAGCCAAGGACCCAAAGGATGTCCAAAGCCACAGAGTCTGTAAGAAAGCTCTAGTCCAGATCTGTACTGACCACTGCTGTGGTTGTGGGGAGGAGGGAGGAGACATCTGTTGCCAAAACAGGGAAATGATCGAAACGATTGTAGCTGGGTCTAATGCTAAAGGTGAGAGGCTTCTGCTGATGCTGGTGGTCAGAAACCGTGTGCTCACTTTCTGTACCAATGGGGCCAAAATCAGAAGCCTGAGCATAGGGACTGGTAGCTGGCTCTGTGGCTGCCGAGCTTCCTAGAAGTTTTTGTTAGGGATTTGGATTCAGATAATTTAAGTCAAAGGTGCCGAGGAGAGCATGGGGAGAAAAGCAGTTAGAAATAAATCAAACAGTGATTCGGTAGTCTGGTCTCCTGGGGAGTGGTATTAGCAGTATGGGTTGATGTCGCGGGAGATGTGCACAGAGGAGTGTCAGATAATACTGGCCACCAGCAACCTAATTATTTGTTTGAAGGGATTCTGTGTTTTATAGGGAGATTAGCGTGTAGTCCCCTTTGCAGCTGCCTGCTGCTGCCTACAGGAGAGAAATCCTTTTCTTATTAAAATCAGGCAGCACTTCAACTGCCCGGCCCAGAGGGGCAGGAGGAAGGCAGGTGCAGGCAGAGCAGCACACAAAGGCTTGCAGCCCTCTTGTTTTTAGCCATATCCTGCCTGGGTTGAGAAAGTAAACAGTTTGAGGCCATGTCAGCAGCTGAACAAGAGACCTACAGAGAAAACCCACAAGTCTTCAGGAAACTCTGTGGGTGACTCAGCTGGTGTTTTTGTCTGAGTACGCGTTCATTCAGTAACCCACGATGGCAGCAGAAGTGCTCTTCTGTAGTGGTGCCATCTTATGAGTGAAATACAAACCTCTCCGGTTGTTTGTGGTCATGGAAAGACTCGAGAAGCTTTTCCAGCTCACAGAGGTTATTTCAGGAATCCCACTGCTGAGCCCTAAAATCATTCCAACACTTGTTGGGCGCTGCAGTCTCTTTCTGGGCTCACAGCTGGGCCTGCTGTAGATGCAGATGGCTGTGACAAAGAGCAGGCAGTTTCCCGAGGTCAGCCTGTGCGCGCCGTGCTTCCTAACCCATCTTCCTTACAGCCAAGAAGGTGCCTTTAATTCAGCCTTCCTGGCTCTCTCGCCCTGCCTTGCTATGCACAACATATACCCATCTAGGCAGCAGCCTCGCTGGTCCGCTGTACGGTGTTGCTGCAAAGCTGTGAGAGATACACAGGCGATGGCTTGGGTGCAGATGCTCTGCAGGAAAGGAGTTCCAGGAAGCAGGCTATCCTCTTGGAAAACAAGGTGTCTTGAGGTCCATGATTTTAAGTCCCTCTGAATCGTTCTGTTGGACATTGAATTTTAGCTGCCTGGCACATCTTTCAGGGTAAGTGTGTATTCCCAGGAGGTAGAAATGCAAGCTGCTTCCTCACAGAGGGGAGAGGGAAACTCAAAAACTGCAATGCTGAGTCCAGAGGAGCTGGGTGGTATTGGCTTTTCACCAAAATTTTCTATGTGGCCTAGGAAAAAAAGTTACTGTAGAAGCTGCTTAATAGCAATAAAGAGCACGCAAACATCGCTTCACAGAAAGCGGAAATCTGCCAGGAGTCAAAGGCTACATCGAACAGGATTGAAGAATTTAGACCATCTGTCTGTGCATTCCCAGGTTGTTTTCATGGTAAGTGGGAATAAAATTTAGCTGCCTTTAATACCAGCATTACTGGTGGAGTCTCTGGAAGTGCTGGCCACAGATCGGGCGTGCTTCTGAACAGCAGGCACCTATAATGCATCCTCCCACCCTCCTCCCCCATTGCCCTGCCCAGTGCAACTGTTTGCTCATTGCAGCATATGAATGTGTTCTTGCCTTGTCTGCTGGTAAAAACCTAGCTGCTGTACAACATGAGTTCAACAAGTCCCTTCCGTGAGCCGTGTCAACGTCCACTGTTTAAATCTATGGTCAAGTAGGATGCATTGAGGGTTGATGAATGAAGGAATAATAAAGAAGTTGAGCTCGTCTCCTCCAGCCAGTTTGTTCCGTGCTCCACATCACTGTGCAAACCAAGTGCCTTTCGCTGGCGCTCGCAAAGAACATGGGGGAGAAGAGACCAGCCTGCAATCCCCAGAGCCACTGCTGCGTGGGAATGACATTACACGTAAGGTAATGGGGAAGGTGTTGACTAAAATCTGACACTTCTGTGTCATGAGCTGTTCTAAGCGGGAGGCTGTGCTATATGCTTGCTGATAGAGATGTATATATACACACATGCACGCAGCAAAGCACTATGTGTGTGTATACACACGCACACTGCTGTTGTATGATGCTGCTATGACTGTAGCTTGTTGTATCCAAGTGTTTGAGACTTAAAATTGTAGAAACAAGGAGAGATCCTTAAACAACCCTTGATAGTAGAGATGGGACATCTGGCACCTCTGCATTTTCCATGGTTACTTGAGACCCTGTTTTGTCAGTGCTAGCACTTGGCTTCCCGGGTGTCCCTGTTGCCTCCTTGTCTCTGGGTAGAGGATTCAAACAAAGGTAGGGAGTCAGTGTGTGATTTGGCAAGGAGAAGGACGAGTCAGTAGTACCTTTATCCTTCCTTTCTTAAGGCTTCTCTCACATGCACCAGGTGAGAGCGGGAGAGAGTTCCTTGAGGGGTCCTTGTGGGACCTTGCAGTTCTTCTCAGATATCGCCCGTCACCAAGGCTATTGATGCCACGCTCTGGTGTCCACCCCTTTGTCTCCTCTCTGCTATAAAAAGAGAAATCTTGCTTTAGTTCCTTAGGCTGATGTGTGTCCTCTGTGGCTGTAACTAATAAGAGCAGGTCTACTTAGGACATAGCTTCTCCGTGCCCAGCAGAAGAGAAGGGAACTTCTTTCCTTGCAGGTTGTTGTCTAGTTTTTTTTATAATCCCAAAGTGTGACTCCATGCTGCGAGATCGGCAAAAGTGATACAATATTTGCCTAGGACTAGGTAGTGAAAAGTTGACTGTAAGGATCAAGAATTTGTCTTGCTCATCCGTATAAAAGCAGTCAGAAACCTGGTCTCACTCATCTTCTAGGCTCCTCCTGTGGTCTACGGAAAGAGGTAAGCCATTGCAGGAGATGCATCCTGTCCTAAAATAGGCACCTCTGGGAGATGGCTCACCCTGCCTATTTCCCAGGGAGCCAAAAAGAGGGGGGTGAGGAGAGCTGTAGGTTCATGTTGTATTTGACACTTCCAAGCCCCACTCTCTCCACCTGTGAAATGCTTTTATTCTGCACTGGGGACAGACTCCGAGTGTGATCCTCGCAGTACACATACACTGGCCTTTTGTGGAAGCCGGAGAACCTCTTGCGCATCAGAGGCATTGTCTTTTTCAATCTTCTTTATATTATTTCCGTTTTCTGATGAAAGCTTTCTAAAGGGTACTTGTGTGCTGAATACCCATTGCTGATAATGCACGTTACGAAATCCAAAAGGATGGTTGAGATTAAATGTCACGCACTTCACAGTCGGGGAATTCAAAGAGCCTTGTTGATCTGTGCATAATTCAGGGGTTGACAGCTCATGCATAAACAAACGTGTGCACATACACATACATGCGTGCATGCACAGAGTGTTTTCCCCTGACTTAACAGTAAATAAAAGCAAAGTCAGGTTTGTATCAGCTCCTGCGGGGGGTGTGGGTAGGTGCAGCATTTGTGGGAAAAGCCTGTGGGTTCTTCGGGGCTGTTTGATCTGAGAACCACACTGGCAAAAGCGATCGCTTCTTGGTAGTGCGGCGGGCTCCGCTCTGCCTTCCTCCCCTGTGTGGCAGAGCACTGAGCTGTGGCTGCTTTGGTTTTACGCATATGGGTTTGATCTGACCAGGAGGATCTTCCGAGAGCTGCTGGCGTGTGCGAAGGCGATATCGATGTGAGGTTCACCCTAAGGTTTCCACAGAGCTTTCTCCCACCAGCAGGGAATGAAGACAGACAGAAAAAAATTGATGCCATGCTAAGCTGGTTGTTACTCAGGCCAGGAAGGGCATTTCTGCCTCTGGTATGTCGTGTGTAATGAACCGAGTGCTGCACAGGAGTCCGTAGCCTTCCTCAGCAGCACGGGGTATCACGAGGAGGCAGTCGGCCCTGGTGGGGTACAGCCTGGCCAGTCGCTTTTGAAATGTTGTACCTGCTGAGCATAAGCCACATGAACTTGGGCCGTAGGTTTACTTTTTGTATACAACTGGGAAAACTGAGCTCTGAGAGGTTAAATGACCCCGTCTTGGTTGCATGGAGGGGCAGCAGCACTGCCAAACCTGTAACCTAGTATTTTGACTTTCAGGCTGGCGATTCTGTGTGATGGACTGTAATTCTGTTTCTGAAAACAGCTGGTTTCACTCCCAAGTGCTTCGTTGCAGGAGGGACCACTACTTGTGGCTCCTCACCGTTCTGGGGGATGCTGCAGGCTGGTGATCCACAGACATGTCCCCATGCACCACGCACTGCCCCACTAGTGGATTGCTAGGAATTTCTTTTGAGGCGGTTTGCCAGCGACTTGTGAATTAGCAGAGCCTGTGCTAGCTCTGTCAGCAGCTATTTAGAAGTTTTCCTCTAAATCTGTCTTCCTAGCTCCTGTTTGCCCAACATGGGGAATTTTGCATCTAACATTTTTAGCATTAACCTGTTGCTATAGAAACCGCTAAGGTGTCAGAGGGAGATTTTTGCCACTTGGGGATAGGCTACCAAGTCATCAAAGTATGTGCTTTGTTGGGAGGCCTTCTGCTAAGCAACTCCCCCAGCCCGTCTGCATGTCTGTGCTTATTTCGAGTCTAAGGAGCCACGAGGGAGTGATAAACCTGGAGTTGTAATTGCATGCGAATGAGCAGGGCTTAATATTGGCAAATTGTTTAAGGAGGACGTGAGAATGTGTTCCCAAGCTGCAGGTGATGGGTCCAAGTGATGCATATGGGGGTAGTCCAGGGCCGAGAGATGAAAGGTGGTATTGTTCTCTAGGACAGTAAATGGTTAACCTAGAAGCAGGAGTCAAGGCTCTTACTGACATCTCCCAGCAGGGAGTCTGGGACAAACTGCTCCCTGTGGCTTTGCTCTCCCCTGAGACTAAAATATAGGTGAATGCCAAAATACTCTTGTCCGGCAGCCTGAATTGTCTTTACTAACCAGTCTTGAGATTGTCATCATGCAGCAGGACCCAAAGCAAGTCCACACAAATCAAACCGTAGCTTTTATTTATATAAAAACAATATATAGTTGATTTATTAATATATAATTTAATTTTAGTTATATATAAATTACATATATTTACAAAAGTAATACGCTCTTACAGGATGTGGATGTGAACATGTAATATGGGAAATGCTCTATAACATAGGGTTGGTGACAACTCAGCTGTTGACTGATGGTCACTCGGGCCATTTCATATCAGGCCTGATTTACAGGACTTCTCTGTCATAGAAGCAAACTTTACTGCTTGCACGAGAGGCACAAGTCCTGCGAGTGCCTCTGTGCCTGGGACTCAGGAAATATCTTGGCTAGACCAAAAGGCGATGTCCCTGCTTAATGCAAATTTATTCGTCTGCCCTTTTTTCCCCCCCTTTGTGTGTGCTTCGATTGCACATCTGGTCATATCATGACAGACTATGGGAGAAGAGGAACCCATTGCTTTCTACAAAAATGGAAGAAAAAAAATCTGACGGTGCTGGGGCGTCCTGCAGCAGCTGTTCTCAGGGTGGGGCTGCAAATCCAGGCACGATACAGGTCAGGAACCTGCTTTTGGGGTGCTGGAGTGGCACAGCCTTATTCGTTTCACCTTCCACTTCACGGCTGTAGACATGTTGGTAGTTTATAAATTGCGGTAGTTGCATTGTGCTGGGTAACTTACTGGACCTCCGATAAAGAAATAATGTTGCTGGAGATGTAGCTCATCTTCTTTTGGGGGAGAGTCCATCCAGAATGGCTTTGAAATCACTGCCTCAGTGACGGTATACGGAGAGATGTTGTGCTTGTGTGTGGCTGAGGGGACCGAATCTCCCAAATTGTAATTTCGTACCATTTCCTTTTGAGTTCTGGAAAGGGACAGAGCTAGAGGATTGTTGGGAATAAAGGGCATCAGCTTCCTGGAGGGTTTCTGAGTGAAAATTGTCAAGTGTCTGGGGTCACAGTAGAAAGAAAACCTGGGGGGGGGTTTGAGGTTGTTGGGGGGAGAAGTGCCAAGAAGCCTCATTTTACTGTGAGAATCCAGCATTCAGCGGTGTCGTGGGTACACAGCAGGTGTCTGGGCTTCTCCCTGGTCCCAGGGTTACTTTCTGTAGTTTCCCTGAGCCTGTGTGTCATTCCTCAGGTGTGAGGCATGGGCGGCGAAATACAGAGTTGCATCGGATTTTCTGTAAAACCGACCTATATTACCCTATTTGATTGAAGGCCCTCCCGGCTTTTTAAAGTTGCTCTTTTCCAGTAGCAAGGTTTGATTTACTCATTTTTTTGGTGGTTTGGGGTTTTTTTTGTGTGTGTGTATGTGTGCATATGGGTTTTATTTTTCCTTCTAATGTTTCCCTGTAGAAATCATCTGCAGGACAGATGGCCCGCTAAGCTTCTGGGACTGTCTCCCACAAACACCTGTCTAAGGCAGCTGTGAAATCAAAGAGGAATTCTCCTCTTTTAATGCCCTTAAAGAAAAACACCACCCGATCCCAACACGTCTTATTTCCTTCTCTCTCCATCCTCCCGGCTCCCTGGGAAACTTAACTGCTCGATGGTGGCCATCCGAGGTGAAGGCGAGGGGCTGGGTGCTGGCTGTGGGCTGAGGCTGGGACACGACTGCCTGAGCCATCAGGGAGAGTGAGGGCAGCTTTAGGGTGATGGATTGCTGCAGTCGGCTGGGCTGAGAGCCTCGGCGGTGGGGAGGAGGATGATGGAGGGGATGGACTCATATGTAAATAATACAGATGGGAGTCGCTGAAGCAGCAGATTGTACCTTGTGTCCTTTGTATTTGCAGCCAAAACACTCCTCAGCAGCGAGGAATGGGCTACTTGAGAAAGCAGAATAGTGTGGCCAAGCTTGTACTTGGGGGGGTGTGTGTGTGCGTGCACGCGTGTGACGGATGAAGCGTGAAGTCTGTTTGTCCCCCATGTTGGGAGCCCACCGAGCCATGTGCAGTGGGGCTGCGGTGGGGCCAGGTGTCCGACTGGGCACCTGTGGGTTGTCGTGTGTGCTGGTCGCCGTAGCCGTGTAGGGTGCCTGACCGAGCGTGTTCAGTGTGTCGCAGACAGCCCTGCCAGCTGCTGCGGGGAGCAAACAAGCATTTCTCCCACAAGGTGAAGCCTGGGTGCCCTGGGCCACCATGGAGGGGTTGGCGCGTTGCTGCAGGTGGTGGTTAGCAGACCGGCAGGAGTGTGGTTGCTGTGTTTAATTATAGCTCCCATTTGAGAAACTAGTAGAGCAACAGGGCTTTTTTTTCATCTTCTGGGGAAACTGAGCACTTCGCAGCTTTTGATTAGGATAACATGTCCTGTTACATGGAAGGAAACTTTTCTGTGCTCCCTGCAAAAGGAAATTTGAAACCTATAGGCAATAAAATCCTTGAGCTGGGCCATACCTCCCAGACGGTATGGCTTGGCCCCTGATAGTGGTCCTTCTTGGGGCAGGATGTTTTTATGGCCACAGGGAGCTTGCAGGCAGGAGCTGCGGCGCCTGGGGGCAGCAGGAGAGCCCGGGCTGCAGGAGAAGAGCTGTGTCAAGGAGGGTGCAGGGGCTGAGCCTGCCTGGGGGGGATGCAGCCCTAAAGCAGGCAGAGGGGAGAGTTCAGGATGTGTGGGAAAGGCTGAGGAGGCTTTGGAAGTCCTTTTCTGCCTGCAGTGGTGACAGGGTAAAAGTAACACAAATTAACTCTTACCTTCCCACTAGGTTGTCCCCTGCTGAGTGGTGATGCTGGCCGCATCCATTGTGTTCGTGGTTGCTGGAGCCGCATTAAGCACAGGGTGTCAGCGCCTTGCACGTGGTGGCTGCAGGGCCAGCTCTGCACCGCTCACAAATGGCATTGGAGGGCATCCGGCCGTGTCTGGCCATGGGCATGTCTAACCTGCAGGGTGAGCGTTGGACGTGCCTGAGGCAACTCTTCGTGCGTCACAGGTGGTTTGGGTTTTGAGGTTTCCTTTGGCTTGTCTGTAGGAGATGATCTGAAGGTACCCAGTGAAGATGCCTTTTGACCTAGGGATTTTGCTTTGCATTTTCATCGTGTGTAGGGGCAGGATATCTACTGTTCAGGTTTGTAGGTTTTCCCTAGGGGGGACACAGTGTCCCTGTGCCTGCTTGAGTTGCTTAACGCAGCAACAGGGCTGTGGCAGAGCTGGGAATGAACCTCTGGCAAGAGATGCTTCCTGCTGGTGTTGGAAAGAGTCTTCTATACTGAAAGGGCTGGTGTTCATGTGGGAAGGGAGTCCCATGTACCTGGCTTGTTACAGTGAGAGCAGGTGAGGTTCTCACTGTAGAAGAACAGATACAGGTGAGAAATCTGAAGTATCCCTGTAGCTTAGGTGTACAGACTGTGCCAGACTGAGTGGGAGCAACCACCACATTATGCTGCCATGGTGGCTGAGTGCTAATTGTTTTCACTGCCTGAGCATCAGGTTATTTTTGGCTTGATCAAGTTTCTTTCCCTGCAGGTCTGAGGCTTCCTGACCTGCAGAAACTGCTTTGGGAGAGTTCCTCCCAGCAAAAAAATGCAGATTATTCTGTTGTTGTTTTAAGATGCGTTGCTAGCCCAGAGTGTGCAAAGCCATGTGCTGCAGCTGGCATGGAAGAAATCCACTGGGAGATGGGAATAGCGATGTGCTGCTGCAGCTGGCTGGTGGCCCACAGGTCCTAATCATCTAGATTTCCGTTCTGGATAGACATCTAGGCAACGAGCTGGTTCAGTCACTGTGGGTTTGGGATGTGCGGTTGCAGAAGTACAGCATGGAGATAGCTGTACCTTCTTAGTTATATGAGACGTGCGGAGTTCTGGCTTGGGGTCCGCTCCACCATGGGTTTCCTGGGGAAACTTGTATTAGGCTGTTTGGACAGGATCCACAAAGATGCTTTGTGGCTCGCAGGTGTGTTGTTGGGTTAGACACAGGGGATTTGCTTCGTCCCTCGGGATTTCGGAGTCCTGAAGTGTCAGAGGTTGTTTACCAAGAGTACATAAAAGTGAGCAGACTGAGCCTTCACATGTGGGGGGAAAAAATGAGTCTTAGATCCTACTCAATTAGGCAAGAGCCTAATGTTTGCAAGAGCCAAGGTATTTAGTACGTCTGTGGATCCTGTCCTTAATCTCCTGGTCTTTCCAAAGTGGGGATATCATCTGTCCTGAAGGTGCAGGGCTGTAGTAAGGTGAGATTGTGAAACACTGAGATACTTTGTTAATGAGCCTCATGGACAAGAAGAAGGAAAAGGTGGCTGTCTGGTGGAAAATAATATGTGGAAAGTTATCTTTCCCCTTCTGGCTGGTCTTGCTTTTGTATGAATGCTCTGACCTGTGCATCCACTGCCTCTCTTCTTTGCCCTGCCTGTGTGTTTGAGCCCAGGCTTTTTTGCTGTCTCTGAGACCACGCAGGTATGGGGTCCAGAGCAGCTGCTATGGACCTGGCACCGTCCTCACCGGCAAAGAGACAGGACCACCAGAGCCTGGAGAAACAGCAGAAGAGCTGGACAAGTGTCTTGTGCCTGCTGGGGCCTTGCAAGAGAAATGCTGTGGGCATCAGCCTGGCTGTGAGAGCCAGGTACAGTGCGGCTGCTGCGCTGGGCGCCCCTTTCATGTGCGGACCCCCCTTGTGCTGCTGCAGTGCTGGGGAACTCCCCTGGGCTTTGCCAGGGTGCTCCCAGGGGAACTCCAATATTGTAAAGGGACGGTGCTGCTGCTTCATACTTACTAGTGGTTCTCAACCTGTGGTCCATGAAAGATGCTTAGGCACGGCAAGTGCCCTGTTAGGCTGTTACAAAGGACGTACATCCACTGCACCTTCTTGGTTAACTCTTAGGCATAACAAATCAAAGTGGGTTCAAGATGTTGAGTTGTCTCAGGCGTATTGACTTGGGAAATCTAAAACAGGATAGCAAGAGTCCTTTCCCTGGCCTGAACGTGATAGAGCTGAACAAACTTGTGGCCAGCTTAAGTGTATAAACCTGTCAGTCATTATCCTGGCTTGACTTTGGTTCATTTTCTCTTCCTCTGCTTGCAGATTGGAAGTGCCCTCAAACCCTTGGAGCGAGACGTACTGTAGTGCCACCTCTTTAATTCGAGCAGCACTGCTTTGTCAGGTAAAAGGCTGCACCGTGGACGGCAGTGCCACCGAAACAACATCCAGCTAAGCAATAGGCAGCAGCCCTGTCCCCAGGGCCCCTCCCTGGGGAGCCGTGTCCTCACAGGTGGGCAGGATAGCACCCATCAGCTGCTTGGCAGCAGCTTGCCAAAGCTGTAGGCAGTCAACTTCAGGTGCCTGTGGGAACGGGGTCTGGTTCCCCTCTCACAGCACTGTGCACCTCCCTTGACAAGTGTGCAGCTCTGGCTGCTGCAGCATCATTGCGTGTGTGGTTGAGTCTCCCCTCTCCTGCGCTGCAGAGCTCTTCTTCTCTCCAGACGCTGGGAGGGAAGCGGAGATGCTGGGGGAAGAGCTGTGGAGGTGGGGAGAGACTGAGCTATCATTAGCATGGCACCAGTGAGGTTTCTTTGCACCACAAAGCAGTAGCTATCAAAATTGAGTGCAGTATGCTGAACAGCTGGGCAAGGGAACAGATACTGAAAGGAGCCTGCAAAGAAAAAGGATTTTGGAGGACAAATCCCTCTTTCAACTGCACATAGGCACTGCCCATCACTGAGAGCTGTGGTGGGCAGTAGGAATTGCCGGTTTATGGTGATTGATCTGTGCAGCCCCTGGGATGCTCAGAAAACGGATTAAGGAGAAAAGAATCACGGGAGAAGGAGGAGGTGGAGGTTCCCCTTTGAAAACACATGGGCTAATAGAAAACATCCTCTAAATTGTCAGTGTGTCAGGATACGTTAATGTAAGTATAACGTTTTCAAATCCTTGTCATCTTCTATCTGAATGTCATTGAATTAGCACTAATGCATTTGCTAGCTCATTATTCATTAATATTCAGTATTTGTTAGACTGGCTTTTTCTCTGAAAGATGGGGATAATGAGACGTGGGACTGGCTGCAGGGCCATGCCGTAGCTGTGCTTAGTGTGGTGGGAGTGTGGTTTTATGTACCAGAATGGCCTTCAGTGATTGTTCTATTGGCACTTGTATCTGGCGTACGTTGCCCTGGCTCTTGGCCAGTGGTTTACCACAAATTAGTGGAAATTCTTAGTGGGAGAGCAGTGCTAATGATGATGTGGATAAATTTCCACCAACTCCTGCCCTGAAAGCAACTGGCAAGACAACTGATGAAGGCAAATTCTGATCTTTTGGACTGTGGTCAGAGTTGCAAAACTGCCTCTGTAATCACAGAGCTGTTTGTTGCTGCCTTCGTCAGTGAGTCATGGAGTCTCCCCTTCAGCCCCCACCACCGCCCTTTGCTTCTTGCCTCAGGAGAGATTCTCTAGATCTGAAGACATCTTCTCCCCCCCCCCCCTTTTTTTTTTCTTTTCTCTGTCTTCCCCTGNGTCCCATCTTCCCTTCCCCTGCCATTTCTGACCATAAAGAGGACAGAGCAGGAGATGTGGGCAGCAGGCTTTCCCTAGCAAGTAACCAAGAGGGATCCAGAGGTGCCGGCTGGTGTGGCCAGCACACTCAGCACCCCAGGTCCTATCAAGACCAGCAAGCCTCTGGTCTCTCCTCCTTGGGGAGGGCTTTGGTGACCCAGGGCCAGCAGGATGCTGCAACTCAGGCCAGACTTTTCCCTCAGCTAGCAAGTCTTCATGGAAAGGCTTTGCTTTGCTCCACACCAAAGCATGCAGGGGAGGGAGAGTGGCTGAATAGGTACCCAGCGCCTTTACAGGGGTGTGAGGGTCCTCCTGACAGCATGGCATACCTGGGACACCGTGCATCAGCCCTTCACTCAGGGCTGTACTCCTCGCGTCCCAGGAGCTGCGTTAGGCCAGGTGAGGGATGGGGGATGGCCTCAGTGTGGTCCTGAGGCTCAGTGTGAGAGAGAGGAGCATTCAGCAGAGGGGTGTTGCTTCAGGATTGGGCTGGATGGCTTTGATCAGAAAACGCTGGGCTAGAAATACCACAGCAACAGGTCTTCTCTGGTTTCAGTGGCAGTGCAGTTCTGGTGGGAAAGCACTCAACACCCAAGCTGCTGAGTCTGGGTATGTCAGGAGCAGAAAGGACTGCGGAAACTGTAGTAAAAGAAATTAAAAAGAGGTCAAGCTTTTCTTTTTGACACATCACTCTGGCTTTGAGGTGGATTTTGTGTGCAGATTATCTAGATTTGAGTACACACAAGTTACTGTGACAGTTTGGGTCAGCAAACTCCAGACAAGCTAAATCTTCCAAACTTTTATACTAGCAGCTACCTTCTGAGCTTCTTGCCTTGTGCTCAAGTGTAGGCATGAGTATACAGCTTCCACCTTTCTCCTGAGCAGTTGTTTTCTGTTGTCCCACTTCTGAAATATTTCTAGACCCTGGCTGTTGCATCTGGCTCTGTGCTGCCTTTCCAGGAACCTGGGCTTAGATATTCAGTGGAATAAGAGCAAAAAAATGGAAACAAACCAACCCCCCTACAATCTGAAAGAAGCACCTGCAAAGCCCTGAGTAGCTGAACTGGCTCACTGGAAAGCGTTTTGCCTGTGGCCTGCTGAAAGGGTCTTATTAAACCCTTGATCATTGGATTTAGTCTTTGCACTGTCCCAGTGAGACCTCTTAGCTTTTCCTTACAGAAAGAGTTACACGGGACACTTGCAGACATGACTGTCTGCTCTTGTCTGGACAACCACAGGGAAGGGTTTTCCTGGGAGAGGGAAATCCCTCGCAAGGCGGCGGGACAACACTTGCATGAATGATGCCAAAATAACCGGCACCTCATTTCATTACTCCCTGAAGACTCATGAACTCTTTAGACATGAGCATAAATTCTCTCCTCCTCGGGCAGCTGTGGGAAGGTTCAGCTGATGCACAGGACTGCCGGTGCTTGAGCCCAGTGCTTGCCTGGGCTGGATTAGCTGTGCCTGGTGCCTGTGGGGATTCGTCTGTGGGTCTCTGGGAGGGTGAAGTGGCAAATGGAAAAACATGTTTGTGTTCAGCTGGACCAAGATGAAATGAAGACAAATTGGAAGAAAAGACTTTCTGAACTGAGGGTTTCCAAGGTTTTGTGATTGCAGGATGATAATAGAGTGATTTCATGGGACTCTTGACACCTCTACCTTTATACCACCATGCTAAGGTAGAAGTTATCTCTTCCACCGTAGCTTCTGTCAGTTATCTTTGTCTTCTTCTTATCCCAGGTAGTATTGCTAGTTTCTGCTTGCTGTCACCTTCTGTATCCCAGAAAGCAATGTATCCTCAAGGAAAGTCTTGCCTCTGGCTTCTTGTTCTGGGGCAGGTGTACTCTGGCACAGTGTGGGGGCTGCAGCTTCTAGGAGGGGAACAAATAAATACCTGAGACTTGTGTGGGAGTTAGCCTGAAATGGAAGCTGAAGGGTATGAGAGAGACAGAGAAAGACAAAAGGCAAAGCATCACTTAATGACTTTAATTCCCCTAGTCTGGGAAGGATTTAATTCGCCTAGTCTGGGAAACAGCAAAGAGGTTCCGTTGGGCATTGCCTCATGCTGAGATAAGAAAGACTACGGTTTGTAGGTCAAAAGCATTTATAGCTAAATGCCCATGCTAAAGCCATGTTGCTCTGATTTTTTTTTTTTTCTCTGCTCCCCTCCTGCAGATCCCGGTGACGGTGGGATCACCCTGAGATGAGCCGCCTGTAGCTGGGGCGGCCCCGCTGCCAGGGCTCCCTGCTCCAGGACAATGAGGAGCCATCTGCCAGCCTAACGGGAAGATTTTGTGGCAGTGATTGTTTTTTTTTTTTTTTTTTTCCCCCCGAATCTCGCGAAATTTCATGTGACGGCGGAGCCGCTTCCTGCGTCCCCCCCCGCCCCCCTTGTGCCACCTCGCAGCCAAGGGCTTGGTGGTGGAGGGCCACTACCATGGCGGCGAAGCAGCCCCCGCCGCTGATGAAGAAGCACAGCCAGACCGACCTGGTGAGCAGGCTGAAGACACGCAAGATCCTGGGGGTCGGCGGGGAGGATGATGACGGCGAGGTCCATCGCTCAAAGGTGAGGGGCAGGGGAGAGGGAAGCCCACGTGCAGTAATGATGGAAAAGAGACCTTCTGCTTGGGCAAACTGAGGTAGTGTGGTTTTTTTCTCAGCATCTAACTTTTGCAGCCTCTTTTGCAAAAACAGGGCTCCCAGCTCCATGGGGTTCCTGTAAAATGAAGGGTGAAGGCTGTGGTGGCACAAGCAATGGGCCACGCAGCCTGCTGGGTACACAGGAGCTGCCCAAAATGGCTTTCATGGTAACGGGGTGAGGTCTGCCGTCAAGCTGCTTTAATCCATTCCTGAAATTGTATTGCTGAGACACCCGTGAGCTAGCTCAGAGCTGGTGCTGTAGCACCATGGTACCACCAATGCCCACCAGCCGGTGACCTAGACACTGGAGCAGCAATTTAAGCTGTGGTGCCTCTCGGAAGAGGCCTGAATTGCAAACAAACAACCTGTTTCAGTGAAATACCAGAACTGGAGGACAAGGGTGAGCTCTGCAGGAGCCCTGTCCTGGATGCTCTCTGGAGAACTTGCTGGCAGGGCATTGCCTGGCTCCTGCCTGCATGTGGGGAGCAGCGCAGAGCTCTCTGAGCTCTCTGCAACCAAAAGGTCTGCCAGTACCTTTCCCTGTTGCTGGTCTGTGTAGCCTTCCCATCCATGTGGTTTGGGGAAGTCATGGCTGGGCATCGCTCTGGGCAGTGCGAATACGAGAGCAGGACGGAGGCTNTGGGGGGGTGGGGTGTGACACGCAGGCGGTGTGTGGGAGGAGACAGTTCCCCACTTACGTAGGTAAGAGGAGACGAGTTGATGTTGACCCTGCCCCAGCCCCATGCTGCATGTGGCTGATCCCAGTAAGGGAGCAGCAGAGGCTGCAGCTCCTGATGGAAATCAAGGCAGCCTTTGGCAGGTGTTGGGACCAAGGGGTCACAGATGAATCCCTTGTCCTCGTCCTCCTTTCAGCCCTCAGAGATAAACTCCCACGTGGGGTTAGGTATGCAGTTTTGGGCTGGCGAATACTGCCTAAAGGCTGGGGACCTTATGTCTTTTATTTGAATTTCAGATTAGCCAAGTACTGGGAAATGAAATCAAGTTTGCTGTCCGGGAACCGCTGGGGCTCAGGTAAGGTACTGGGCCACCTTGGAGCTGCATTGCCTGAGGGCCCTCAGCCACAGCATCCCTGACAGCTCTGGCCGCTGACACCAGCTCTGCTGCTGCGCCAGCATCACTGCTCCCTGCAGGGGCTTCTCGGGGGCCATGGGACCAGACCAGCTCTGCTTTCTTCCCCCATAAATTAGCCTGAGGCCTTCAGGCTCTTGTCCCACAGCAGGTGCTGGGAACCACAGGGGCTGCGTGGGGCTGGAGCAGCTCCTGGTCTCATGTGTGACAGGGTGGTGCATCCTGTGGGGACCCCTCTCTGCGCCATCCTCTTGGCAGGGTCACTTCCCTCCTCTGCTTGGGTGAGGGGGGTTTCGGCTCTGTCTCGCCCGTGAGGCCAGTCTGCATGCTGAGGCTGGAGGTAGCGGGGCATGGGGAGCCGAGTCCTCCTGCAGGAGGCTTGTGGCTGCCTCAGTTGTGCAGGGGAGGGGATGAAGGCTGATGACTGAGCAGGCAGCCAGGAATGCTTTGCGAAGTATGAGCGATGGGATCACCCCTGTGCTCACACCGGGTCCTCTGTCTTCCCTCCCGCGCAGGGTCTGGCAGCTGGTTTCCGCCGTCATGTTTTCTGGGGTTGCCATCATGGTAAGTGAGGGACGTGGTCCTGGGCACCGCCAGCTCTCGGCTGCCAAAGGGGTGCCCCAGCATGGCTTCTTGGCCCCCGGCACTTATACCCCTCCTCTGCCTCCAGCAGCTGCCGCCACTTTCTCTTGCAAGACCTTTGCCCTCACCATGTCTCGGTAATGGGCTTTGCTAGCAGCGTCCTTGGTGGTTTGTTCCCATCACCAGAGTCTGTTTTCATTAGCAGGGTCATAAACCACACACGGCATGGCAGCCTCGGCCATAGAAACCGGCTGTGAAGCCAGTAGCTGACGCGCTGATATTTCTTGTGCCTCCTTAATTTCCAATTTCCTGGCCAGCAGCTCTGATCCCATAAAGGCTTGATGTTGGAGTGCTGCTGCCCGAGAGGGCACATTTTGATGGCCCTGGCTCGTGCAGGCTGCTGAGTCTCTCCCTTGCCTCTGCCAGGCCCTTGCTTTCCCTGACCACCTCTACGATGCTGTCTTCGACGAGGAATCGGTGAGCAGCAAGACTCCCATCCGGCTCTATGGAGGAGCCCTCCTCAGTGAGTGCCGTGCCGCTGTATGTGGGGCACGCTGCTGCCCCGTAGAGTAAGGAGACGAGAGGCCAAAATGGCAGGAGGGGTCAAAGTCTGTGCCCAGCAGGACAACTGCAGCTGGAGAGCAGATCATCTGCTCTTAGCAAAGAAATGGTTTGTTTAGGGGTATTTTGAGCGGCTCAGCTACTGTTGCTTTTTCCTAGTAGGGGCTCAGGCTCGCTGCAGGCAGGGTAAGAAGGGCTGTGTGCATGCTAAATACCTGGAGGAGTACCCCCAAGTGCCCCAGCAAAGGGGAATTGCAGATGGGCTGGGAGATGGGGTGCTGGGCTGCAGCTGGGGCCAGACCCTCCTTGTGGAAGCAGGAGTAGAGGAGGGGCAGGTGACAGCATCCCGGGAGGGTCCCATGCAAGGGGCCCAAGAGGTGGGCAGGCAAAGGACAAGAAGGTGAGGGGAGCTTAGAGAAACAGTCTGGAGAAGAAAATGAGTGGAGGAATTAAACGCATGGGGTTTGCATCGCTCTGCACCCTGCGCTGCGGCCGCTAGCGCTCCCAGGCTGCAGGGACTGCACCTTTTGTGTGCCCAGACAGGTTCCTCTTTGGGGCCGGCATGCTGCAAAGGGTGGTGCCCAGCACCAAAGGGCAGGCAGGTGCTTGCAAGGCATGTTTTTTTGGGGGTGCGGCTGGGGCTGAGGGCAGGCGGTTGGGTGGGATGCCCTGGCCCAGGCAGGCTGGCGGCCGGCTCCTTCCCGCAGCCTGCAGCAGCACCTCGTGGGGATGGCTGGAAATGCAGCAGCCACAGAACTACTTCCCTCCATCCTCCCGTGGGAGGCTGAAATGGTTCGTGTGGGAGCAGGTGGGTGGGCTGCCCCTTCCCAGTGATTCCCCCGGCCCTCGGGCAGCTGCGCTCTGCTGTCCCTCCGCAGGTATCTCACTCATCATGTGGAACGCCCTCTACACGGCTGAAAAAGTCATTATCCGCTGGACCCTGCTGACGGAGGCGTGCTACTTCGCTGTCCAGTTCCTGGGTGAGTAGCTGCAGCCACCCAGTAGGGAGGAGGAGGTCCATGCTGTGTACCCCCACCTGGCAGGGAGGAAGGAGAAGCAGAGGTGGGCAGGACAACCAGTGTGAGCGGTGGGACCGAAGGTAGAACTGGAGAAGTGCCTTCGGGTCTGATGGAGTAAACTCTAGGTTGAAGGAGTTGTGGGGTGAGGCCCTGGGAGTCATAGCGGACTCAGCTGATGGGGAGATGCTCTCTGCTGCCTGGCTGGCACAAGCCACAGGGGTATCCCATCCCCAGCTGTCCCCGTGCTGTGCCTGGCTTGTGCTGGAGACAGCTCCTTTGCTCTGCGGGACTGGCAAAGATAACCTGGCCCGGGAGCATCTTCCCTGCCAGCTGCTCTCCCTTTTCCTTCCCCATGGAGTAGCCTCTGCCTTGGGCTGCTAACCAAAGGATGCCCAGGTGCAGGGGAAACATCTTCCTCTGACCATTCACTTATTTTTCTCCCTAAAAACATCCTGGCCTTCATAGCCAGCACAGGTCATCTCCTGGAGCAGGCTGCCTAGATGCTGGGACTAACAAGAAAAAGACTGTAGAAACCTACACTAAAAAGGGGGGATGTTCAATCTTACCAAAACAGAGAATAACAGTTCAGCTTGTTTCTAGGGAGCTTGTCTATATTTAACAATGAAGGGGGTTTTTGTATGTGTATATTGGTAGCTCACTAACTGTATTATAAAGTAGCTGGTTTAGATATGGGCTATGTGTTGGTAGGCAAAAAAGAGATGCTCAGAAAAGAGGTAGTGCGTGTGGATTATGCATATTTTGTAGATACTTCTAAAGTTGAAACATGTTTATCATCAGCACTGAAGTGGTCAAACCGCAAAGCAAACTCGGGAACATGCAGCTTCCACAATTAACACCTGAGCACAACAGAAACTCGCATCTGCTCGAGTGACCATTTTGGGCTGTGGCTGCCTGAACGTGGGGCTGCCTTTAAAGCAGGATTTCTATGAGACCTCTGGGGACTGTGGGTCTGTGGCTAACTTCAAGGCTGTGAAATCAAGCTAGTGAAGAGCCTCTGCCATGGGCTCACTGTGCGTGTGAGCCTGTGGTGAAAGCTTCTGCGTTCTTGCAGAAGCAGGTCTTGCTAGGAAGCTGCATTAGAGGGCAGTAGAAAACAGCTTTGTGCTACTTGTCTCCATTTGTTTTTTCATCACCAACCTCTGCCTTGTTTTCCTCCTTCTCCTCCAGTTACCACTGTCTCCCTGGTTGAGAATAGTCAGATAGCCACAGGTGCCGTGCTCCTCCTGGTCAGCCGAGCCCTCTTCATCCTCATCAGCATTTATTACTATTACCAAGTTGGACGCCGTCCCAAGAAGGTCTAATTCCTGGGCTTTTTGTCATGGGAAGGGTGGGAGGGGGGGGTTTGTGTCGGTAATTTTGCATTATAATTATAACTTTTTTCTTTTTTTTGTTAGTCCCTTTTGGTTCTAAAGTGGTTTCCTTCTTTTCCACTTACCGGCATGAATCAGTGTGTAACCCGGTGCTGGTGGCATTGT
>WAAD01033151.1:136049-166229 GCA_013389945.1 Fregata magnificens | reverse complement strand
GGGGGGCAGTGTCGGGTGGGACCCCCAGCCCCTCTGCAGGAGGGGAGGAGGAGCAGCGGGAGGAAGGCTCAGGGAGGTGTGCAGGCCTGGCAGGCTCAGGGAAAAGAGCCAGTTTCCCGGGGGGAACTGGCTGATGGGATCACAGGCTCTGAACCCGCTGGAACAAAGCACAAAATAAGACCAGCACATCGAAACCAAATCCCTGAGGAGACAGGGTGAAGGACTTTTGGCTACTCCCCTTGGTAAGCCTTGCACCTGCCTGGTGGAGTGTGCCCTCATGTACAGCTCGTTCCCCTTTTAGCAAGTACTGACTGTCCAGGTAGCTGGGAGCTGGACGGGGCTAGGTCTAGTTTAGCGCTTTGCAAACGGCTCTTCTTTCCTCACTGCCAGAGGTGTCACCCCATTTGTAGTTTTGCACCGGGTGCTGTGCAAAGCTTGGCAGGAGATGATAGAGCAAAAGAAGAGGGAGGCTTCTTGCTTGTTCCCTTAGCAGGGACAGCAATGGGAACAGCAGAGCAGCTTGAACTATAATGTGTGAGAAGCGAAGGAAGCTATTGGAAAAAGCTTGTTGAGCACAAAGACATTCCCTTGCTTGGGGTGTTTCGTGAAATTTCTAGGCTGGGGTCCTGTCCCTTCACACCAGAACACCTCCTACAGGTACAGCTTTACTGATGGTAGCAGCAGTGGTGGGTGTGAGGTAGTGTCTGATGCTTAGTTGAGCCAGGGCTGGAGTGCTGCTGTGGTTAGTGCTAGTGAGAGCAGAGCAAGCATCAGCACAGCTGCTTGGGTCACTGAGCAGCCTCTAGAGATGAGGCCCAGCTGTGGGAGATGGTGTTCCAGGTCTGCTAATGTGCAGGCACCACAGCTCTTCTGACTTGGAGAAGAGAGGACCAAAGTTTGTAGCATTAAGATACTTAACTGGGATGACGAACAGCGAGGAGCAGGGGTATGAAGGCATTATTGCCTTCTCTAGCTCAGTCAAGGAAGGACTAAATGTGCTTTAGTACCCACTGGCCAGTTTCTCCAACACCTCCTGGGCTTAACAGCATTGGCTGCCCTACTTCCTAGCACTTTCCTTGCGGATTATCCCTGTCCACAGCTGGAGGTGGCATTTTTTGTTCTCAGTGGGACTAAAGCCAGAAGGTCTGCGTACAGTATATTGACTTATTACTCATGTGCTACTGGTGACTGGATCAAAGTATGCCCTGGAATAGAGCCGACATCCCAAAAATCCCAGTAGAAAGATGCCTACGCAAACAGAAGTGCTTATGTGAACAACAGCCCTCAAGCCACTGGTGAGACTGGGATCTATGGCTATTGCTGTTTAATATCTTAGTAGAGTTAGAAGAAGGTAGTGGGTAGTCACTGTATGTTGTGTTAGTGCTTTTGGCATTTAGAAGCAGCTGCATAAGCTTGGGACACTGTGTGCATTGTACCTACTGGCCATGCAAAATGTCTGTCAGGTAAGAATATTGGAAATAGCTGAACCAGGAAACATCACAACTAATTTTTTTTTTTCCTAAGAAGTAAATCAAATGGAGAGGCAACATCCAACAGCAGGCTAAATTCTGGAGCCTCCCAACAACACATGCCTGCCAAGCTGCTTTCAACATGTCCAAAATATGATACTGAGCAACTAAAACTTATATTTAAGAGGAGCCTTCCTGTTCAGGTGGAAGAGTTGGGCTCCAAGAGGGAAACTTTTCCCTGTGAGGCAGGAAACGATCAAGTGCAGCCTGGAGAGTATCACAAATGAGACCAAGCAGCGCTGCGTGTGGGAGCTGGAGCATGGCATGCTGTGGCTGTTGCTCTCACCCTGCACACCACCTGCATGGGCAGCTGCAATGGCTTCAGTGCAGCACTTTGGCTGTAGTTGTTGGTATAGGTACGTGAAGCTTGATTCTTTGTGTTTTGGGGGTCACATGAATGTATACACAGACTGATCGTTGGTTTTGGGGGGTGGGAAATTGTGTTTCTAGGAAAGACAAGTAAAACTGACCACAGCAAAAGCAGTCTTGCAGAAGAAGGAAACAGAGGGTTTTCTTAATGCTGTCCTCCCACATGTGTTGGCTGCAGGTCCTAGGAACTTAGTTATGACTCTGGGTCTGTAGATGGCTGCTTGATTAGTGTACCTTAAAATGTCATCCAGCACGTGAGAGAAATGAGTTACTGCCCTATGTGAGAGCAGTTCTCCAAAGACTTCTTGATGGTTAAATCAGGTGGGAGGGTGGGGGGAGCAGTTACAGCTTTCTGAAAGAGCTTGAAATCAGCTGAGGTCAGATTCCTCTGGTCCCTGCTTAGCAGCTGCCTCTGCAAAACTTAAAACAGTGAGCCACTTCTAGTTTTGCCAGTCAATGTCTTCTGCTCCAACACAGAGCAAAGCCTGGGGGAGTGGCTACATAAGAGATTTCATGCTACTTGGTACCTAGTCCTGAAAGGGGAGAGATGAAGAAGTTGTTCTATTTTCATGCTTCTTGCTCCATCTTGCTATAAATGGACCATGTAGAAAGTATGGAAGTGGACTGGGGCTCTATACCTCTTCTACAACTAAGTGAGAAGGGGCAAATGGATGCCCCTGCCTGGCAATGGCCACAAAAAAGCTGTGGTCCCTGGCCTGGTCCCTTCTCATCAGCAAGGTGCTGCAGGAGAAACATGGCCAGGCCCACTTGAGGAGGTGAATTTGTAGCAGGTGAGGTCTAGGAGGGAGTTTCTCAGGGTGGCTTGAGGATGGAGCCCAGGCAGAGCATCTGCAGTGCTGCCAGAAACCAACTGTGGCTGGTTGTCTTCACTCTGTTGTGAATGGGGGGGAAAGGGAGGAGGATGCTGAAACGTTTGTACAGAACTGTGTCGCTAAGGACAGAAGGGGTGGCATCACAGCTGCAGGTGGCAGCTGAGCATATAATTTGGGATCAAAAGCCTGAGGCATCACTTCAGGCTCTGCTACTGATCTGCTGAGGAAAAACTCCATCTCCACAGGTCTCAGTTTCCTTATCTGTTAAATTGTGAGAAAGGCCTTGAACTGACATCATCTCCCAAGGGAGACTGCAGTGAATTACCTGCATTTGTATAATGTTGTGCAGGGCGGGGAGTTGTGTTCCCCAGAGGGTTGTGCTCTGAACAGGCACAGGCCAGGACTAAGGCTGACCCCCTTTCTCTGCCAGAGATGGACCCAAATCCTTGTGTTCATAGAGCCCTCGCTTTTGAGGGTGAAGAAAGCTCACCATTCACATAACTCCCTACAGCGCCTTATTTACACCTAACCAATATCTGGCAAACTGGAGCTGGTGACAAAGGAGAGGCTCTGTCTGTCCTAAGCTGGCCTCTCCTTTCTGGTCAAGGGTTTTTACTTGGGGTGGGGGGGCAGGGAGAATGGGACACTTCCGTTTATACCTCATTTTAGCTGCTGTACCTGAGTTTATTCTTTCTCCTCTGGTAAGAAAGTGACTGTACTTAACACCAAGCAAATAGTGAAAATTAAAGCTGTTTCACTTCACTGTCACAATATCTTTCTTCTATTTTTTATTTTTTTAAGAAATGCACACAAAAACCGTGCAGAGAGTGCTTCAGGCTTGTGTTCTGGTTTATATTACCAAAAAAAAAAAAATTCCTTTCAATATAAAAAAGCATTACAGTAGGGAATACAGGATAAATTAGCTCCACTATCTAATAAAAAGAACATTTACAGTTTTTTTAAAATAGATTTCAAACATTATTTCACACACAGCCCTTTTCCCAGGCATTCGTGACAGTCATTTGAGCATTAAATAACAGCCGGGAGGCAGGGGCGCCAAGAGGGGCTGTGGGCTCGCAGGCACAGGCTGCTTTCTACTACTTCCATCCAAGGTGCTTGAGCTGTGGTCACAGTGCTACAGCGAAGGAGGCGGCAGCACAGTAGCTCCTCTGGTCCCCAGCCTGCCCAGAGCTCTCCAGCAAGCAGTGAATCTAGCTTGAGCCCCTGACCCCAAAATATTCACCAGAGCTGTTAAAAACAAATATAAAAATACAGTTGTTTCTCCTGCCTACTGTTCTGAAAACTACTGTACAACAGAGGGGGCAGCCACATAACCAAGGGACAAAACCAAAAAATTTACATGCTTTGCCACACCAGGAGTCTGCTTTCTGGGCTTGCTTGCTCATTAAATTCCCCCAAGGAAAATTCCTTTTGCCTGTTACCAACTTCCACCCGTCTTCTCAGACTTCCAGGTATCCTTACAGCTATCTCCAATTCTTGCTTAAAACATGCTGCCTGGCCGTTGCTGGGGTTTCAAGCTGCGTTCCCAGTGGCATGCTAGCCAGATGCAGAGAGGATTTGAAGTCTTCATCCAGAAAAGAGCAATGGGGGATCAGACAAGGTAAGAGAAGAGAAACAACTCTGCAAAGGCCAGAATAACAGATGAGTAAGAGATCTTTTTGAAGATACTGGGACAACCATTAGGGAAGAGGGAAAGTGAGAAAGCTAAAAACAGACAAAGCAATGAATACAGAATTAGGAAAGCCGAAGAGAAATAAGCCTGCAGAGATCCTACTTCATGTGTGTATATTTATCACTTAGCGCTCTGGCTGCTTTCGTCCAGTTCCCCCAGTGCTGACAGTTTTTCCCCCATGCCACTGGTGGCAGAAAAAGGCTTTAAGGCTTTTTTTTTTTTTTTTCCCCTTCAGCCACCCACCATGCACAAATCAAGGTATTCACCTTTCAGGCTCTAACCTGAGACAGCCAGGCCTCTGCATAATAAACTGAGGGGAAAGGAAAAACTGGAGACTGGGGGAGGCAGTTCTGCTTCTCTCACTCACCTCCAGCCAAATTACCATCTCTGCTCATGGTTTTGCTCTTCCCCTGGGAGTTGCTCTCCCAGAACAGTCACTGACACCAGCTCCTGAGGCAGAAGCAGAACAGATAAGCTCGCCTTCTGCTCAGCCCATTCCCTGCAAGACTAGTAGATGCAACAGATTTTTCCTGTCTTAAGCACAGCACCTGCTGTCGGGTACAAATACTGCTGGTTTTTGGCTAGCAAAACTTGCCTTCATTAAACAACAGACCAGAACTTAATGCTAAAATGCCTCATTAAAAGCAGATCCAGAGAGAAATAGTTCAGAAAAGCTTTCCACGAGGTTTAATGCAACATCTGAGGCCGCTCAGCAGCCATGGCGTCCTATTCTGTTGCTGGAATATGCTGACTGCGGCACGGGGGGGGCTGCAGCTCTACCTGCCTGGGCCCTCTCCTACTGATGAGCAAATTATTGTTCTCAAATGAAGCTTGGAAAAGCTCTAATTCTTCTTGTTCCTTAGTATCCCGATTCCCCAACCTGGACATTTAGCCAGGATCGTTGTCTGTTACGGACCAGTCTTTCTGCTGCTTTCCTTCCTTCCCTGTAGCCTGTGCTGTGCCACTGGGAGAGCTGAAGGGACACAGCCCCAGTGGTGTAAGGGAACAGCCAGGCAAAGTGCACCTGCCGCTGCCGAACCTGGGCACAAGGTTACTGCTTGGCTCCTCGCTGCTGCCTTCTGCCCCCTCTCCTTCCTTGCCAGTGGTTACAGCTTTCGGAGGGGCTGGTTTAAGCCTCTGTAAAAGCGCTCCATAATCTGAGCCTATAAAATCTGTAAAAAGACCTAAGCTAAACAAAAAACCACAGCCCCTTCTATCCTCCCCCAAGCACAATGAGTTTGAGGTCAGGTAGTGACCAGATGAACAATTATGGCAACAGAGGCTGACGCTTCCAGAGGAGAGAAACCAGTGACCTGTCCGGGTCAATAACCATGACCACTGGAGCAGCGGCTGGAGCAGTTTGGCTGCATGCCGGATGCTCTTAGAGCCTGCCTGGGGCCTCAGCAGTTCCATCTTAATCTCTGACCAAGGTCCGGTCCCAGGCATCTTTCTCAAATTCACTTCCAAATGATTAAGTAGATGATACGTTAGTTAAATGTCAAACTATCTCAAGGGAGGAAACACTCTCAACTAGCAGGCAGACTAAAACAATTCTGACTTGATGCTTTCGTCATGAGCCCATGGGAGGATCTCAGGGGAAATCCTCTGAGCAGAAATGACGCCACAAGACTGTTTCAGGCAAACAGCATGGGGGTGGCTGACAAACCTCAGCCTCCTCCATCCAGCACCGTGCCTGGAACTCCCCTTAGGGCTGGAAAGCATGTAGGAATCCACTGCAAATATTTACGCTAACAGAGCACCACAAACTGTTTTTTGCAAGTATAAAGGGAAAGGCAAAGGCCGACAGGCTTTAAATACTATTTCCTCCCCTTCTCAGGAAGGCAGCAGTATCAATGATTCTTGACCAGAGCCATTATTTTTCCCAGGAGATGGGCACACAGCAGGGAACCATCTTCTCTCTTTCTTTTTCACAAGGAACAGTAAATCTTAGTAAAAACAGAAAGGTAGGCACCAAACTCTTGACCATCAGCCAGCTGTAGGTGAGTCCCATTGCTAAGTGAGACCACGCTGCCCCCACTTGGGGCTCCAGAGAAAAGCCAGCCTCACTGAAGTGCCTGACTTCTCTGACAAGTTTCAGGTGACGGGGGCAAAGCTTCCACTGAATGTGTTTTCATTCTGTGGCTGGGCATTAAAGCCAGAATCACACAAATGACGACTACCTACTTCTGAGATGTGCCACCACTGCTTGTTTCAAACCCACCTGGAAAGTCACAGACTTTGGCCAACCTGTTGCCTTATCCAGCCCCTGTGTGGCTGTTCTTCAGTCCTTTACTGTCTAAAACATGATAAAGTTGTGAACGGTAGGCACGGCCTTGCAGGAGAGGCAGCTGTGCTCATCCTCCCGCGCCCCATCACCGGCTCCGTCAGTCTCTAGTGCAATCAGCTGCGCTGGGCTCCTGCTCCACGGCTGCTGCAGGTGGCTCTGGGCAAGGGTCCGGTGTACAGTGTAGTGCACATCACCTCAAAGTTCCAGCCCCTGAAGTACAATCCTTTTGGTCATTCATATATTACAACCCTCTTTTTTTTCTTTTTTCCCCCCTACCCCATTTTGTTAAAAAAAATAAAGTTTTTTGGGTGTTTTCAGGTTTTGTTTCTTCCGATTTTCCTTCTTTCTTCTGAGTACGTGGGGAACGTGGTGGTTCACGGGCCACCTCTTACTGGATCCCTCGAAAGAGACACATGGCAAAGATCATGGCAAACAGCTGGGAAGGGTGGGGAAGAAGGAGGCAAAAACAAAACAGAATCACAAGAGTCAGCTGTGTCTTCCAGAAGATTGGCAAAGCCCTCCCTGGCCCCAGGACCACTCCTGTCACTCCTTCCTGCCCAGCAGTCAGTGGCACAGTGAGGGGAACCCTTCCCACCACCCAAGGGAGGCTGTGGCAAAACTTTTTTTTTTCCCTGAAGGCAATCCCTCCCCTCCTTCCCCTGTCCCCTGAACTGTTTGTGGCTACAGCAGCAGCCTGGCTTCATTCCCAAACCGCCCATGGTGTCGCAGGGGAGCAGGGTCCACAGACCCTGCTCTGCACACCATTCCCACTGCCCGGAGCAGGCACAGCGGGGCCTTCATGGGGGCTGCTGGGGCTCTGCCCAGCTCCTTCTCCTTTGCACAAGACAGGGCACTGGGGAAAGCATCCAGCCTTGCCCCAGCAATGCTGCAGGATCATCACTTCTGGGCTGATGTCGTGTCTGGTGGAAGCCTGTTCTTCAGAAACATCACCAAAGAGCCAGACGCTAGTGCTGGATAATGGAGATGCTCTGGGGCTAGTACAGTTTCAGGCTCTAAACCAGGAGTTTTTAAAGCAAAGGCACAGTTTGAACACGTTAACCAAGTGACAGATTAGTCAGCTTGCTGGGGTGCTGTCGCAATGAGGGCAGTGACTGTGTGGGGCCCTGGGGCAGGCGGTGGGTCCCCGAACCCCTGTGGCCAGCGTGGCAGGGTGCGAGCTCTGCGGCGGGCCCAACATGAGGCAGCACTGCAGGATTGCGGCACCGGTTATTTCCCTGCCTTTTGTGGCAAAGGACCAAGCACCCGGCTCTTTCTAGGCAATTAAAACCACAAGTTGATAACCTGCTCGCACTTTGCAGGAGCAGCTTCCCCTGACAAGGGGGAGCACCTGCCTGTTTGCCTCGCTGCTGGATGTCTACCGACGCTTGCTTTTCTTCTAGTCACACAACAGTAAGTACCTCAATGGCCAACACTCCGATGGCAAGGGCTCCTGCAAGGTACACATAGGTCTCGAAGGAGTTGAGGATCACAGTGTAGCAGCCCTAGGAAGGACAAAACATGGTGAGACCTGAGCAGCACATTGCCTTGTTCTCACAGCACAGCCCTCGTTAGTACAAGAGGTGTTCTCAGATCCAGGCACCACAAGCACAGCTCCCTCTCACCCCCTCACCCAGCCCCACAGCACAAGAGGCAGAGATCCACAGGACAGTGCCAGGGAGGGGAAGGTTTTGCTGTAGTGGCATGGGAGTGGTTCACACCCACAACCCCTCACTGACCATGAGGAACTGTGTCTTCCTGCAGGGCAGAGAGGAGCAGCACAGGAGAGGCACTCTCTCTGCAAAGGGCAGAGACTAAGCACAGAGGAAAGGATCCTCAGGGCAGATGACAGACAGCCCAGGCTGGCTAGGGATAAGGACGATTTATCTGAAGCCAAGGCAGGAGATTCTTGAATCCTCTCTCATAGCCAGCAGCTCTTTCACACCCCAGGACCTTTTCTCTGCGCCTTCACCCAAAGGAGCATGGATGAACACCTGCTGATCTTCTGGCTATAGAATTAATTTCCTTAAGAACTCAGGGCCATGCACTACAGCAATCCTTCCACTTGTGCAGCATAGCCACCATCATCTTTAATGTCATTTATTATTGCTCATACAATTAACAGCAGGTAGATCTTCTGCAAAGGTTTCAGGATGTTTCTGGAAATCACCGGCTTATCCTGGCCTCAGTTCTCCCAGCCTAAAATTCCAACCCACCAGCAAATATCCACAAATAGGTCACACAGAAAGAGAAAAGTAGATTGGAGTTTGTCCAATGTAAAAAGTAGCTCTCCTCCCCACTGAGCATATACTTCACACATACATGTTTAATCCCATCCATACTGCTGGGATGTTTCAATCACCTGATTTTTTCCTTCCACCCAAAAAGAAAATGTCTGAACTGCAAAGATAGCACAACAGGACTGGTGTCCATGCCAGACCCTGCTCACTGCAAGTGAGGCACAACCAGAGGAGAGCAAGGGAGAGCACAGAGGGGACACACTTACGAGGCAGACCCAGGGAGTGCAGACTGTTGGGGCAGTAACTGAGCTGTTAAAACCACGCTCTTTTCAACATGAGACCGCTCAGCAGCAGCTCTGTTCCGGCCATGTTTCAGCCCAATTTTCAGGGAAAAGCATCCAGCCCAGCAACAAAACGTTTGGCTGCTTGCCAGAATTCCAACCTTAATCCAACTTCCAGCATGCCCTGCTTAGCTGGCTACAAACGGGGGTGAGCACAGTGCGGCCAGCACTGTCCTACTGGCATAGTGTCCCAAGAGCCTGACTTTGCTCCAGGAATGCCTGAATTCAGCCATCAGTTGCTTGGGAGTGTCTCTCCCATTTTACAGAAGCGCCTTACTGTGTGCTTGGTGACACTTGCTGTGCACACTGCTTCTTCCACCAACACTCTGCGGTGGCAAGGACTCACAGGAAACCTTCCCTTTCCATAGAAGTGGTAAGCCTCAGCATCACCACTTAGGGAAAGCTCAATCTGTTATCTGCTTTAACCCTCCTTCTCAAAATGCATTTCTCTTTCCCTCCCTGCTGTTTGTCATCTCTCTCCTCTCTCTCTTTCCCATCTATTCACAGCAATCAGACCTGGCAGAAGCAGTACAGTGCTGTCTGCTATGATCTCTCTCCCAGAGTGCCTTTGCCAACCATTTCCAGCTGCCAGGCAAGGAACAGCTCACGTGCCATATCCAAGCTCCTTTAACTCTCTTTCACAATCTGCTATCAAGTGCTGAAAAGAGGACCGCTGCTTAGTCTGGAGAGAAAAGGAGGCTTGTACATATCATCAGTACAGAGCTCAGCTGGCTCATTAATGCTGAGGTGGACATAGTCAGGAACTTTGCTAGAAAGTTTCTTAAAATTCACATCTTAGTGACCACGTAAGGACACATGACTGTAGTAGCAGTGTCAATGACATTATGCTAAACTGTCTTGTTCCAGTCTAGCATTGGGAAAAACTGCCAAGTCAAGAGGCCTGGCAAAAGAAATGCCCTTTTTCTACTGCAAAGAGTAAAAGAGCAGAGAAATGCAGCTTTCCAACACTTCTCTTCCTTGGAAAACAAGAGATGGTTTCCTGTGGCTGTTTAACCCTCAATCTTGTGGTTGCGTACATTGTTGATGAGGAGTCTTTGTGAACTAAACTGGAGCCACTACCGCAGCCAGTAAGAGCCAACTCCATCCCATCCTCGCTGGCCTGTGCTGGCTTGCTAATTAACTTCTCAGAGATAGTACTAACCTTCAGAAACACAATAAAACTTGATGTAAATTTCCACCCCACCTCTCAATCCCTTGGGAAAATCTTCATATTTCTGCTGGTACAGCACAACATGGACTTAGCAATGCACACAATGAAAGGGGATTTTCAAAATCAGACATGTGCCATGACTTCAAAAGCTGTCAGCAGAAGTATAATTAGGATGTGAACTACAGTCAGAATGGCAAGACCTGCCAGCTTCACTAGCTACCCATGACCAGCCCAGCCATCTCTCTGCCCGCTGCGAAACTCCTTTTCCTGGCATTTCGCTTCCCTTACCTGTCGGTTCTGAAACCTCTCGATGCCTGTCAGGCAGGCTTCCTTGTTGACAAACATCCCTTCCCGGCTCTGGAGCTCTCGCTGGCAACAAGCCTCTGGTGTCGCCTTTTCCAGAGAGGAGTGTGGAAGATGAGGGATAGCTTCAAAATCTTCTGGTCCATTCACTCCACAGCAGGCAAACTAGGGAGAGGCACAGAGAAGAAAGGAAGACAGAGTTGACACTTTGCCCTGAAAGCAGATACGAGAAATCTACCAAAGACCTATTCTTGTAGGGATCAAAGCTTTAGTCAAAGCAGAGACAAAACAACTGCTGTTTCCAAAGAAGTGGGTTGTGCTTGTACCTTGGAGCTTCTGTTTCATCAAAGCCTTTTTATAAAGTCCCACTGTTCCCATGTCATACTGTAGACTCTAAGGTACCACTGGGAATATTGCCATGAACTACACAGGGCTTTGGAGCACATTCAGAATTACTTGCTTGAGATCACCCAGCAAGTCTGTAAGGGAGCCAGCAGTACAACCCAGGCTCCCAACCGCCCGTTCTCCCCATAGCTAATGGCCGGGATTGTTGCTGCTCAAAGGCACTGCTAGGTGATTCAAGTAAGGTCCCTTTTTAGGATTCAAGTCAGGTCCTTTTTAAGGATTCAAGTCATACTCTGACTCTGTCTCCTTTCAGTAAGCAAAAGGAAATGTCTTTATTAAAGTTCTGAATCAGCATGAAGGGCAGCAATCATCTTTTTCTTTAAAGATTAAAATTGACTTCTCATCTGCAGAGCCCAACATCCTACTCCTCACTCGTGAAGAGATACACAGTGGGCTGTACCGAGCACTATGTTCACATGTGCGCGCACACACACACACACGCACAGAACTTCTGGTAGTAGGTAAGAACAACTCCAATTCCAATGACACAGTCGATCTGTAACCTGCCTGATAAGGACTGTAATAACAAAATCAATTTTGATGGCTAATATTTCTATACTGAAAATATACCATTGGGCACACTCCTGCGTAATCTGCCCCTTACCAACTCATTTCACAAAAGCAAACAAAAAGCCATTAGTTAGCACCAGTTTTGGCTGCTGTTAGCTGGGAACAGTTTTGAAGTAGTCTGCAAGGTGAAAGGGCCAAGGTAAATGCAGCAATATTCAGCTGCAGACAGCTTCACGGCTTTCTGTGCCCACTGTTTGAAAGCTGGGTGTACCCAGTCAGGTCAAATGCCTCAGGCTTTGTCAAACCACAAAGGCTGACAAAGTCACCAGGAGCACCTCTCTGAGGGACTGATGGCAGCTTGTTTTGACAAAGGCTGGCTGCCAGCAGAATTCTCATCTCCCTCCCACCACCGCCGCCACAAACCCTGGTGCTATGCTTGATGCGACAGCATGGCTGAAGCAGGCTGACCCCAGGCAAGCTGAGGGTGCGGGCTGAGCACCGTGTTGATGGCCACTGACCACAGGCAGCATGGGACTGGCACGGAATGACTTACTGTGATCATAACAGAGTTCCAGGTGGAAGAGAAGACGTCCGTGTCGTTGTTCCTCAGGTAATGCTTCTTCAGCTCCTTGGTGAAAAACTCTCTGGTCAGCTGAAATGCACAGACAGGTAGAAATGCGAGGGTTACTGCCAACACCTCCTTCCCAAGCACTTCCCAAAGTTCTCTTTTGTGAATGCTGGGGGTTGTTTCGTTGTTTTGGTTTTGTTCTTTTTTTTTTTTTTTTTTTTCTGCAAACCTCAGAGGAGAAACGTGGGGAAAGCCACTGGCTGAACCATAACTACATCCAGGGTGAATGGTACTTGTTCAATAAAACTTGTTGCTCATTAAAAATCAGGGATTGAATTATATCTATACTTGTAAGCTAATGTTTGCATTTAAAGGTTGTTTGGGTTTTTTAATATTCAGCGGTATTTGAAAGTGTTTCATAAGTTGAAACAGGACTAAAACAGATTTTAGAAATATCTTCAAATCCACACCCAAGTAGTAGCTTAACTTACTAGGCTTCATGAGGTCTGCAATCAAAGCATGATTTTCCCCCCACTTTTCGTTTTAAACCAGTTAACTTCCCACTCATGACAGAGAACCTGCTCTGAATTTACTTCCATGTGTGAGAAAAAAGAACCAAGCTCTAATACCAAACTTTCTGGGAATGAAAAGGAAGTAAAAAACATGTAATGAATATGAAATGTTCAAGTCAACTTACAAATCAGAAGACAAGACCATTTCCCTGACAATGCTTTAGATTATCTAAACTGACCCACACACACAAAGAAAAAAATCCTCTTTATATTTCCAGTGTTCCGATAATTTAAACAATTTTGCCTAAGGTCAACAATAAAAACAAATGGAATTTCACTTACTCCTGTTTGCATTTACAGTAAAATAGAAAAACTGAACCAACATTTCTGCTCAGAGTCTCCTCAAAAACTTAGACACCTTGAAATTACATTTACTTAGGATCACTCTCTGGAGGACTAGTAAATATACAAACTTAAAAGTCTTCTTAAACCGAATACTCCAATTCATTCTTTCCACCCTTCTATCACTTCAGAATGAAAACTTCAAGGAATCCCCTTTTCAGGTTCCCAATAGGTCTTGACTTGTGTGGTCCCTTCTCTAAAATACCTTGTGATTTGTGATCCACACAGGCAAAATCTCTCTGCCACTGCAAAGCCTCAATGAAGGGGGTTGGACTTGGCTGGATACAGCACTGCTCTAGTGTTGCGTATTTGCAGGATCAGAAATTAAGCTGCCTGAAAAAGACCCTTTTTTTTTTCTGTTGTTCATACAGCACTGCAGATGCAGTAACATATACTGCTATGAGTTGGTTTCAGGTTCTTGATATGCAATGTGAAATATCGCACATACACATACATATGTATGAGATGTATGTGTGGGCACAAAAGCACAAGCACAAAATTGTTTGTTTCCTTTGTAATTCTATAACAAAATTTAAGGAAAAAAAGAGAAGGCTGTGGTGACTCTTTAAAAGACCCCAAATACCACTTAATATTGACTTCTCTTTTACGAATACAAACTAAAGGCCAAATTTAATGACTAAATCAATACTGGGTAAAACTTTGTCACGACGACTTGAATGATGTAGGTACCTCAATCTCACTACCTTTTAATGAGATATGCTGCTGAGTTCCTAAATCACTTTTATGAGACAGAGATTAACTCATTTTTTGCTTTTGAATATTAAAATACCAGAGGATCAGAGAGGACGGGCATTCTCCTTTCAGAATTTGGTGCACTGAGGGAAGGTCAGGTTAGAAGATGCTGAAACACGTCCTCAGTGTTCTCCTTTCCTTCCCTTTCTCTGCGTACTTTATCCATGCAGCATCCTACCCTGCAGAGACAGCAGCACATTTTTTTGATGCTTGTCTGTTTCTGAAGCACGGACTTTGAAACTGATATTACCGTTGGTAATAATCCCAGCTGACTGCCTTTGGAGGGGCCTAAAACAAAAGAGTAATTTAAATATAAAGTGAAACCTTTATTTTGACAGCAGCAACCCCAGAGGAAATTGTTCAGAGTTTGTGCGCGATTTTTACGAGACTTGGCCTAAAACAAAGCCTAGTGCTGGAAGGGTAAGTTTGCCAGGAAAATAACTGATTCCATTTTGTTGCTCTTAAACTGCTTTTCCTGCACAACTGAAATTCAAAAAAAATTTAAAAAAAAAAAAAAAAAAAAAATCAGCAGAAGCATCTTTCTTCTTTTAAAAAATTGCTGACAAAGGAGGATGAAAGTCAGCAAGAGAGTCCTACTCACATGCCCATGGCCCCTCTCTCACTGAAGCTAGTAATGGCACTGATGAGGTCTGTGCACATTGGAGTACTATGGCAAGAACTATTCAGAAGGAAGCAAAGGACCTACTAATAAAACTAGATGTTTGCACATACTTCTGACAACACAGTTACACCAGCCACAGTCATGAACAATAAAGAGCTGTTCAGCTGTGGCTTTTTTCTAGCTGTTCTGGGGTAAATGTCTCCAATACAGAAGAAGCACATGCATGTGTACATTGACACGTCAGTGAGTGAAGTGGGACTGTTTTGTCACACTGGATCAAAAAATAGCTTGGCTGGGATTACTGCAGCCAGATGAAGGGGACTTATGAAAAAGAGGGCATTTCTGCACAATACAGGTGTGCCAGCAATGGCCAGGAAGGTCATAGCCTTCTCATGCAGTGCTGTGTTCAAGAATACTGAATGCTGTGCGAGAAGCTGCCTTCATGGTGCCTGCTTGGAAAACAGGACACACTCCTGTCTATCTGCATCTGGCTGGAGCATCCTAATGTTTCTGACACAGTACAGTGCTTGTACTGTAGGTACAGTCAGTACTTCTGTACTGTGCTGCACTTCTCACTTCCACAGTGCCTTCCATCCAAGACCTCCAGCTGCTCAATTGAGGGATGGATGGTTCACGTCCTTTAGTCTTAGCCTTACGTCCGAGGAAACAGAGCTATCAGGAACCAAAGCGGCTTGCCTATTAAGTGTCAGAACTGGGGCTAAAAATCCAAACATCCTGACTCTGTCCACAGCCCTGCCACCGGACTCATCTGTTCCTACCATCCTGCTTTCTTGCTTGCTAAGACAATTCACTAAGAAAAAGAGTCAAATATCCCTCCAGGGTTTTTCCTATCCAGACCTCTGAACAGCATATAAAGAGCAATTCCTGTACATAAGTCAAATCGCTCTTTCACAGCCTCTCTCTGTTGTTCATGGAAGACATTATTTTATTAGTCCTTCTAGATGAAGGAGGACCCTCCACCCTCCAAAACCTCCTTTACAAAGGAAGAGAAACTCTGGTACTCCCATAGCTGATTAACAACAGCTTTCCTCCTCAGAGACCGCTTTTAAACAGTTCTTTGGGAGTGCAACTGGACCTGCAGATCACAGTAGCTCACCATCGCTAATACCACCATCCCACTCTGCTTCACTGACTCTTCCCCTCGTGTCAAATCTCAGCAGAAAACATCTCTTTTCTCCCTTATTTCTGTCTTTTAATTTCTTTCACTCCCTTAGCTATTAATAATTTAACTCTGTTGAGTGTTTGGGAGCTAGTTTGGATGTAAAACACTATGCAAGAGAAAGCTGCACTGAACGTTATCTGGAAAGTGAACAGATAGAGCCTATCTTTCTCTTTTGTCTCATTTTATGCACCCAGTGAGGCCACAGCCGTATGGACTGGTGCAATGACCCACTTGGTAAGCTTCCAAGAAATTTAGGTTGCCTAAATGTGCCTTTGCCACCACACACCTTGAAAGTAACTCATTTCGCAGGGAAGAGAAAAGCACATCTGAACCTGACCTTAAATTGCTACTGTGAAGAATTCTTCCCGACACGGGGTCACTGAAAGACCGCCTCTGTCCCCACGGACATCCTGTCCAGCCATCTAGCCTCACCCTAACCCAAAGATGACAGCAAAACTGGCCACAAGTAGTTATCAAGCCAGAAGAGCTACCACCAAAATATATAGCAACAGCAAAACAAGGTGGGTTTTTTTTTTTCAGAAGAAACCTGAGGAGAGAACAAACCACAAGAATTTGCAGACTGAGTTTAACTTCTGCATAGAGCCATCTCCGGCTATGTTGGGATCTGACATTCTTCGTTCCTTCCCATTTAAGCCCTTCCTGTCAGTCATTCTGACAGAGTGGGAAGCTGGTGATGCAAACAAGGAGACAAGCTCAAGAAAGATAGAAGTTTGTTCCCCTTCAAGTTTTATCTTACAAAACACCACCAGATGCCACAGAAGTCTAGAATAACCACTGTGACCTTATCTTGCAAGGTAACATACCCTCACATGGCCCACGGCTTCCATGGGAGTGGAGGGTACCGATGCTTTGCCCAGAAGCAAGACATAAGCAGGCTCCTCATGACTGAAGGAAAAAGGACACAGCCAGCCCTGCAGTCAACCCACACACAGGACTTGCAGTGAGCCTGGCTAGTTTCTTGTGCCTTTTACCAGTTTCCCACAGGGAAGGTGGAAGGTGGGAGCAGCCAGCTGCCGGCTGCTCGCCCAGCCCCTGCTCACCAGGGACCGCATTCTCTCTCTGTCGTGAAGCCTGTACCTGGGTCTGCAGGGCAGTTTCTACGTGTGCGGTCTGCTGCTTGTGCTGAACCAAAAGAATTCTCTAAAAACTCCTAACAGCAGAGCTGTAATGACCAGAACACACCAGACCTCCCATGCTGCAACCTATTTATGGAGCGGTAGCTGTTCCCACAAGGGCATGGTCTCAAAGCCTAAGCTGGAATGGGGCACCCACGCTGTGTACAGAGTGCCGTCCCTTCCCCACTGCCTTCAGATCTGAGGCAAAGACAAAAGACCACCAACTTATAAAGGGATAAAAAAATCCTCTCACTACCTCCCCCCAAGACCATCCTACTGCACAAACACCACACTGTCTTGCTGTGAGCTTCCTAAGTCTTGATTCTTTGCTTATCAAAATCTTTCTATATGAATAAAACTAAAAGTATGTCCTGGCTCAAGAAAATCATCATTATAAATTCTATGCTCATGCCACATTTCTGTCACGTTCAGTACAGGGAACGTGCTGTATGTTCTCTTACTACTGGCAGAGGCCAAAAAACCAAAATAAATACTAACAGTCACTAGTGACCACCTCTACTGGCCAATGTTTTTTCACAGCCATCACTCAGAGTCATATTTCAAAAATGGGCTGACTTGAGAAGGATGGACCTAGTCCAGTGAGGCTCCTCTTTGCACATGTGGGAACATGAAAAACATGCACAAACCTTTGCTGGTTAGAGAAAGAAATGAGACTGTGCTTACTACTAGTGTAGTAAAAGTTTACTGGGGAGGAATGATGGCCATTTAATAGTACGCATAGCAGCAGAGTAGAGCAAGGCTACATCATATGAAGCTGTGGAGATAAGGACCAGAAACTTGTAAGCAGGGCAATATGCAAGGGATCCATTGATGGGACTCAAAATGGGACATGGGGAGACTTGCTCAGGGCAGGTCAGGAGGGATGTCTTATATGCAGCATTGAGAGGAATCTGGTGAGCACCAGAACATGAAAATTCAAGAAGGAATATGATTAGAAGATGCACAAGAGAGTTTTTGCACTGCAGAGCAAGCATTGGCTCTATTGGGAAAACAGGAGGTTTCACTATTAATATTAAACACATGCTATATTGAAAAAAGAAGAGTTGCTTTTAACCTTAGTGTGACTTTATTATAAAACTTCTCTCTGATGGAATGTGCAGCTGGTTTGGCTGCAAAAGAATCAGGAAGACTCTAAAAACTTCAGGCTTTAAGTAGTCCCTCAGTGTGTATCTCCTGCATACATAAAACATCCACCCCTGCACACGCCAGGTTAGTTAGCATTCACTGGCTTGCTGGCAGTTCTGCAGACTGAGAGTAGTAATGAAACAGGTTTGTTGGTATTTGAAATAAACACTCACTCTACAAAGGAATCAGCCACCATCTAACACCATGCTCCAGCTGGGTACAATCCCACTGGGGTTCAGAGTTTGCCCACCATCGGATACTTACATTTTCTCTGAAGATAAAAGCCAGGATTGCAGCTGAAAGCTCCGCCAGGAAGATTAACAAAATAAACATGAAGAACTGGAAGAGAAAAGATGCAAAAAAAAAAAAAAAAAACCACAGACATACCATTAGGTGCGTCCAATAGGTAGTAGGAACGCATGGCTTTGCTAGTCACCAAAGAGATGGAAAAAATACCTGAGGAAACTTTTTTTTTCCCTGACAATTAAAAAAACCTCTGAGACAGTAACCTGGAGCAGACACAGCCCCTCTTTGACCCCGTCACAGGACATGGGAGCTTGTGATGCTTTTGCCTGGTTCTAATGGGTAAAAGGGAATAAGGCTACAGGACCCGTAGCATCCCCTGATAAATCTGCACCAGGGTAAAACAGTAAAGCCTACTTTGATGGAAAAAGTTCTATGACTGTGTAGATGCTCATACAGGGTTAAACAGTCCTGACACAGGTATATGCATCACATGCACACACCTAGATATGCACACACACCCCCATCACAACATAAACAACATAAACAATTTTACTGTAATATGATCATGGCTCATTTTGTATAGAAGGAGGTAGTGGGACATATACTCAAATATTTACACCTATGACCAAAAATGGACTCTCTTCAGAGTATTCTGCATTTCAGGACAAAATTAGCCTTGGTTAATATTGTCCTCCACACAATGGGGTTGCACTGAGTTAGGTTTTAGCCATACAGAACCTCTACAGAAAGTTGATAACACACTATCATAATTTCAATTTGATAAGGCAAGTATCATCCATGTCTTGTACAGTATCCAAAGTGTGCAAATTCATATCCTTAAATTAAAGGTACATTGCAGACTTGACAGAAAGTAATAGCCAGCAGATTGAATGGCAGCAAAAGAGAAACAGGCATCCAGACTGAAGTAAAACCATTACACTTACGTCATCATAATTCTAGAGAAGAGAAATGAAAGCAAACAGAGAGGCACGTGGTTGTTCAATTTAAGCTGGAACAGTATTTTCATCCTGTTGCCCTTGCAACCTTCTGCTGCTTTAGTCTAAAAGTCTGGTCTTCAGTCTTTCTAAAGGCATCTTGTTTCTGTGATGTTACCAAGCCTGAGCGATTCATCATGCCTTCACCACCCACCCCACAGAAGTAAATCAGGTGCACATAAGAGGTCTCATCCCCAGAGGGACTGACGTCTTGCTGCGAGGGTGCTGTCCCCAGGACCTTGTCTACCCAGAGCGCTCACGTACTGTGGAGTGTTTCCTGCCTGGGATGAGCACCGCGACTCCTGTGGGCTCCCACCTCAGACCCTCCTGCCTGGAGGCGGCACAGAAAACTGGTACTCAGCTAGAGGTAAAACTCAAGTAGAGAGGAAAAGAATGTTGACGGGAACAAATCTCCCAGGGCAGGAAAGCACTCTCTGACATCAAAGAGCTCAGGACTCAGCCTGTCTTTGGGACCGATTCTCAGTTACATTGGTGCCTCATGCTAGTTTGGTGCTGCTTCAGTCCCTAACAAACAGTAAAAGGAACAGCCAGGGATGTGCCCTCTAACATCTTTAAAACAACAAATGTTGGTGCTGCGGAACTCCTATGGGAACAGAGCAGAAAGTGGCCAGTCTCACACCCTCTCCCAAAAGTGCATTTAGTTCCATTCTTGGAGACAAAATAGTGGGCTTGAGGAACCCTAAGTCTGAACTAGATGGATGTTTTTTATGTTCTTATAGCCATAAAGAGAAATCACCATTTGGGAGTCAGCCCTTCTAAAATACAAGGATCCCAAAAATTAGCCCACAGACTCCAAGATGATTTTACAAAACTGAGTGAACATTTAGAAATGAACTCAGATTTTGGCACCATGTGAGAAAACCATGAGTGAACGGAGAACCCAGTAAGACCGCATCACACGGAGGGTAACAAACATGTGGTACATGTTACCAACGAAGGTGGTTGAAGCAACAAGCAGAAATAAAAAAAGAGACGTCTGGATGGTTTTTTTTTTGCGTGAGAAGGTTATTGAAGGTCTTTCTGAAACAGGAGGCGGGCAGATGGGGCCAGAAGTACTATTGTGATCCCCAAGCAATGATTTATAAACAGTGTCTGAAATGCTGTGCACCATGCATTTCGGTAATGGAGAGAGAATTCAAAATATCTGCTTGGAATGGGCAAAATGTTGTTTTGTTGGCAATTATCAGAGCTGTAAGCAGTTTTTCCCCACTGTAAAAGTGCACGCACCACCCTGTCCCATTTGTCTTCCTGCTCCTGCAGCGGAAACGAAAAGGAGCCTGGGCTCAAATGACAAAACAAGAAGAGTCAGATGAGCGGGGACTTCTGATGCTAACAGAATGCTGTTGCTTGATTTTGCTGAACTAGTTAACACTGTAATTTATTCTTACTGCTGGAGTTTTCTGTGTGGCTTCTTTTTTTTCCTGCTCAGAGACTGTTTTGGTTTTAATTTCACCACAGGAGGGCAAAGAACAAGTGATGAGAATGAACGATGCTTTGCAAATTCACGTCATCATCCATCAAGGGATCTCAGCATAGTCACTAAGAGGTCTAAGGTGGTGATCAAGTGATTAATCCCATCACCCTGCTAATTGCATTTCATTTCCTGATTACTGGGAGACACATGTTCACCCAAGCTCCAGCACAGGTCTGTGCAGAAGTGGAAGCAGCCATTCCCAGATTATCTCTGATAAGCTTCATTATCATTCCCAAACTGATTTACACTTACATTGTGCAGTCTGCATTGCAGATTTGTAACAGTTACTGTAGAAAAAACACGAGCAGCCATTAGGGCTGATGAGAAAAAGAAGATGGATCATCAGTGTTTCAGCACTTGCTCTCATTCTGCATTTTAAGGAGAGTCAAAATCTGCTTATTATGTTTTGCCTCCCAAAATTAAATTGATTACTGATATATGAGAGCACTAAACAGCCAACTGGTTAATGCATGGGTCACAGCAGCCTCAAATTCGAATTCATGCTTGAGACCCAACACTTGAACATGGGTATCCCCCACATCCAAAGTGAACATCTTGAGGAGTGGGGTCTTGCACGTTGGTCAAAAATCCTGCCTCAGCTCCTGGTGATGGTTACAAATTTATCAGACGTTTCCACAAATCAATGTTTCATATTTCTTTTTCACAACTCATCTACTGTTCCAGTTTCAGCAATGCTGTTCCAAAAAGGGCAGCAACTGCCTTTAACCCAAAGGACCCACATTTTCATGCTGAAAAGTTTCAGGGGCTATTGCATCCATTTTACAGGAGTGCAAAATAGGACGTCTGTACTCAAAACTAAGCCAAATGAAGCTAACACAGACTGTTCTTGTTGCAAAGCTGAATTCAGTCCTGTGGTGCAATGTTGTATGCTCAACAGCACTTTGGATTCTGATTTTTATGGTGTTCTTTTGCAGTCAGAGGGTCTTTCGGACAATCCAGAAGTTATTCAATGTCTGATTTGCAGGCCAATGTTTGTTGCTTTTTGTGAGCCAAGTCCAAATGCTGGGAAATCTAGAAACACTTCACAGCTTTGTGCTTAATGCAGCATGTTAGGTTCCACAGTGATGTTTTTTTACCAAAAGACAAGCAGCTTAACGAAAAATAAAAGTCCTTGCAAACACGAAAGCCAGAAGCTAGAGAACATGCATTTGTGCATCTGTCTTGTCCCTTCTATCTTCTGTTTACACTTGGACTAAAAGCTTCAGATATACATTATGCATCACTGTGAAATCTCACTCAAGCAGCTCTCTGGCTCATCAATTCTTTAACAACTTTGTAAGTGGACTTGATTTGATCTAGCAACTTCTCCCCAAGTACCACCCCCCTGAAGCCTAACACTCTCCATTGTGCAAGGCGTTCCCAGTCTCTCTGGCATACGCTCATGAATGGTTTGCCTTTTCAACGCCTAAAACTTACTCCCATCAGATTTCTGGTTTCACAGATGTTTTATGCATTTTAACATCAGCTGGTGAGGCCCCCAAAAAAGCAGAAATTAGCACCATATCTCTTCTCACTTAGTATCAGCACAGATCCTCATCCAAGTGCTTCACTGGTGTTGGACATGAGATGGCAGGTTGTTTAACAGAGTTGACTTTGATACCAGAAGCCCTGGAAGACTTGATCAAAGTGCAACACCAATTCCTCATCCAGTAATTACTTTTAGAGTCTCTCCTAGTCTAGGGCATTACTTCCAGTCCATATTTTTCTCACATTCCAAGTATAAAATAAAATAATAATAAAAGTAAAAAAATAAAGCAGCAGGGTTCAGAACTATCTCTAAGAGTCAGAAAAGTAATAACCACAAAATTGAGTGCACTGGAATATAACTAAAACGCCAGGAGGAACATTCAAACCATGATGTAACTCTGTGATGTTAAATCAGGAAAGAACATGGCCCAGAGCTCCCTTCCTCTAGCCAGGTCCCCAATCTGTATGCAGCGGACATGGTCCAAACTGAAAATATTACACTTCCATTCACTTAAAATCGATACTTCTCATGAAACATAGCTTTTAGTTTCTTAATCTGACAGGGACAGGCTTTGAAGTAACCTCAGGCTCATTGGACCTGATCCTTTGCATTTTATTAGGTTCCTCTGGGCAGAGCTCCATGACTTCACAGGTGATACATTTGGCTTTCTGATTTACTTCTGAGATGAGTCACTAGAAATAAACCCACAATGTCTTCCAGAAAAGGGCTCTCATTTTCAGGTTATGAATTCAAGGGTGGGTGAGCCAAGTGCCAGAGAGAATTTCTCTCAGTGAAGCCACACTCATCTCTAGGAAAAAATGGTTTTGCATTCAAGAAAGAGGACTTTCCTGTTCTGCTTAGAGACACGCCTCTTTTGCACCATGAAGCAGCTGTGCAAGATGCAATCATAACAAAACACTGTAAGATCACGATTTGAAAAAAAAAACCTCCCAAAAAAACCCATCAAAGCCCCAACAGACCCAGAGGGAGAAACAAAAGGTCACATTTGACAAAAATGAAAAATAAAACTAATGATCTTTGTCTTTCAATACATAACTGGTAATGCCTTCCAGTAAGAGATAGTGGCTGGAAACCCTGCAGTATCAGAACTTATGCAGACAAAGCAGTCAGAAGTGACTTATTTTAGAGGCTAGCTCTTTGTAAATAGTACTTGATGACTACACAGGCTGAAATCTAACCCTATTATTCAGGGGAAAATTTGCCTGAAGATAGCAAATCTGGTTCATTTTAGGACCAGAGTAGCCTGCATAAAGGAGCGACCAGCTATTGAGAGCTGCAATGATAGGCCACCATGCAGTTCTGAGCTGGGCATTTCTGCTGACATGGGGGGCTCCATTACATAGATGCTTTGCTCTACATGTTCCCTCTGCTTTGTTGTGAACCACTGAGGAATGAATCCACAAGTGGAGCAGCGGGTTTTGGGTGGCCAAGAGAGGACCACTTTTGGTCACTTTATAAAAGTAAAAAAACCTCAAACAACCAAATAGGACCATTTTGAATCAAAGCTTAACAAGGTCAGAATACACTCCCAGACTCCATACCTACTGGGCTCAAATCTGGGATTGGGGAAAAAGCAAATTCTCTGTATTTCTAGCTGTGTGTCAACGTACCCTAAGCCTATGTCGTGGTTTAACCCCAGCCGGCAACTAAGCACCACACAGCTGGCTCGCTCACCCTCCCGCACCCCGGTGGGATGGGGGAGACAATCAGAAAAAAAAGTAAAACCCATGGGTTGAGATAAAGACAGTTTAATAGAACAGCAGAGGAAGAGCAAATGATACTACTACTACTAATAACAAAAGAATAGACAAAACAAGTGATGCACAATGCAATTGCTCACCACCCACTGACCGATGCCCAGCATGTTCTCGAGCAGTGATCCCTCCCCCCTGGCCAACTGCCCCCAGTTTATATACTGAGCATGACATCATATGGTGTGGAATATCCCTTTGGCCAGTTTGGGTCAGCTGTCCTGGCTGTGCCCCCTCCCAGCTTCTTGCTGGCAGGGCATGAGAAGCTGAAAAGTCCTTGACTAGTGTAAGCACTGCTTAGCAACAACTAAAACATCGGTGTGTTGTCAACATTATTCTCATACTAAATCCAAAACACAGCACTATACCAGCTACTAGGAAGAAAATCAACTCCGTCCCAGCTAAAACCAGGACAGCCTATTTATTATCTAAGCAAATAATGGCTACAATAACAGACACCCATTCATGCACTTATTGCAGCATCATCTATCCGGTCACCCCCATTCTTGGGAAGCACCAAAAGGCCAACAGAAAATGCAAGGACACTTACAAAAAGCAGGAGGCATTTGTTCTCACGGATGGCGCCGCAGCAGCCGAGGAAACCCAGCAGAAAGAGCATCGCTCCCATAGCCAGCATGATGTATGCTCCCGTGAAGAGCAGAGGGTTGGCAGCCACTATCTCTCGAAAACCTGTAGGATCCACAATGACCCAGATCCCAACTCCTAGCAGGCATGCTCCTCCCAGCTGTCAGGGCACAAGGAGAGGAGAGAGAGGAAGATAGGTCAACATAAAACAATTGCTGCAGAAAAACTGGATTCATTGCTATCTTTTGATCAAAGGTGTTCACTCAGAGAACTCATGTTTCTCCATGGCATATATTCTCCACGGCATATATTCTCCACTGAGCAGGTGACTGCTGACATGCTACTCTTAGTATCTCTTGCTCACTAAATGAACCGTTTGCAGCAAAAGCACCTTTCTTCCTTGACACATCACTCTACCAACTCTTTACTCCCTCCCTAATGCTGAAAGACTGTGCCTTGAGCTGCTGCCATATCTGTAGGGGACAGCCCAGTGAACGGGCACACATGAACCATCCCCGCAACAGAGGCCAGGGTGGCTGGGTAGTCCCACCCTTCCTGTCAAAGACAAGAGCAACAGGGTCACTGAGAATAACTCTACATGTGGTAGGGAAATGTGTTTCCTAATGAAAACCTCAGCAGGGCACCCAGGACTAGAAAACAATTTCTTCTGCCATTCAAGGATAGACCATGTACACCACTAGTTCTAGCGTTCCCTCTGGTCTCCCCTGCCAAGACAGGAATAACTCAGACAACAGTGACCACTGCGCAGGGTTGCTGAATGTCTGAGTATCTCTGGATGCTGAAAAACCCTCAGTGATTGCTAGTGCAAAGCTGAGGGGATATTCTGTACCACGGCAACTTTACCAAATTACAGCCTATCCTGCTGGGGACCAGCAAGCTGCTGGAAACAGGAGGATTCAGGAGAGAAAGTGGATTCTAATTACTTACAAATATAAAGAAATTGAAAAGAAACATCAGGTACTTCATGCAGCTCAGACAGTCTCCCTCCATGGTCTTCAGGCTCCTTGATCCAATTCTTCCTGCAAAACACCAACATTTCCTTAGCACACTCATTTTTTGTTGGAGTGACACAATCCTATCTCCATTTGTATTTCCCCCAAGATCCCGTGGAGTTCATTATACAGAAGAGCTCATTTCTTACCTGAACAAGGCAACATAGCACAGGCTAGTAAGAGATAATGATCGTTGCTAAGTCCCTTTGCATTCTTGTGGGTCTAAAGTTGAACACAGATGTGAAGAGGAAGGTTGCAGGAGAAGAAACCTCTAGCTTTGCTTGCAGAGTGAGATGCTGGGGAAAAAACATCCCTCTGCACATGAAGATATTTTTCTTCCCCAGTCCCTAAAGCCTGTCAAGTCTAAGAAGCACTGAATGTACCTGCCTGCTTCACACCAAAAATGTCCTACCAACACAGGAGCCAGAAGAAGCTGTGCCCACTGGAAAGACTCACAAGTAAGTATTTGGGACAGTTCACTCCATACAAGCTTCCTCTAGAGAATGAATGCCACACAAACATGGACAACGTTTTCAGGGAAACTTGTAGACATTTGGAGGACCTGGGCTGGGAGTGACTGTAGTGTGTGGACATGGGAGGGCCTGAGGAGGCTGTCCTCACACAGTTACTCAGCCTGGTGTGCAACGCCTCCTTGTCATGCAGTGTGAAATGTTACTGTGCCAGTGGTGCTCTACACCCCACCCTGCACAGGTCTTTTGCAGGCAGAGCCCATGGATCAACATTGGTAAGCTTTTAAGACCAGAAAAAAATGCTAAGGAATCTTAACCAGTTTTGAAACTCCATGCCTGAATTAGACAACGAACTGCTTAGGACAGTACTTCTATTGGAAGAGCAGCTATGAATCCTGACCAGGTGAGGCTACATTGGAAGAAAGTTTCTCCTTGCTGTTTAAGGAAGTGACTGTCTCTCCCAATCTGCAATTCTATCACCACGTACCCTAGAGGGACAGACAAACAAATACATAAAATAGTAAAACTTTCACTGAAACAGAAGATAATGCGGTCACGGCAGCGTGCACAGATGGATGCATACATATGCAAACACAGAGGCACAAGTTTCCTTAGCTCCCTAGAGAAGCCTTCCCAAAGCCCACGTGCTCCTTAACCCAATCTCTTTCCCTTTCTCCACTGTGAATGCCATTCCCTAAATAGACCTGCATCCAATGATATGCTATGTTAGCGAAGTACATTCAATTCACTTAAAAGAAAAAAACAGAAATTATCCAAGGTTTTCACCAGGCCAGAAATAAAACTCATTCTTTCACTTCTTCGTTGTTTTTGTTAATCCACAAAACTTGGAAGTGCTGTAGAGCCTGGTGGGGTGCTTCCCTCTGTGACCATGGGAACTGCTCTGCTTTAGCCAAAGAGCTGAGAAAACCCATGGCAGGCAGAGCTCGCAGCAAGGGGCTGCCTGAGGTAAGAGCCAGATTTTTATCATACAGTGTGTGTTTGCTGCACTTCTTTGACTCGGTTTAAAAATCAAATCAGTTCCTTCCTAGTGGCAAAACAGGCAGAGACACAAATGGTGCAACGCAGAAGCTCGTGGACATGCAGCTGCTTTCCCTCTGCATCTTCACGTGCCTGAGGCAGGATGGCAGCGTGTCTCTGCTGGCTGGGTACTGCCCAGGGAACCCCCTTTGCTAGAGGAATACCAAGAAGATCCACAAAGCCAGTCTCACAGTCCACCTCGCTTCTGGAGAAACACAAACCTGAATCTGAACCTGAGAACAAGGGCAATATTTTTCTTTACAAAGTTTATTTTCTTATACCTCTGATACACAACTGTTCTGCCCAGAGAGACTCAAAGCCCAGACCACAACTGCAGGAGATGGAGTGGGGCACAGAGCTCTGACACAGGCCTGGAGGAGATGCCCACATCTTCCTGACAGTGTTTAAAGCCATGTCTGCAAATCTCACAGAGAAAGGAGATCTTGAAGTCCAGAAGGGTAAGGAGATGGGGAGGGAATTCTTCAATTTCATGGGAAAGGTGAACCTTCAGCTCCACTAACCCATGAGCTTGGACACTATAGTAGAGAGGAATATGAAAATACAGACAAATCGATAGGATACTGGAACTTCAAGAGCCACACAATTAGCGGCACCCAGATGTTCCCATCACCACACAAAAAAGTTATGCTCCAATAAAACAAAGGATGGCTAAATCTCAGTATATTAGCCAAAGTCTGAAAGTTATCTGAGAAACTTCTCAGTCCTGCTGCCTTGAGCACCTACCCACACGATCCATATCATAATAGCCTTAGGCAAAACAGGAATAAAAACCAAACCAGTTTAGCCGTATTGTACCATTTCACATCATTCACACTCATTTCACTGCAGAGGCACCCAGATGAAACACATTGCCTGTGGTCCAAGAAGCAGCAGCTCCTGAGTCTAACGCTGTCTCACTGCTTTGTGGAGTTGATAAATCACACTCCCGCCTTACTTTACTTTCCATGTCTGGGTCTGCTTCCTCTGCAAGATGAGGAGGCTCCCTTGGAATCACTCTGATTTACACAAGCTGAGTACAGGCTGCCTTTTTTTTTTTTTTCCCAAAGACAAACCTAAGCTATGATTCCTTGCATTGCTCCTGCCCATGCATCCACTCAGTATGTTAAAATGTTTTCTAGGTGTGAGCAGGGAAGGGAGACTCTTAAAGCCATTGAGCAATCAGGTCCTGAAAACTTCACTGGCAGGGCTACGCAGTCACAGTAACCTGGGAGCAGCAAGAACACATGCACACTCAGCTTTGACAAGTGAGGACTCCCTTGTTGCCTGGGCAAGAAACTGTGCCCTATGGTGGTGCTGGGCTCACATTCGTAATTTCTAAACCCACCATGCTTCACACAGCAAAGCAACAACTAAGTGCAACCCTACTAACTGTGCTGTGTTTCAAGCCAGGAACACACCCAGTGGGGCTTACAAATCCCAAAGTCCTTCACCTCAGGATGTGCAAATGGAAGTCAGTGGCAACAGTGCTAGGTCTGGGCTGGCAGAGCCAAGAACAGAGCATGTCAGAGCTTCCACAGCCTAAGAGCTCAATGCAAACTTCCAAAAAATGCCAACCCACTGATCTGATCTGAAAAACAGGAGCTCTGAGCAACTGTTTCAGTGCTGAAACTTAGAGCTTGGAGAGACCCGCACATACCAGCATAGCACACCCTTTCCAGTTTCTGCTGGGTACCCAGATTCCCAAACAGTACATGCAAGATCACCATTTGGATCCTGTGATTGCACTGATTAAAACAGGACAAATCAACCAAAGGCATGATCTGACCTCTTACGTAGCACTTAAAACTGTTTCATGTCAGAGCTCAAGCACTCCAGCGTATATGAAATATATTACCATCTAGTTCATATGTGCAGTAGTGCTCTAGACTTTGAAGAGTACATCACTAATGCTATTTACAAACAATGCAAGCAAAATGCAAATAATGTTACTTACAAATAATGTAATTATGAAACCATTTGTGCCAACTGTTGCCTTACTAATTAGCTGAAGGTACCCGAAGACCCTGACGACAGGCTGCATGGAGAAAATAACTGACATGAAAGGACAATCCTGACCCAGAGAGCTGCTTTTCCCTTCCACTTTTCTCTTTAAGCCATACACAAAAAAAGGCAAATTTTCTAAGTTACTCCTACTACACACTGATGCAAGTGCGATAAAAACTGAATGCATATGTCTTGATCTACCTTTTAAAAATATCTTCTCTCCCTTCCTCCAGGCCCCAAATTTGTGACAGATTAAGTTCTCCTCTGCAGGAGACATTTAATGCTAAGCAAACATTAACAGTCAGAACTGCAGAAGACAGTGGCTGACAGATGCTTTCCCTGGCTTGTCCCATGTCAGACCTGTGAGACATATGAGCCACATTTGTTTTTGTCTGAAATGTAGCTATAAATGTTCAGCTTTTTCTTAGGCAGATTATTCTACATTTCTCCCCCCTAATATGAATTTTATCTTGCAAAGTGACAGGGAGACTAAAAATCCTCAGCAATGTAACCAGGAAACATACCCCAGCTGCTGTAATCAGTTAGGAATAAAGTCTAGTTTTTCAAGGCAATGCATTTTTTTGTTCTCCAGCCACGATCTATTTCCTTCATTCTGACATTTGCTTTTGCATGCCTTGTAGCTACCTTGAATGTCTCATATCTAAAAGCAGCTGTTCAACCACACCCCCAAAAACTGCTTCCAAGTTTCTCATTGCTACCACTGACATTTCCCTCTACTCTTATATCCCTTTCACACTGGATTGAAACCCATGGTTTCACTCTGATTGCTCCTTTACCCTTGCCTTGGAGATGGAATCACTGAAAAACTTAGGTTGGACAGGACCTCTGGATGTCATTGAGTACAAACACCCACCGCCTCCAAACTGGGCCAATTCCAAAGTTTGATCCAGCTTCAAAGTTAGAGCAGGTTGCTCAGAGTCACATTAGTTAAGTTTTGAATATAGAATCATAGAATCATTAGAATCATTAAGGTTGGAAAAGACCTCTAAGATCATCAAGTCCAACCATCAACTAACACCACCATGACTCCTAAACCAGGCCCTGGAGTGCCA
>WAAD01033151.1:91726-135546 GCA_013389945.1 Fregata magnificens | reverse complement strand
TCATCTGCAAACTTGCTGAGGGTGCACTCAATCCCCTCATCCAGATCATTGATAAAGACATTAAACAAGACTGGCCCCAAAACCAAGCCCTGGGGAATACCACTTGTGACCGGGAAACACCACTTGTGACCAGATATGTGCAAGGACTGAGATTCCCCAGTCTCCCCGGGCACCTCTTCCAATGTTTGACCACCCTCCTTGTGAAAATTTTTTTTCAAAACAGCTGTCCAAAGCGTGTCCAAGTTACCTTGTGGCGAAAGGAACACGAGCATCCTTCGGATATGCCAGTCTATCAGAACTCTCAGGAGCACCTTATCTTCACCAGTCTCAATCCTTGCATCTTCCATATCATACCACTCCTACCCTCTACTGAAAACAAGTGTGTGAACCATTTTCCTTGCCTACCATTCCAGCCATGTAATCTCCACTCCTAACGTACCTCTGCAGACTATCCATATTTCACTATGTAAAATTCAGACACTATACACTTGCCTGATGGCTCATCACACTCTCCCCATCTCGAATACTTGATAGAAATTACAGAATAACCAAGATTGGAAGAGACGTCTAGAGGTCACCTTGTCCAACCCTCATGCAAACCACTTTTTCAGTCACTTCTCTACTATCCCATTGTCCACGTATATCTTCTTTTCACATAAATATCTCTTTGCTGTCAACATGCATGAAGACTTTGTCTGCTGAACTGATTCGTTGGTTCCTTTAAAACCTAAGAACCAGTTCTGCAGTACCTCCTACAAAATATTAGCCAATGGCTTGAGGAGCAAATGGTGCTAACTCATACCTACTTTCATATACATGCACAATGCAACCAAGTAAAAGCAGAGGACATGCTTGAAGATCTCCAGAACCAGTGCCAGACAGCCTTTAAAGGAATTAGAAAACGTGGACCAGATTCTCTTCCAAGTCAGTGCATCAATTTCTAGAGGCTGTCCCAGCCGAGATGCCACTAGAAATGTCCCTGAAGCTCTAAGCTGCACCAGTGATGAAGGACCACCACAACCTGGCATTGCTCCATTGCATCCTCTCCCCAGCAACATGGCAGCACACCCTTTGGCTTGCAGGTATGGAGACTTGGCTCAGCATGCTTGCCTTCCTTCACGGAGTACCCCTCCCCCAAGAGGATTTCTGTGTTCACTGTCTGCAAGCAGTATCCAACTCCTTTAAACCAAAGTGGTGGGGTCTGCTAAGAGAACGTATCTAACAGGTGGTGCCTTCCAGAAAACCCTCTCAGAGTATTATTTCCACACAGTCTGCTCCTCTAGATAGAACAGAGATAGGGGCAGTTTAATCAGGAGACCGAAGGGGGACGAGTTGCTGCAGTACACCTCGCAGGTGATATGATCACAGATAAGCTGTGTATTGCTTATCCCCCTCCTGCACACCACAGCTACACCTAACCAGCCTTGACAGAGATACAGAGAAAGCATCTGGCATGCAGAAAGAAAGAGCCGTAAACAAGTCTCACCTTCACAAATCTTGGGACTTGAAGCACAGTCTCTATTCTAGTCTTTAATTGTCTGTGTGTCCCATGTATCTCTTTCTAGCCAAGCTTGTCCTGTAGAGAAAAATATGCAATTACTGCAGAAGTCAATAAAATGCAATCATGTTAAATACACAATTTATTAAAACACACCATCCTGATGAATATGCTCAGCCTAATTGCCACCTTAATTTTGTGTACATTAGCACTAATGAAGAGCTTTTAATACCCAGTGACGGATCCAATTCCTCAGAATCTATTTAACAACCTTTGGAGTGTTTTAAATGCCCACAGACCACATGTAAATCTATAGTTCCATTACACATGCACCTCATACCACAACAGGACTAGATTAATACCAGCTGCACCTTCAGTATTTTATAGGAGGTTTAGACAAACTTTACTCTGCTGTGACTTTACAGCCCATTTGCTGGGAAAATGGAAAAGGCAGAGGAAGGGAGATGGAACGCATCTTTGGGAAGCCCAGCCCAGCCATCAGGAGCAACGGCCTGAGACGCTGGGCGCTATCCCTCGTTCTTCCAGCCAGCTCTCACACCAAGTTGAGCAAACTATTTCCTCTCCCTCTGCCTCATTGTCACTGCCTGGGAAGCAGCAACAGAGGGGAACGGCAAAGCGACCGCACTGCCCGCCGAAAGGCATGAGATAAACCGGTGCAAGCAGAGGGAGCCCGGTGCAGACTGCCACTGCGCTTGAGCTAACAGTTACAATTATTTCAGTAAATTTTAATTTCTGCCTGCACAATGCTAATGACAGTCCTTGGCTAGGCAAAGGTGAGGTGAGACTACAGACTAACGTGCAAAGTGTGCTTGTTTGACTGTTGCTTTCTCAGGGCACCCTCTCCCAGGTTGTTTTTTCTGACACAGCCCCAACCCCACACTTCAGGGCCTGTGGGGAAGGGGCAGCCTTTAACTATTCAAGCAGCACCACATGCCATAAGGGTCCAATATTCACATAGGGTTGCTCAGCACTGTAACTCACTCACTCATCCTTTGCAAATCATTTTGGAATACTCGCAGCTTTGCTGAAGCCACTGCTTCCCTGTGAGGGATCAGAAAAGTCACCTGGGTCTACCTCTGCTCTCTCACTGCCAGCATTTCATCATGATTTCTGGAGGGGGTGCATTTAACATCTGTTTCCCACAAACATTTGTGAACACGTGTTTGGAAATTGCCTCCCATTAAGACTTCTGTGAGTAAAAGTCTATCATTTGTTGCTGGCAGGAAGCAAACAAAGAGTTTCAAGGTGGCTGAAACTATTACAATATAAAACATATAATGAATATTCATAGACTTTTTGTTTTGCATTAATCCCTCATAGCTAATGTCCCTCCTCTGTCACTGTGGACCTACATCTCTGAATGATGAGCAGGGATGGCTTCGCTTTTGAAATCTGGAGGGTACAAACATCTATAGCCAATCGATCCATCTCTGCTGCAAAGTACTGAAGGCATCTGCTGAGCAGCGGCTGAACTGCCCCACTTTACAATGCTGTGTATGAAGGCTGCCCCAGATCAGTATAGCTTTACCACCAGCGTGGAAGTTCGGAGGGTGCTAGGTGACCAGCTGGAAGATGGTTGCAGCAGGCTCAGGGACCTCCAGAGAGGGGCTTGGAGAGTCTACAGCTAGGACAACAGACAGTGTCACTGCCCCACAGTAGAGACCCCTTTTTGACAGTCTGAGCTCAGTGCCCACCCTTACCTTTCTCTTTTTTCTTTTGTGTGTGTTTTGCATGTGCAAGTGAGAGACAATTTCTTCAGTCATCCTATCCTGTGATGCCACTATCCTGGGATAGCTGCTGCCAGGAGAAGATGGCTCTAACTTTAAAGCAGAGATGACACTGTGCTATATAAACCTATCATTAGGAAAATAACCAGAATGATAGGATTCCTGCTCCTACTGCGTGTGCATATAATTACATCCCTACAAGCCCTCAAAGGTCTACATGGGAGAGGAATTTTATTTTTTTATTCCTCTTAAGTCACAATATTTTAAAGAAATTACAGCACCACAGAGAGGAAGAGCTTAAATGCTTCAGTAGGTACCAGCAGGTGTTGTGTCAGAAGGGATGAAAGAGTGTATTTGGTGCCAAACAATAGCAATACTCCATCTTACTCTATGGCCCTAAAGGGGAGGAAGTCCCTGCCAAACAGACTCTCTTTGGTTAATAGCTACGATTTTGTCATTAGGGAGAATTGCAGAAAGTGCAAAACCACCATGCCTAATTGTGACTCGAGCAAGCTGATGCCTTTAATTACAGTCGCTGGGGAAACACAGTGGAAGCTGGACTAACGGCCGAGGCCAAGCCTCCTTCCTTGGGGCTGCGCGCGTGCAAGCCATGCTGCCTCAGCTGGCTGAGCAGCTGCGTTTGGCACGTTGTCCTGCCTCCTCGCTCATCTCACAGCCACCACATTAGGTCTCCTTGCTGAGCATTGGCTTCTCTTCACGTTCACTGCTTTTAGAGCAGCTCTTTGCGAGGAGCAGGCTTTGATGAAGGAAAAGCAGCTAAACTCATGAGTCCTGCGGGTCTCATGCAGCAAGACAGTTGGAGAGTCAGAGCAAAGAGCGAGGGGGCAAAAAGAGGCTGAGCTAGTCAACAGGTAGCAAGTGAAACAAGAAATGAATAGAGGGTGCAAGATGGAGAAGCAAGGCCTGTCTTTGGGAGAAATCCAGTCTCCTGCATGTTAACTAGTGCAGGAAGGCCACCAGGTGAATGGCTTACAGGTGCCCTGCTTCACAAGTGCCTCTAGATACTGCCAGTCCCCTTTGCTCGCCACATTTGCGGGATCTTAAGAAACTGAAACATATACCAGCAGGTATGTTCAGCCAAAGGAGAAGTTGAAGACAGAAGTCATGTCCTGCTGGATCTCTGCAACAGGTCAGTGCTTTTATAGTGAAGGGAGAGGAGAAACATCTCTGTGGAAGCAGGATCTGATTAATATCATTCCCTTGCAATGGCTTCAGAAAGAAGTAAAACATTTGCTGCTCCTGAACTGAAGCTTGGCACAAGCTGTCAGCCCCATGCATTATCCTGTAACTATTGCTCCTACACAAATAACTAATTGCACTGGAATTTCATAGCGCTTCCATAGCAGAGTCATTGCTGTGACACAACTACATTACTGCATGTAAATCCAATTAGATTCCAAAGTGCACTGTGTAACTATAATCGGCCCCTGCGGAGCAGCGATGAGGGGACCTGCACAAGGCCATGCAACTAGATACTAAATTACAGTCAATCTACCTCCTCTTTAGTTGCATTAAAATGCTAATGTCACTGTAATACGGGCCCATTTACCAGCGATGACTGCCTTGCCTTGCAACACTGGAGTGAATGAGGTTGTTGCACTGCCTGAGAGCATTTAATTCCTCAGTACAGTCGAGTGAGCAAACCCCTTAGGGGCATCTTATACCTTAAAACAATAACCTGATTGGCTTTTATAACACTAAAAACGTATGAGGCTTGGGATGGTGTTTAAATGAATCTGAGCTGCTGCTAAAACTACCCTAAGCTTCCTACCCAAGCAGAGCGTTCAGGACAACTGGGCCACATCCCTTCCTGACTCTTGTCTGTCTACTTTTAACGAAGACACATTTCTGCCACCAAAAGGCTGTGCGTAAGAGCACATCAGTCACACACAGGAGGAAAAAGACAGCTGGACTGAACCACTTAAAGCTTCATAGAAGTAACACCAGCTTTGCAACAAAACCAATAATACAACACTTACCATCTATGTTTTATATTTGTAACTTTGCACAATGTGTGCATAGAATACATGAGATCATATGAAGGTAAAATCTCCCACATATACAGACATTCAAAATGGAAATTCAGAAGTCCCAGAGCAGAACCTATTCTCCTGAATGTTGTAACATTTGGAAAAGTGCTAGGGTACGTGTTTGAAGTGCCGACATAGCATCAGGCCACAAAACACTCCATTTCAACTAATGCAAATGTACATACGGCACTGTTCGAAACACAAACTGCTACTTTGGCCCCTTCCCAAGCAAAGTTCAATAGGTAATCATGTCTGGCTGTTTCATACAGCTTTTCACGCACAGACATCAGCCATCGCAGAAAAGAAGATACTGCATACAGAACCAACACATCTAGTAGCCTGCAACTCTTTTTTCTGGTCCTTAAAAAAAGTCCTCAGATAGCTCACAGGTGTATTTTCCCTTGTATTAACTGCAGTACAATGGAACCATATGGTACTGATTGTCTGTCTTTCTAAACAGATGACCCAAAGATTACATGCACTGATAATATAACAATATTAATTCTGTTTAGCAGATAAGAAAACCAAGGGTAAAAGGGGAATGGATGTGCTAGATCTCCTGACCCACAGTACAGCCCTCTGTTCACCAGTCCATACTGAGACCAGCCCCAAACCCATGAAAAAGTTGATCACTTCTGGCTGACAAGCTACATTCTTTGACAGGCATCTTCTGTCCCAGAAAGAAGTCTATTTAGCATACCAAAAGGGAGGCAGCTAACCTTGGCCTCCTATATCTCAAAATATTTCCCTTCAGGATGTCACCCTCCCGAGTGGATCATGGGGTTGCATCACAAGCCAAGTGACATTATCCACTGTCATGTCAGATACTGTCAAGTCTTGAAACACTCCACATGCTTGCATGGCATTCCAGATGCTTAGGGCATTTAACACGAAGTGTAAATGCCTGCCACTTTTTCCCTGAGCCTGACACATCTCACCTTTACAACAACTGACTCCTCGGTGCTCTTTTCTATTCCCTTTTTCTATAGCCTTGCTTTGTTTGCAGCAAATGCCTCAGCAGTTTGTAGCATTCATGATTGTTTTGAAAGATGCAGGAATACATCTCAGAAACACTGGGCAGTTGCTGTGGCAACCTTGTCCTCCTCAGATCATGACTTACAATATTTTAAGAAGTTTCCTGATACTTTTCAGGCTTCAGGGAAACAATGCAGAGGAGGAAAATGATTGATTTTAAAGTAAGGAAGCAATCAAAATGGATTACTATGAGCCACGGGGCTTTATCCTATCAAAAAGATGATGATGATGATCTCTCCCTAGCAAGGAAAAGCAGCCCCACACCAGCTGGGCAGAGGCACAGGCAAAGGCCTATGGGCAAAGGAATTTGAAACCCCTGCTTTTATCATCTGTTTTAATGCAGAACGGAGCTCCAGATCAGTAGGTTAACTTCTTTTTTGTTGTTGTTCTCCGTGCTTTTTCATAAGGTGGAGGCGGGGAAAAAGAAACCGACCCTTTAACACCATTTAATTGGGGGACTAATAATCTTAATTGCTTTTAAGAAAGAAATCCCAAACAGAACTTTGAATGCATTAACAAAAAAAAAAGAAAAATAAACTCTCTTTCTTCAAGGTAACTGCCTACACAGATGCAAAACCAAAACATCAGTTTAGTCAGGTTTAATCAGTCTAGAACAGCAAAGGTTAGGAAAAACATCCTGTAAGAAAAGCACATCTTAAATGAGGGATCTCAGCAATACTAAATAGAACAGAAAATAATATTGCTGGAAACCTGAGAAGTGGCATTATTTATCTGATTCTGGTCATCTTTCAAATGCTTTTAACAAGAAGAATAATACTGCATCCCAAAGTGCCATGGATTCTAAACACTAAACACAGTAGGAAATTCTTTATCCCACAGAGCTCACAATTCAGAGTGATTTATTTATTTAGGAAATAAATACATTTCACAAGCTATAGGCCTGATATATCCAGGAAAACTTGAATGCAGCAAAGGTCATGAGAAATGACCTAGGGAAGAGAGGCAGACATGAATTCTAAGTTACCCTGCTTATAGCCAAACTGATACACATCTCATATCTATTCCATGTGCAAATCTAAACTGAGTTTCACTGTAATCAGCACCTTTAACTTACTCTAAGACATAAAATTGCAGCTAATGTGGCTTGAAAGGTAAATGTGACTGATCTCAACCACACCTGTCCCGATTACGCCCAGCTGTCCAATGCCTTTTGCTACAGATATATCTGATTTCTGATTAGGAAAGAGTACGAAGGAGCAGAGAGTGAACCATGGCCACAGCCCACAACAAAGCTTCAGATGTTTTGCAGAAAAATAAAAAAGAGTTAATAAATCCCATAATCTTGGCATACGTGATTCTAAATGTTCGCTCTTCCTTCAAAAGATGTAAAATCTAAGGCTCCAACAACGATCAGCTTCCAGGCAGACAAAAGACGCTCAGCACAATTCATACGTAGATGACAGGAGTGGAGGGACTAAGTGAGATATGAGCCAAGACTCACAGGCTGGCTCCCAGCTGCTTTCCCAATGGATAACAGATACTGCATCAAGACACACAATGTCATGCTAGTGAATTTGCTGCTCTCTGAACACCTCATTTTTCTCTCCATCTGAACCTACTTTGAAAGCGCACAGTTCAGTGTCCCCCTTCTCCTTTCTCTTTTGTCCTTACTCATGGCAAGGGAAACATGAAAGACAGCATGGCTGGTTATTGTTAATGCATCTGAAAGTGCAGACATTAAAAAGGGGGTTATTCTGGAACGTGCCACGGTTTTCCTTGCTATTCACACAGGCAGCTAATGATCACCCTAATAGCTTCTCTCTCTCAAGTCGTAATAAGCTTACAAATGAATCCATTCAGCACATATTAAAAAGCAAGGGATGCTCCTTTGATTATAGCCTTTATGGAAATCTTCGAGTATTTGTTTTGTTGCTGCACAGCTGTAATTAGGACATGCTGCTGGGAGCCCACTCAGCTGCCGGAGTGGTTGGGTTTGGAGACACCTCCCAGTGCCATAGCAACACATTCACCTCTCCCAGCATCAGTCGCAGGAGCCTGGCTGCCGTCAAGGCCAGGCAAGCACACTTCGGCACTTCCCAGAATTAAATAAAAGGTGCCTAATTAAACTTCCTCCACTGATGCCTCGACCGTGTTTATGAAGCGACACAGCCAGCCCCACGCTGCAGCTCTCGTGAATGAGAGGAGAGCACGGTGCCTGCGCCATGTGGCCACCCTGCTGCACCCGCCGCGGTCCTGCTTAGAGCACGGCATAGGTCACGCAGTGTCTGGGCATCTCTCCACACCCTGCTCAGGGGGCTCTTGGGGTCGGAGGCATCCACTTCCCGCTGCAGGAAAACTAGGCAATAAGGGGTACGTACGTTGGAGACTCTTGAGGAGGCCATAGCTTTATTTTTCTGAGGTAAGAATATGGGGGACCTTGTTTCCATCGCCACCTGTAACACTTTCCCCACAATAACCTCATCCTTCCACATGTGGGGAGGGGAACTGAGTAACCTTACGGAAATCTCCTTAGGACTTAACTGCTCAGAGGTTGATCCAAATCCCACTTATATTGCTGACTGACTTAAAACTTCTTCAGAGGAGAAACGGGGAAAAAAAAAAGAAAAAGAATTTTTAAGGATGTAAAAACCCAGCAAAATCAGGGATCTAGTCTTCACTGAGGTTTGAATCTGGGTCAAATATTTCATGTTAGCTGAAAATTAAAAGAGCATACCTTTTTTCCCCTTAATGAAGATAACATTGTGAACAATAGATACACTTTCCCAAAATATCGTTATTCCCTAAGTATAGCGCATCTGCAGTGGTCTTAAGCAGAGAGACTTGGGGAGCAATTCATTTTTGCACACAAAGACAGCAGTTTACGTGCTGATGACATGGATGCTCGGGCTTTCAGATAGCCTCAGTGGGGTGAGTTTCACCCACAAAAACTATAACGTCTCCTCTTAGAAAGCTAGCACTCTAAACAAACTGCTTCTGCTTTGCCTGAAAGACAAGACCTTTCTATGGAACAGATATTTTCTACATCTCCAGGAGACAGGCTGGGGTTAAAGCAGGTCAAACCATGTAATACAGATAGCTTTGTATTGATACTGCCCACGGTGCCTATTAGGAAGGCCATAATTGTAAGAAACCATTTCTCACCAAGGATATTTAATACAGTGCCAAAGGGTCTCCCCAGGCAGGCTTTGTTTTAAGGTTTGTGAGCTTTGAGGGGAAAGGATTATATCTCTTGTTGTGAAGTGGTTCAGGGCCAGCTCGTTTTTAGCTCTATTGTAATCTAAATAACACATAACGGCAGCAGTGGAAACTTCACTACCAGCATCTCTTGCAAGCAGACTGGGAATAGCCTGGGGCAAAACCTGAAGCACCATCAATCATACATATACATAAGAATTGGCATGCACTGACAGGGTATCATAGGGACTTTTTCAAAACTGAAACAGCAAATTTAACCATGGAAATACTCTGGATGGTGACGAATTTTCTTTTACTCAGTCTTCACTGATATGTACTGGCTTGTATTAAGAATAGCGTGACCAGTAGGAGTAGGGAAGTGATCGTGCCCCTGTACTCGGCACTGGTGAGGCCGCACCTCAAATACTGTGTTCAGTTTTGGGCCCCTCAGTACAAGAAAGACACTGAGGTGCTGGAGCGTGTCCAGAGAAGGGCAATGAAGCTGGTGAAGGGTCTAGAGCACGAGCCTTATGAGGAGCGGCTGAGGGAAGTGGGGCTGTTTAGCCTGGAGAAAAGGAGGCTGAGGGGAGACATTATCGCTCTCTACAACTAGCTGAAAGGAGGTTGTAGCGAAGCGGGTGTTGGACTCTTCTCCCAAGAAACTAGCGATAGGACGAGAGGAAATAGCCTCAAGTTGCATCAGGGGAGGTTTAGCTTGGACATCAGGAAGAATTTCTTTACCGAAAGAGTGGTTAGGCATTGGACCAGGCTCCCCAGAGAGGTGGTGGAGTCGTCAACCCTGGAGGTGTTCAAGAAAGGTATAGACATGGCACTCCAGGGCCTAGTTTAGGAGGCATGGTGGTGTTAGTTGATGGTTGGACTTGATGATCTTAGAGGTCTTTTCCAACCTTAATGATTCTATGATTCTATACCTCCTAGAAGTCAGAAGTTAGACACTGATGACATAAAACTTCTTCTAAATCAAATCAGGGGGGCTGAATAATTCCAAATGTACCAGTGAATGATGAAGGCATGATCTGAAACACCAACCATAAGGCAGCTCGCATGGCCTTAAAATGGTACAAAAACCAACTTGTAGCTGGGCTGCTGACTGCTTTGCTCTTTGCACCCAAAAGGAGCAAGAACACATTCTGACCTGACCTGGCAACTCCTATTTTTGCAAAGACTGGGGAAGCTTTTTAGCGAGGACAACAAACAGAACATATTGATAACACCAGATCTCCTGCAAGGGGCAGGACTCCACAGGCTAACCTCCATGTCAGTCAGGACTGGGCTGAATTCTGACTGCAAAATCACACCGGTTTTCAGTGGCTAAAGTTCACCATACCCGCACCTTTGCAATGTCTCTTTTCTTGATCAGCATCAAATTTGAAAGCAATACTGCCTTTCAGCTAAAAAAACCACCATATTTTTGTAAAGTATCAAAACCAGGTTTGCAGGGCAAAATAGCCAAAGCAGCCCGGGTTTAGGCTGAGACACATAGGGAACAACAGGATGTTCAAGCCATTCCCAGTATGGAGAGACATCCCTTTTGGGGCATCCTCCCAGTTAGGCTCAGTTGCTCTGAGCTCTGCATCAAGGACAAGAAAAGTTGTCTCGAGCGACATGGCATTTAACAGCCTCTTCTCCCATCACTGCTGTCAGCACGGGGAGAAGAATCTTTCTGAAAATATTGGGGAGTCTTGCTGTGCAAACACATTTGACAATAAATTATATGGCAAATTTCAAAACAAGATTTGTGGTCACCATTCTGCATGTCTGATGATACGCAAACCACCTTGCATCAGAACACTAATACCACTTAAGCCTTAGATTGCTTTCCACATTACAGTCTGAACCACACAGCTCTGAGCTCATGGCAATTGGACAGAAAAAGATCAGATGGCTTGTACTCCACCTTTGCCACGTTCCCCACAATGATGTGCTCAAAACTGTGAAAGTATCCATCTGGAGCTGGTGTCTCTAAAAACGCTCTCCTGCAGCCCTCACACAGACACCCCCTGCAAGATTCTTCTGCGGGTTCATGCTATCACATCTTCATTAGGAGAATCCCAAGTCAACTATCTATTGATAGGAAGAGAGACACAGAAAACCATTTCATCTTGAAGGCAGACACTGTCCACGACACAGCTGAGGCTCCTCACTGACCAGCGTTGCCAGTGCCCCAGGGCTCCTGGACAACACAGAAGTTACACTACAGGCATCTGCGTGTTGGGAAGGAAAGGGCAGTCTCGTTAGGAGCTGAGAGCTATTGCCAATCCAACGTATTTTGAAACTTCACCTTCTGTTTAGAGCCACTGTCATCTTACTCTTGCACCAGCTCCGTTCCCAGCACCCAGCCTGGGGCTAAGGAAGGGTCCAGCACAGGATTTTCAGAGGTGGAGGGCAAAAGCAACCTGGTGATTGCTGAAAGACGTGAAAACACACCTTGCCCTCACTTATGGCTTGAATCTTCCTCTTCCCTTTAGCCTCAGTGCACACTGGAGGGACATATGAGCTTCTCAGTGACATTAAGGGGAGATGGCTGTTGGTTTCTTCATGTAACCCTTGTGGGAGGGCCATGTATACACCAGATGTCATGGACCTGTTACACTTCATACCATGTCAGCAGCAAGGGGGAGCACCACAGCACCCCACACACCATCCTGCCCACTGTTCCCATTGACAACAGTGTGAACTGGCTCTTCCAGGAGGTCAGCATGAGAGTCTTCAGGGCATTTGGGATCAAGAATCTGTATCCTGGCTGCCCTGGCTGCTAATAAAGTCTCGGGGCTGGATGTGGGGATGCTTTTAGAAAATGCAGGGTTTACAGCAGCTCCCTGAGAAGTAGCTCGGGAACAAAAGTTTTCCAAGCACAGACTTGATCAGGAGTTTGAGGCAGGCAATTATCTGATGTTCAAAATGGAAAAGCTGCAATGCAAAACTTCCCCCAGTAAGGGATCGCCTATTTGCAGCCCTTGGAGAGCAGATTGGTTCTTACATCTTTTGGATGAAGCATATTAATCTGTACACAGGGTGCACTTGTGTAAATTGGCCTTCCAATATTTCTGTTTCTATTTATTGACACCAGCCTCTTTCTGCTCAGGGCCCATATTGAACCCCCACCATTTCAAGCTGTGCACCCAGGTACCCTAGAGGTGAGTACAGCTTGACTCTGATGAGATGGAAGATAAGGCACAGGAGATGCACAGAGAAATATAAGAGGCAGGAGATGTGCTTAGGGATCTGTTGTTTTGAGAGGCTGCCCTCCTCTTGTGAGCCTGCACACTCCCTGTTGGCCAAGGAGAAAGCAGGTGAAGATGCTGGCCCACCCTGTAAAACCCTGCAGAATATCTTTGACTCAGTTTGTCCTTCAGCAGTTTTGCTGTTTAAATGCTGCTACTCAGTGGAGCTGGGCACACCTAATCAACAGATCCAAGTTGCCCTCTTTCAGCCCCTTGAGCTCCAGAAGGGTGAGCGCACTGAGATGTGCAGGCTTTCCCCAGAGTTTTGCAGCTGGTGAGACGAGCATGGGCTCACCTTGTCCTGACTTAGTGAACCACCACCACCCCTAAACAGGGGCTTGCTGGTATTTCTCTTCCTTATCAATTCCACTGCTTCAAATTTTGATTGAGAGGCTGTATTTTATCTTTTATTTCCTAACTTCCCCTCTCTTCTGCAATGCACTGTCTTGACACTGTTATCTGCACCATATCTCATATACCATATTAACCTTTTTTGTTATCTGATTTTTGCATGAGTTGTCATTTAGCAAATCTGATTTTGCTCAGAAGCATCCAAACAAATCTGTGAGTCAAAAACAACGAATGAAAGAATAAAAGTGAACACCAAGCAAGGCCCCATTTAAGCACTTTACATATCCTGTATGAAATACCAGCTCTTGAAACTCATGTTTTGGTGAGATGACATCTTCTCATATAACACATTATGTTTCCATTATCGGAGGGCAAAACCGCTCAGGTTTCTCAGCTAATACTTATCTGCTGCTTTCCCTACTACCATGGGAAGATTACAAATTAATTAGGTGACTCCAAAGCATTTTGGGGTAATATCCAGGATATCCTTCTGTTAAAGAAGGCAAGTCAGAGGTGACCAGATAACTACAGAATCTATCAGTACCAACTGGGGGAATTCATTTCTGTAAATCAATGTAATACTGCTAAGCCTATATCAAACACCCAGAATAATGACTTTCTCACTACTTAAGTCTTTACTGTTGGCTCAGCGATTCTGAAATTAGTTCCTTCAACTGGACTACTGTTTGGTCTAGAGATTGAAAAAAAAAAAAATCCAACTTAGGACAGAAGATATCTTAATGTCAGATCTCATTCAGCCATTTAACAGGAAAAAATTACTACACTGGTGGATATGGTATCAGCAATTAACCTACAAAACAAACTGATTTTAATTAAGGTGTCGGTATGCAAGGGTTTGGCTGAAGACTTTGAATATCTGCTTCAAGAAGTATGATACATTTACATGAGTCATAGGCAAGATAGGGAGGAATTTACTTCACACATCCTCTGTTTATTTTAAGGACAGAAATTGCAGGATTTAGTTCATGAAGGCAGCTTGAAGTTACCACCTGTGGTTATTACCTTAGCTTTGCTTGGAGACCTCCATTTTACAGCCTAGCTGTAGTGGCTTATAAAAACAAGGGAATTCGCCTGAGGCAAAGGGTGCTTAACCTCGGTGGGTTTGACAATATCTTCACTCAGACTGTTTCATTTTCCCAACCACACAACCAGACCATGGCCTCATCAGAGAGGCAGCTTCTGCTCCAAGCGAGGCCACATTTTTCTAGCTGAAATAAAATGCTATGTCATGACTATGTTCCCTTTACAGCATCAGTTTCTTTCCTGCTGTACCTGAAGGCTTAGTGAGCAATTTAATAGAAACATTCTAATGCAGGGGGTTTTTCCTTTTTAAAGGTGATGTATCTATCCTTTTTGTTAACAGATCTAAATGTAGATACACCAGAAAAATATGTTCTTTCCCATAAACTGGAGTAAGCCATACTGCAGTAGGGGATTTTGCCACTTTAACTGTGGAGGTAAGGGCTGAATTAGTAACCCTGCATAGCATAGAACAAGGTTCCTTAGCATCTGTCCACTTTGAACAATGTCCAGCCAGAGCTCTCAAATCAATACAGCTTACTCCAAACCCCAGAGCAAAATACCATCAAAAGCCTTTTTGTCCCACCAGTTTAAACACGGGCACTTTAAGCTTTACACTGCCATTAAAAGAATACACACCCATGAACAAAAACAAACAACACAAAAAAAAAGAAAAAGGAGGAAAAAGGTCCATGTAGATCTGACCTGTGAAAGCATTGATTTACATATTAAATCAAGAAAGTAGTATTAATTACAAAGCTGAACAGATTCTGTGACCACCACAAAATAAAACAGGTACTTGTAATGACACAATTGGAGAAACAGATAGAAACATCAAGAGAATAAACTAACAAATGGCTAAATCAAAATCTACCAACCTTCCCCCAGCTCATCCTCTGGGTAAATGTGAGCAGAGACCAACTTCCCACCCAGCCCTAGAGGTTGAGTGCTTCGTCCCATCCCCAGAGTCCCCTCGCCAGCCTGCTGCTCCACGTGTGTGAACGTTAGGGACCTCAGCCAGCAATGGGCTGTTGGGCAGTTTCTGCAAATGGGCGCATGTGAGGCCTGAGCCAAGCACAGATGTTCTTATGCTTGGAACTGCTTCAGGAAAAAGGAGAAAGCCACCGCAGCTGGAAAGCTGGGGTAACGCCACTCCTGTGGCTCCTGCCCACATGCACCCGGGAGCTGCAGGTTGTAAGTCATAAGGTTGCAACCAAGCAGCATTCAAAGGGGGCCTGTGCTGTACTTGCACAGTAATAAGAGACGATCAGATGAACACGCAGCCCCGTAACTATGTAACAGATAATCTGGGAAAAAGAATGCACTTTTTGCCCAATACACCATCCAAGATCATCATGTACGTCTGTGGCAAAGGAAATGGACCACAAGGAAGCATACCCTGCCCTGAGAACCTAAGGCAGGCTCAGGGCTCTCAGGGAGGGTTACAAGTTTCCAGGTCAGTCCTGAAAAGACACTTTCCACAAGGACACTGACCTGCTGGGCAGAGGTTAGCGGCAGGGACGTGCTATCATACACAACAGCAGGATAACGAGACAACCTGTAAGTTTTGCAGCCTCGATTCTTCAGCGATGTTGATTTTCAAAATACCAAAGATAGCTAATGAGTGCAAGCAAGAGGAAGGTCTTTTTTATCTTTACAGCTTCAAACAATAGCACAGTGATAGGAACTTTACGGACCTTGGATATTACATGACCTACTCAAGAGCTTGGGCTCTGAGCTCTTTATCACAAGGTTTCTGTTCAGAACAAAGCCAAGTCCTTCCAGCTCCTCTTAAGTGACTCTACTAGCATTCATTAAAAGGGCAGTGAAAGGGACAGCAAATGGTTTGCTAATAAAGTCTGATTCTGAGGTGCACTATGAATAGAGGAGAGGTAGCATAATTACATTAGTAAAGGTAACTGAGGTCGCTGCCACATTGTTGTTTGCTCTTTAATTTAAGCAAAAATAGTGTAAGGTGGCCATAATTGGGAGGGAAAAAAGAAAAAGAAAAAAAAAAAAGGCTGGAGAAACTGTTCTGCTTTTGCATAAGTCTGACTGCATGATTATAGGATGTTGGAGATGTCTAAGACGGAGCTACTGAATATTTAACCTTAGAAATGGAAGCTTGGTTGTCTCTTGTCCTGTTAACATCCACATGTATCTTCCATTAACTCTAATTAGGGCTAACAGGGTGTTCACATAAGTATCTCCATAATTAATGTTAATAGTAGTTACGGGCAAACCTTGACAGAAAATGAAATGCCAAGTGTCTTCTCCAGGGTTAAACACTTGGAAGCCTGTCTGTCGCTCATTTCCATTTTCTCCCGTAACATCTCTCTAATTAATCGCACGTATCCCAGGCAGACTTACTCACTAAGTCTTGCAACAAGACACACACGCAGCCATAAATAACAGCACATGCTGTTATTTATACAAAGTATAAAACACAGAAACACAATACCTGACACATATTACACTGGTTCACTTCTGTATGCTAACTGCCGTACAGATAGCACAACAACGTATAAACAGCGCAGACTGACACATCCCTTTTTCCTCCAAGATGCCCAAGCTTCATAGAGGAACAAATTTTTTCTATCATATATTAAGATAAGTCATTTTCAATTAACAAACCAAAGAGCAAACAAGATTATAGCAACAACCTCAATTACCCTTATTAATGCCATTACGCCACCCCTAGTTGATAGACTATACTATATTCCCAAATCAGATGTTATTAACAAACCATTAAATTTGTAAATGAGAACAGCAAAATTATCTGCCATAATCAGAACAGTAATAATAATGCATCTGCTATTGTGCTTCTGGCTCGAGCCCTGAGCTCTGCAGCAGTAGTTCATTTAAAAGCATTAACAGACTGCTTCCAGTCAGGGGTCATTTGCTAGCACAAAGTCTCGCTCTCTGCTCCCTTATCCCATCATAAGCAGAGAATTGCCATCAAACTTGTGCAATTCTGGAGCTGAGTAGATTTATAAACTGCCTTTAGTTGGGAAAGTATTTATAAAGCCTCAGGGAACCAGAGAAGTACTCTGCTGTTTCCCTCATAAGTTGCAGATATTATTTGTAGAAACCTTATGACACTGAAGCCTTTGCCAGGGACTTCACAAAGGGGCAAAAAGCACCATAAGAGGAGTCATGGGGAGAGGCCGTGCAGGCAGCCGGACAGGGAGGAAGGAGCAGGACAAAGTCCCGCTGGTGCTGGCTGTTGGAGCCAGACGAGGAGCTGTGCTCGTGGAAAATCCAACTCACACATCTAAGCTCTCCCTGTGCCCTAGTGCTAGCAGTCGCTGGTCCTCATACGCTTTGGGGCAGCTCCAGTCACAAAACACATGTGGGCATGAGTCCCACTGAAACTAATAGGTGCGTTCTCTACAGGATGAGAAAAAAAAATCAATTTGTATATTTGTCAACTCACTTATACTGGCCCCATGTTACATTAAAGAAGAGATGTCTCCCAGGACTCATCTTAAATCAGAACTGGATGTGTTTTGGCTTTGCTATGTGAAAACAAACTTTTTTTTACTTGTTTTGTTTTCTGCCTTGGGGAATTAGTGTCTCAGGCAGGATGCTGAAGACTCAGTGGGATCGTTATGTTGAGGGTGGTTTGTTTTTTTTTTTAATCAGGCACGTGGGCTTATTAATGCAGCTCCACTCAGAATAAGATTTTCAATAAACCATTCTGCCCCCCTCATTTTTCCTCATAAGTTTACGGGTGGAGTGTGGGGAGGCTACCATTCAGGAAAGCAAGGGACAGGAAGCACAGAAGGCACGGATCTGAGGCGTGCTGGCTGTCTGCAAAGGGGACAGAACCAGCTATCCTTCTAAGGCACAATCCCCTTTGCCATTCCCTTCTCAGCCCCTTTTATCAAAGAGGAGGATCACACACAGCTCGCAGGATGGGCCCTGCTCTGGGCATCCTCGTGTTGCTTTTTTTGCGGCACTCAGTCCCACACCACATCCCTCCTCTTCTTCACACTCCAGCCAGGCTCTTCTGAAGATACATCTATGTCTTGCATTGAAGCACCCACCTCGCTGCTGAATCCTGGGATCCCACAACTTCGTGAAAGACGAAAGTGCCTATAGGGGAAAAACCCTCCCCTTTTCTTGGTCAGCTTTGATTTACCAGAGGTACTTTTCTGTATCCACACAGCTTTTCCCAGAAAATGAAAATAGAATATTCTTTCCCAGAGCTATAGGACCAGCAAAGATTTTAGCTATAGTCAATCTGACCAAACACAGAACATTTCTTCCCAAATACTGGGTTGCTTTTCAAATGTATTTTGAATATTCATGATATACTATTTTTTACCATCACCTGAAGCAGTGGAAATGTATTTAACAGCAGCAGAACCAAGAATGACCAGAACTCTGTATTACAAGTTACAACACTGGTCCCCTCTCCACCCTACTCATATTCTTGGCATTTAAAAATGCACAATGAAAAAGAAAATGTAGTTAGTAAAAATAACACTTGTACAATTCAGTTTTAAAATCAGAGTGTTGTAAAGAAGCAGCTACAAAATGAGGTGAAACACTAAGCAACAAGTTGCCTAGACATTTTTATAGGAATTGGAATGAATGTCCAGTAAGTGTTCGAGGAAATCTGAGTTGATTGAAACTTCTGGCTACTCTATATTTTAACTGGATGGCTGGTGCTGCTTCAGCGTCTTGCCAGCAGACTGACAAGGATGTTAAAATAGAGAGCAGGAGGGGATCAGCCAAGAACAGTGAACAGACAGTTTATAGGAGAATACTTCATCTTTTCTTCATTACTAGTCAACCTAGCAAGGATGCTGGATATCCAGTTAATTTTACCCAGGGCTGTGCAAAACACAAACCTATATTGGCAGTATAGGTGGCATAAAGAGATGGATCTTATCTGAAGGAATTTATGTTTACGAGCTTTTTTTCTTTTTCCTCAGCACAAACAGGAACAATAGAAAAAGGTTTAAACTGCAAATTTTTTGTAAGACAGCTTAGCTGGAAGCTGAAAACATGAGCAGCTCTGAGACGCATTTTGTAACTTCTTGAAATCTCTTCGTCTTTTTGTAGTTCTGCTGCCCAACTCGCCTTTACAGCTCTTCTTTTCTATTTAGCTAAAAAAAAGAATGTCTTCCAATACAAACTGTGTGCAAGTGGGATTTTGCGTAGTGAAATCTGGTGCTTATCTATGGCTGTTGATATATGAACTACTGATATATGAACAGCTGCTTAGTTTCTGATACTACACAAAATAGAACTCTAACATCCTGCAAATGCAACCATCTGGACAGCTTTTCTAGTGGTGTTGAGTTTGGGGGGACTCCTCATTTATTTCCTATCATTCTGCATGATGGAATATCATGGACTTCCTGAGAGTTTGTTGCATCTTCCAGATGAAGCCTGAACCTGTGAGCTGAGAATGTCTTTCAGTTTGGGGGAGAGAATTGTTGCTTCATTTTGTTTTAAGACTCAAAAACAGACATTTTGTGATATTTCTGTGAATCCAGGATGGAACGTTTAATCAAAACAAGAGAGCAAGTTTTAACTAGCCAGAGGTGTGGTCGATGGGGCATTAACCTGGGACACAGAAGATTCAGGCTGACATTCCTGGTCTTGCCAGTTCTCACCAGGGAACACAAGCAACCTAATTGCTAGGTTATTGACCTAAAAATTTCACTAGGCCAAACCAAGGTGGTTCTTGGAGAAGGCATGTTGTAGTGATAGAGATCTACATCTTTTTTATTTGTTTCTTTACTTAAAACTATAGTAGGGTTTATATTTTTGGACCACAACAGAAGAGAATCTCCCTAAAATTTCAAAACCTGACATCCGAGATATCCATGAGATAGGTGAAACAGAACACACCTTTTCTGCACGACCCTAACTTAAAGATGACGCAATGTTTTACACAGATTAAAGTTCCTAGTCTTTCAAGTCTGGAAAGCAATGTTTTTCAGTGAAAGACATCAGTGTTTTGCTTATGTCCCTACTCAAAAGGCCACTTGCCATTCCATTGTGTAAAGGTTAGGAAGCATTTTGGGAACTTAGGATGAGAGATAGTACTGGAGTGAATAGTATATAAAACAACAAACTAGCTAGATCTTAGCACCTTCCACTAACTAGCTAGATCTTAGCATCTACCACAGAGCACTCCAACTGGACATTGAGAGATACTCTCTGACTGCAATGCACTGACACATGCATGTTTTTAAGAGGCAGAACCAAAACCAGCTGCAGCGCTACTGATATACCAGAAACAGCAGGAAACTTCTACAGGGAGCATGGATCCTAACTACCCGCACAGAAATTCCCACCAAGGTAACAGTATAATTTTTTGCCCTGCCAGATCTACCCGTCTGCCTCTGGCAAAGCTCCGTTGCAGTGCTGTCCCTCTGCTGTCCCACTGCAATGGGGTAAGCATTGGGGCACTGTACTTGGGCTCTCCTCCCACTGACCAGCCTCAGCTCCCTTTGCAGGGGAAGTGCAAGTGACACCGAGCAGCCCAGGCTGGCATTGCTTAAGAACCAAAAGTAACCACAGAAGTCATCCACGTCCAGAAGCCACAAAAAAGTATTTATTTTCTCTCTCTCTGTAAAATAGAATAAACCCTCATTATAACCATCCTAACCACAACTGATACTTCAGCTTGCAAACACTCTCAAAGCTGCAGTGGGCGATAATCAGACATGTCATTTCCAGCAGCTCATCTCTGGAGTTGGTTGCTACATGGCCATAATATATAAAGTGACTTTTTCCTGGTGATCCTCAGAGCCAAGATTCCTTTTGTTGGCTCTTCTTTAAACAAACCTGTAAATTACAGTTGAATCTAAATTTAGTGTTCAATCCTAATTATTTTCCTCTAATTAGTGATTTGAGGGTGGGTTTGGTTCTGATAGGCTGATACACTGTCTTACTCATTTAAAAAATTTAATTCCGTTAACCCTACTCCAAACATACGTATATGGCATCTCCATTACATTAACTCATCATCATCATCACGTAAATCACTCTGAAGCCAACCAAGACCTTCTGTTTTCCAGGCAAACTGTCTCAAAAGAACAAAAGGAAAAAAAAAAATAATCAATAACGGGCAAAAGAAACTTCTGCAATGTCATGAAAGACCAGCAAAATGCACTGAGGCCATGCCCGAACACAGCTGTAACATCCCATCCCTTCCACATCACTCAGAAGGATAAGAGAACATTTTCCATAAAGCCACAGAAAATGAAGGCTTATACATATTTGATGTCCCACAGCTGGAGGGAAAGACAGCAGTTAAAAGTCCACTAATCTTGTACCATTTCCCTTTCATTAGTTTAATTTCTGAATTTTGGATGGCACTGAATGTAGAAAGAGGGGTTAATTGTTTAACCTTATAAAAATAATTATGCCCCTTTTGGTGCTGCCTTTTGGCCTGTTTCATGTTTTTAGCTTCCCAAAGGATCTGAAGCTCAACACCCTGCTAAACTCTTTAGTGAATACTGTACCTGTGGATTCACTAAACAAAAATCTGAGACTAGACTTCAAGCTTTTTATAGATTTTGGATCTACCTGGTGTATGTGCTGTGGAAAAAAAAACCTCCCAGCATTTATTTGAAACAAAACTTGAAATCAGGTTCATTTTTTTAATCCAGTGTTTCAATACCGCACATGTTCAATTCAATTCCTGTCACACCACTTTTTACTCTAAGATGGCTAGAAGAGGAGGTGGTGTGGCATAGCTAACTCTGGTTTAGAACCCTTTCAAGCAGTTTTTTCCATCAGAATTTGCTGTAGTTCCATAACTATTTGTCTTCCTCTATGTTGTGAGCTATGGGGTTTTTTCCAGAGGTAGTTGCGTAGTGAGGATTCCTTACTCTCTCAGTAAAGCTAATGTTCAGCCCAGCCTTGTCATTCATGCAGATCTGTCTACAGAGGTAAGAATCTCAATCTCCATTCTGGTCACTGTCTTTTAAAGCTCCTTCACACTAATACGGTTCCCAAAAATGTTACGCCACTCTTCATTTCAGCAGGAACCAGAGTGCACACTCACTCCTCCCATCTACTCTTTCACTCCAGAAATTATGCAGACCTTTTGCCTACTATCTATATTAGGGGGGAAAAAAAAAATCAGGGAAGAAAAACGGGTGTGTTTTTACTCTTAAACAGGAAAAGTTAGATGGTGTAAAGTGCTTAATCCAACAGGTCGGAAGGATATTAGTACTAAAATCTGATTAAGATATAGCATTTTATTGGTACCCTTAGTTAGCATGTACTTGGTTTACCTAAACTAATGAGCTGGTAAAACACCTAAAAAATTTATTTATGAAGACAGGAAGAAGAGAGGAATAAACAATTTATATGACAAAACCCCTGTACCAGTTTATAGCAATTTTATGTCTAGCTTCGCCTTCAGCAGGAGAGAGAAGGGCTTGTCCTTTCTGCTTACAGCAGATACTAAGCTTCTGTGAATAGTGTTATTTGCTGACAATCAGTGGCTTTGTGTGCATATTTTCATAAATATATATGTATGTATATATGTATATTTATACACACACAGACAGACAAGGCAAAGCAGTTTCTAATCTTCAGCCTGGCCTTTCAACAGTCGCCTTACAAGGAGTCTCAGTGAGCTGCATCTTTCATCCTCTGCCATTCTTCATACATGTGTAAATAGAAATACAAACTGTGAACTACAACGTTAGAACAATACGCTTGTGTCACTGATCGCTTGCGCTCATTTTGCAGAGATGCAAATACTTTCATAAATAATATTTTCTAAAGATGTAGGAAAAATTGCTCCAAGTTTCCTGACCTTCTACTATCTGTCTTGAAACCCTCCAGGTTTTTTGTCTTCCAACAGTTTTGTTTCTAATATTAGCTCAAAGTTAGCTGCTGTCCTCCTTCAGCGATGAAGCTGAGGTTTAACAAGGCCAAGTGCCGGGTCCTGCATTTTGGTCACAACAACCCCATGCAACGCTACAGGCTTGGGGAAGAGTGGCTGGAGAGCTGCCCGGCGGAAAAGGACTTGGGGGTGCTGGTTGACAGCTGGCTGAACATGAGCCAGCAGTGTGCCCAGGTGGCCAAGAAGGCCAACAGCATCCTGGCTTGCATCAGGAACAGTGTGACCAGCAGGAGTAGGGAAGCGATCGTGCCCCTGTACTCGGCACTGGTGAGGCCGCACCTTGAGTACTGTGTTCAGTTTTGGGCCCCTCACTGCAAGAAGGACACTGAGGTGCTGGAGCGTGTCCAGAGAAGGGCAATGAAGCTGGTGAAGGGTCTAGAGCACGAGCCTTATGAGGAGCGGCTGAGGGAAGTGGGATTGTTTAGTCCGGAGAAGAGGAGGCTGAGGGGAGACCTTATCGCTCTCTACAACTAGCTGAAAGGAGGTTGTAGTGAAGCGGGTCTTGGACTCTTCTCCCAGGAAACTAGCGATAGGACAAGAGGAAATGGCCTCAAGTTGCGTCAGGGGAGGTTTAGACTGGACATCAGGAAGAATTTCTTTACCAAAAGAGTGGTTAAGCATTGGAACAGGCTGCCCAGAGAGGTGGTGGAGTCGTCAACCCTGGAGACGTTCAAAAAAGGTGTAGACGTGGCACTCCAGGGCCTAGTTTAGGAGTCATGGTGGTGTTAGTTGATGGTTGGACTTGATGATCTTAGAGGTCTTTTCCAACCTTAACGGTTCTATGATTCTATGAGCCAATCTTCATGTAGGACAAACTTTGTCCATTGTGGAGCTCCATGTCAGGGAGATTATGACAATGTGTTTTTAGAAGCCCAACATGGAACCTATTTAAGACCAAACCCAGTGCCTAGTACAGTCAGTAGAAAGGTCATTGACTTCAAGGTGGCCTTGCTCAGGTGTTCATTTCACCCCCGCTGCATTATACTCATTTGTTTTCTCATCTTATATTAAAGTTGAATGTACATGTTCTTAGATCAGAGAGTATTTCCATCATGCAAATTTACAGTGCTTCAAACAAGAGGACCCTGGTTCATTATTAGAAATCTCGCATGTTGTCTCAATCTAAAGGTTAATTACTGTTACTTTACTAATGCTCACTGACACAGTTCCCAAGCGCTGTTTGAAACAGCACAGTGCTCTACAGACATATACAACAAAAACTGTTGCATTACAATATGAACTAGCCCAAATTTAGAGTACCTGAGCTTAAAAATTACTTTTGACTGATCCTTTAGTAAAATTCATAGACATTTACACGTGTGCTATACAACAGGGCATCCTGCTAACGATAAGCTTTCATGTGCTCAGCGAAGGAGAGAGGAGAAAGTTCTTCCAGTGCAGTTAGCATAGTCCTATCTGAACACGGGAATAATGCATGACTTGGCCAATTGCTGTCACCAAGCAGCGATGTGTATGAAGTGCAAAGAGAATTTTTGTGTTTAAGAGGAAATACTTTACTTTAAATATTCAACAGTCACTATCTTCTTCATATTGTTCTTGCAGGGTCTCGGCCAGAGGGAAGGCAGCTCACACGCTCTGATGCCATGTTGCCAGGAAGGCTGCTTGTCAGCAGCTGTAGTGTGAGCAACAGCAGGAGGCTCAGAACAAGCATGTGAAATAAAATACTTATTCAGGAGACAGCACAATGGCTGGTTTTCTAAGTGGCATGAAGCGCTTCACCCTGCAGGAGCCCTCAGATCTCTGCACTGAGCAGCTGGGTTGCACTTTTCTCCTATCAATAATAATGATAAATAATAATAACGATAGCAAAGTAAAAGGAAACCCTGAGCTTACAAGCTGCATCAGGTGGACTTAATGCCCCTGCCTCCAAGCGCACAGGGCTTAATTTCCCCAGCTCGCTCTCCGCAGCCCCGCCTTTCGCAGGGCTGGCTGGGGGGCTGAGATGCAGGGCTGCCCTGTATCCAGGCAACGGGCATCGCTGAGGCTCTGCAAACCTCTGCAATGCACAGGAGGACCAGCTGGGGCAGGTACCCCCCCAGACTTCACAGAGTGCAGGAGAGAAGACTTTCCAATTTTAAAGAATAAAGGCAGAGAGTAAAGCAAGATCTCCAACTACCTTCTGACAACAAAAGCACGTTCCCAGGTCTCCCTGGGGCTGCCTGCTTTCCCAGCGCTGCTCACTGGGAAGGTGCCAGGGACAGTCCGCAAAACTTACTGTGACTTTTTCTTTTATTTCTCAGTGCTGTGTATGCTCTCACCTAGGTCCACCTCCTTCTACTGCAGGAACTTTCCAAATTTACTAACCACCTACAGGGAGCAGTCTCAATTCCTGGAGCTATGTTTTGGCCGGGCAAAACCTACCAATGGCATGACTAATGGACAGGCACACACATCACCAGGCTTCAAAGATGGTCTGTGGGAGAAAAGGTCAGCTGAGAACAAACGATCCATCAGTCCTTACATTCACAAGGAGAAAATGTTCTTCATCGCTAAGGGGATAAACTTCTAGTGCCAGGGAGGTGAGTGGGAGTATTACCACTAACTTCAGTGACATCCAGATTTCATTCACTGTGCTTTGGGCAGGTTTACTCATGATGCCCTGTTCCACTCTCTTCTCCTGTACAACTGATGTTGACGGAGATTGGGATAGTCTTACTTTGGCAGAGGTTCACTATTTGAGGAAAGACCAAAGAACACCATGAACTAAGAAAGTTACAGACAAGAGCTAAAAACCACACAAACCTGATCCGTGAGCATCTTCAATTCACAGATGACCTACAGGGCACTGGCATTCAAAACACAAATTGCAGAGGGTGAAGTTATTTGACAGAGAACTGGAAGTATACTCATAGAGCTTCTGTAGCATTCAACTGCCTCCCAAACAATTGTTGGATCTGCCATATGGCCATTATATAATTGCAGATATACAGGAAAGAATGATCATGAAGAAACAAATGTATGACAAATTGCTGCATTAAGATGCTCTGATTCAAACCAGGCTTAATTCAAAGAAACGCTTTGTCTAGTAGGAAAGAGAGGTCACATTGGCCCTTTCCCACCTTAATTGGTGCTGTGTCAGCATTTGAGGATCTTGGCCGTAAACATCGCTCATGATGCAACACTGTACAAGCAAACACAACAGATAGTCTACCCTTCCTCATCATCACAGTACTGATATACTATCCAGTTGGGATTTTTACTTTCATTCACCATGACTAGAAATGTTAAACACTACCTACGGGTGTGTGAAATACTAAAATCAGGAGCACTCTTAGGAGCCTGGGAATTCTCATGGCTCCTGCTGTAATCTCAGCTCCCTGCCTGTGCCTTCCCTCCTCTCTTAACAAGATATACAGCCTCACTGCCTTGGCAAATAGCTTCTTTTCCTTCTAGTAGCGACAGCTGTTATTGTAGGAGACAGCACAGTATGAAGTTACTCATTAAGAGAGGTGAAGAACTACCTCCCTGGAATATAGCGTCACCTCCAGTTGAACTCTGGGGAAAAACAAGTACAGTCCTTCTTTGCTCCTTTATGAGCAATGACATGGAACATCAGAAGGGACTGGCCAAAGTGCACATTATACAGATGTCCTCAAGGTGATTAATTCATAGCATGCAATTCCCACTACTGCTGCGAAGGGCAGCTCTAGTGCCAGAAGACCAGATCCTTTGCAATACAGGGTGTGTCCTCCCCAGCCAACTACACAAATTTTACAACAATTTCCTTAAGTCAGAAGTGTGAGCTGAGACCTGGGTACCAGGTGCTTCTGGATTTCAATCCCAGTTTGCCTGCTGATTCACTCAGAGGGAAGGCAAAGTTCTCTTTATCTTTTACATCAAACCAGCTTTCCCCCAAAACTTCTTACACATACAAAGACTGTCTTGAATCACATAAATCTTCCTTACAGACTCTCCCTCCCCAACATGCCCTTTTTGCAAAAAGCCCTTTGCAACGCTGCCTCAGCAAAAGCAAGACGACAACATGCAGTTGACTGTGGCAGAGCTGAGTTGCATGAAAGAATCTGGAAGCAGAGAAAAGAGGAAAGACAGAAGAAAGACAGGGAAAAGGGCAGGTCAGCGATATGGCACCCCTGCAAAGCTGAAGCACGGAGGTCGTTTCTGAGATAAGGAGTGCTCCAGATCAGAGGTGACAGCAAAGATCCAAGGGGACAACTTAATCTCTACCTAGGAAACCACTGAGACATTCAGAGCACACTTCAGCAAAGCCCTACCACCACTGGCTTCTTCAGGACCTACAACTTTAAACATCCATTTAAGTGCTTTAGAGACAACAGGCCAGATGGCTTAGCCCATTGCAAGACCAAACTCTTCTGCCTGGTGCTAGTCTGTGCAAATTGAACCCTCATTCAGAAATTAAAAACAAAATGAGCAGCACTGAAAGACATGACAGAGCAGCTCCAATGGAGAAGAAACCCAGAGCGATGCTGATTGATTATTCCCAGAATGCCTTTCCCAGAAGCATTAATGAAGTACGTGCCTGGGACAGCAGCCCTGAGCAGTGCATGGAAACATCTGAAAAGCTCGCTGAGTCCTCCCCTGCACCCACAGACCTCCCTGCCTGATGAGCATATTTAAAACAGTTCCACAAAGCACTACAGCCTGGGTCCCTACTAAAAACAACATTCCCTTCCCGCATCTCCTCCCCTTTAAATCAAGCTCAAACCCCAAATCTGGGGGTATCTCCAGTATGTGTATAATGATATCCGTCCAACATTCCTCAGTAATAGCATCACTTGGGATGGGGAGGAGAGAGCTGCTCATTGGGGAAGGCATCGTACAAGGAATACAGGCAGGAGAGGTAAAATATGAACAATATCCTTTGGAGGTTTCAAACAGAGCCTACTGCTGGTGCTGAGGGCAGTCATTTTAATCCTCAGCGGCAAGCCACTGGGACACAATAAAAGAGAATTGCAAAGAAAACATTTAATGATAACTATGAGCACTCATGCTTTTTTCCTTGACTTGCAGCTGAGAGTATTCAGTAACTCAGAAGTGGACGGGAAAATAGGAACAAGAAAAGCCACAGCAAACAGACTACCTGCAACTACAAGCGACAAAAAGCAACTCACCAGCAGAGGCAAGAGTAATGCCCTAATGGTCATCCTCCTGCCAGACAAAGCCTACACCTCTTCCAGCAATGGAGCACAAACAAATTTTATACTAGCAAAAGCCAAGAAAAATTACTCTGTGTCAGTATCACCAGAAAGACCATAGCACAATGATCAACAGATTTTGTTGTTTGGGTGACAAAACCAAAAAACAACAGAGAGGAAGAATTGCTTTAGTTTGAACTGGAAGATTTTTCTTCTGAAACAAAACAATACAAAGGTATTTCTTCACATCAAGTCCCCAAGGTTTTGTTCAATCTAAGATGAAACTTTATTTTTCTACATTTCCTAACTTAAAAAACAAAACAAAACACAACACCCCCCCCCCCAAACCACCACACCAAACAAACCAAAAGCTCTTTTTATAAAAAAGTTTGGATCGAATTTTAATGGAAAAATGTGGTTTTCATTTTTAAATGTTGAAAGGATCAGCTTTGGCATTTCTAAAACAAAAATATGTTGCATTAAAAAATCTGGAAGTAAGTATTTTGATGTTTACAAATATATATGTAACCCTTTTGTTGACTGAAACTATTTGCTTAATTTCAACTTGATTTTATGAAGATTTATGGTGTCTGTGAAGATTTTGGAAAAAAGGTTTGTGTAATTTCTGTCTTTCCTAAAAATGATCTGGTACAGAGATGTGATTCACAGACTTGATACACACCGCTGATTTTCTCTTCACAGGAGAAGAAACATCAGATTGCTACACTTTTCATCAATTACCATTATTCTTGATCAATAGAAAAAACACATAGCAGAAGACCGAGATCTCAAGCAGCTAAGGCAGCACTTTTAGCTTTGTTCACCTAATACTCAGGACTATTGAGTACCCGTAGCAATTTATATTGCTAGTCCTAAACATCTGGATTCAGATTTACACTTACATCTAGCTAGTTTGAAGTTTTCCAAATGAGTAATTTCCAGTGACATCTTAAAAAAAAAAACAAACCCACCAACAAAAAAAATCCAAAAAAACCCAAAAAAACACCACCACCAAACATTTCATTACTCCTTCTTAAAAGCCACCATCTCTTATCCCCTTTTCCTGGGATGAAGACTTGTTGAATATATTCAACTTTTTCCACCGTGTGGTCATACTAAGTCACTAGGAGAATCAGAGCTTTGCTGTACTGATCTTCAGGTATTTTAAATGACCATAAATTGTATTCATGTAAGTAGTCTGAACATACAGTCTTTATTTTGAACACTGGCTTTTGGCAGAAGGAGACGAAATAGCAGAATGCCAACTCCTGGTTCCAATCAGTTCAGTGAGAGTTTGGCCTTCAGTGCTGCTACTAGATAACATACAAAATTGGGAGATGGAAAGGGAAATGGAAAAGCAAAGGCAGTTCTGGCAAGCGATTCCACTTTCCAGTAACGTGATCCATATACTAAGCCAACTCAACTAAAAGGCCAATAACTTGCGATAAACTTATAGCTCTATTCTGAGAGCTGAACACTTAAGCATGGGAAAAAAAAAAGGACAAACTGATTCCTTTCCTTCTTGTTGACTGAATACTTGTGGGAGAAATAAACTAAAATTGAGGATATTATTTTTAGCCTCCTTGAAATGTACTCTTGGATGTACTTTGCAGCCACAAAGGTTATAAATGGTCCAGGTCAGTTTGAGGAGTCAGTGACAAATTCTGCCTCGACGTACATGTCATCTGTATTGAGCTGGGTGTCCGTACGGCGCTCTCTAGCATCAGCAAGGGCTACCCAGAGAGTAGGCAGGAATGCCCATGCCTGATAACCACCCCTGATGCAGAACATGGGGAAACCATTGGGTCAGGTAGCCATAAACTCTAATATCCTGTCATCAACAGTCGCCAGGGAAAGGTGCCAGAAACAGTTCAAGATTGGCAATTACAGAACAGCCAGTTCCCAGGAAAAGCTTCCTCCTACCCTCCTGGGCTCAGGGGCTGGCTCGTGCCATGCAGCAGGGAGGGACTGAGCCTGTCAAAGCTCCTATATACTTTAAAATTTCAAGCCAGTGCTACAGCCCGTCTGAAAATTAGCACCTGGTGAGCGTTGGGGGATTTGAAAATAAACCTTCCACAAATTATTAAAAAAGGAAGTTTATGTTGCTTAAACATACTTCTTTGGAATTTATTTATTTTTGCACATGCTGCTGGGAGGCTTGGTCCAGTCATACATGTGCTGTGCTCCACTTTTGCAGAAAAGTAACAGCTGCAGACAGTCCCCCTGTTCAGCTCAAGACCTCACTATGCTGGGCACTGAAGCTGAAATACAGGCAGAGCACTGCCATTATATCCCCTCATGTCATCCAGCCACAAAATGACTGCATCTCATCTCTACCTCACAGCTCCTGCCACAGGCTACCGAGGAGCACAGCCCTGAACATCCAGCACAAGCATGTCCAAGGCTGTTCGGTTCCTAGTTTCTTATCTGCCAGTACTGTCAACAAATGTAACGTCTGCCAAGGATGCAGCTCACATCCATCAGAAGCTAACCAGAGAATGAGTCATTTTACAAAGGACAAATCAGCCATTAGATTATCTATCATTATCTTTACTGTGCACAAGCCTGGCCAGCAGCTGACCTACGTGTAGGCTTCTCTCACAAAAGAGCTCTCAAGATTTTGCACTAAATAGACACAGCAATGCAAGCAACAAACCTCAGTTTTAAAACATGTCAGGGCATTCAAGAGTAATAATAACCTTTTTCATATTCTGCAAGTTTAACAATCAACTGGTTTTCAGGGTTTTTTTTTTTTTATGTAAGATGTATAGACACTTTTTGATGGGCAGTTTTTCATGTGAGGAGAGTGAATTTCTGGGTTACCTCTTTCCTTTTTTTCCTTCCCTGCCCCATTCCTGCTTTGTCACAGAAAGGAGGAGCAACAGGAAAAATAATGAAGATAAACCCTCCAGAATGAAAACTTTTTCATCTTCAGGTTTCTCTGAAAAGGAATGCAAAGTTTCACGAAGCCAGTTTCTGCACAAAATAAAATAATTCTATCACCTTTTTCTACAAGAGAAAACTTAACAGCTGTATTAGCATCCTTATACAGATGGGGAAGAAAGGCAGACAGGAACCAAGCTACTTCCCACTGTCAGAATGCAGGCTAGGTGCAGAGCTAGTAGTTGAATGCAAAACTCCCCAAACCCACTTCACTACTTATAGGGTAATACTATCTTTATTACTGATTTTAATAGTTATCACCTTTCACTGATCACAGCTCTTACTCATAAGCCCAAGAAAAAAAGTTTCAAATACATGCACATATATATCTTATATATCTGCTTCCTGAGAAATCTCTACAGTGAGAGAATAATTCTAGCAGCTCTTAAACTAAGTCCCCAGCTTCACTCATTATTTTTCAAAATTCACAAATCAAAAGCAAATGTACTTCCGTAGGTCTCAACATAAGCAATGCAAAGCCTTCACTGCTGTTCTGAGTGACACCATCTCAACCGCTCCACCGCAGGACTCAGCACGGCAACGAAAGGCAGCTTTGCTTTCCTGCCCCGTCACACTGAGTAAACCCCATTTTCCCTTGACAAAGCACTCTACCCGTGATATAGTCAGGCAAAAAAAGCTTTACATTACCATTGCAGCATTAGAACTAGTGACAGGAACTGAGAGAGATATATTTCTAATGAAAATTTATTTCCTCCGCCTTCGTTATCATTCACATGTCACACAAGCTCCCGGCTCCATAGGAAGACACGCACAGCCAAAACCAGTCCCCACGTGCGCCACGATTAACATCAGAAGCACCAACTCCAAGTCTCTGGGGCAATACCTCTCAGAAGGTCCATCCACCTCTGGCAGAGTCAGCTGCAGTGACGTTTGAGCCCTCTGGCTATTTGCGTCACCTCTAGACCCATAAGATACAGAAGCAGCAAACATGCACCACATTGTTAGCAGCCACTTACAGCCTGATGAGTTAGCTTACAGCACCTTCAGCAGCAGAAATTAAGAGCTGAAACCTCCTGCTACCCCAGCCGAGATCCTGAGTGGGGCTCCTCAGCTCCAGGAGCCCGCAGGTGGCTGCTGGCCACCTTGTTGCAAGGGCAGCCTTGGAGCGAGACTGAAATGGTCTGGCAACAGGCACTCTGCCTGCCCTCTGGATGCATCACTGACCTGGCACTCACCTTTTACGCTCGTCTTTCACTTATAAATGTGCATACGAGAAACATATCATCTTTGGCCATGACAGTTATTAGTACAGTTATAAATGTGAGCAGACTGTAACCAAAACACGAGGCCTGGGAGTTTGCAGAGAGCATGAAACAATAGCTGTCAGGTGAGGAGCATCCCATTTATCTCCACAATGTTAACTCAGACATCCAAGAGCAGGCATATCAAAAGTCGTTAGCCACTTCATTGGTAATTTGAGAACCGAGCACATGGGGCATTGCATCGTTCTGCACCACTCGCGGTGAGCGATATCTCCTCTTGATACCACAGTGGACAGCATTTGGGAGGCACCAAATTATCTTTTGTGAAGAAAAAGCTACATGAGGACCTTCCCCTACTGTACTGGTGCAAACTGAAGCATCTTAGTAAAGCCCTGGAGGCTTCCGCAATTGTATCTCTAGTATAAGCACAATTTATCATACAGGAAGATTCTCATGGAGACTCATTTTGCAGAGATATGAGAGTAGCACAGCTTCTCCAAACAATTTAACTCACAGTCTAAAGAAAAATTAAATAAAATTAGAACTTTTCCAATATGATAGCTGCTTCCTTTGGTCAATGCTGCTTCCATTTCCAGGCTTTTATGAAAAACACAGAACCTTTAAAAAGTCCTTACTCCATTTTCACAAAATGGCAATTTCTTTAAAAGTTGTCCAGTTGTTCAACATTTTAAAAAGAAAAAAAGTGTATATTGCCAATGCATACGTAGATGATAATAATAATATCAAACATTTTTCTGCAAAAAAAGTGTTTATAGAAAGTATTTTCCTTTTTTCCACTTCTGTAATCACACCTCAGCATAACACAGATTGAGAATTATGACATGATTGTGGTAAATGAACCCCAGATTTTGTTGCTGATATTTCTAAGAGGGGGTGCTTTCATTTTTAAGACATCTGCAACATTATCAGTTGCTGAACAGACTTTTATAGGGAGAATCAACAGGGCATCACAGGGGGTCAGAAGTGACGGCAACCACAGGGAGCACTGCTAAAGACTGTATCCCAGATACTGATACAAGAGGATACAAGACAGAGAGTGCCCAACCTTATGCACACATGCACAAGCACGCACTCACCCCTCTCCAAGAGCTGGCTCTGTTCCCAGCTCCCAGACCTATGCTTTTCCCACTTTAGACTCTGCGTCTGCTTTCTGGAGTCAGGGGATTCAGCCTTATTTATGCTTATGTTGCTCCAGCTGTTCCTTTGCACAAGTCGCTAAGTGGATTTGTTTGGAGTTCAGACTTACTGCCAAAAAGCGGGCAGTTTCTGTTCATCAACAAGTGACGGTTGCACCAGGAAACAAAAACCAAACCTCAGGGGTGTTTTCAGTCCTTTTCCTGAGCCGGCACATGTTCTGACCCACCCCTGTTGCCTGCGGAAGCACCTCAGCCTCTAAAATATTGCTGCATGCAGCCTTGCTTCCTGAAGGCTCAAATGTTTCAGCTGCCTTTGGGGATAATCGGACTGCGGTGGTGCCCAGCAGTGGACTTGGTCACTGAGCAGAGCAGAGGAAGCCGGTGGCCCAAACCGGTGCACACCACTCACTCAGCACATCAGCAGGAATGAACAAAGGACAAGCTGGGAGCAGGAGGTTCAGGTCTCTGCAGCCCCACGTCCTCATCTAACACAGTGCAATGAGGATTAGCGCCATTTCATAAACCACAGTTTCAGGCAACAGGGGGGAACGGAAGCCCCAGTTCAGTAGCACTGTTTTTGTCCCAGCTCTCAATCACAAATCGTGAAGTTCTGGTGAGATTTTCACCCCTTAAAATTTCAAGCACTGAAATAGGGACAATCTGGTAGGAAATACCCTGGGAGCAAAAAGCAGGATCCCCTTGTAAGAGTCCAGGTGTGCTTGCCTCAGGACTGGAAATATACACTGAATAAATGGTAGACTGTGACTGAACAGGGACACAGAGGGGACACTCCATGCCTCTGTCGCACTGCCAGAGCATCCTCTTAAGCAAGAAAAATCAAAAGGCGAGGAGGATTATTACTGAGTTCAGGATGCAGGAAAATGCACAGCAACATCTTCTGCTCCTGTCATAGTAGCTGAACCTCATTTGCTATTGCTGCTTTGCCTAATCACCTAAACCATGATAAGAGCCACAGCGAAATCTTTTGCACAGACCAAGACTGTATACATGCACACTGTAGCCTACCGCTTTCCTTTTGCCCAGATCTTCCACAAAAGCAGAACAACTTCCAGCAAGAAAAAAAAAAAGGCAACTGTAAAAAATCAGGTTTTAGAAAGAATGTAGCATGATGCCATTTTCCTTATATGGCAACTGGTATCCCATGTGGAGTCTCAAACAATAGCCAGCCTGGCAGGGGGTGGAGTAAGAAGATGACTTGGGGGAAAAAAATTATATATATATATCCCCTGCTGGCCCTCACCCTCCATTTCCTCTTGGATTTCTTTGTGACTGCACTGAAAGGGGTCAATAGCTCCCAGCTTGAGAAATGCAGCTTTTGAAAGGACCATCACCAGCATCTGTATTTAAAGCATGTCTTTTACTTCACAGCCCCCCTAGCTAATGCAGTGCTTTTAAAAAGTGAGCAGCAAGATAAACTTTCAGGAAAAAGAAATAGGGAAAAGTAGAGGAGAAACGGTACCTTTCTGCTTTGGTTTACTGCCACTTTCACTGGAAAAAAGCTTGACTGGCAAAGCAGGGACAAGGAACATAAGCTGCAGATGATCTAAAGCGCTACGGATCATTACACCTTGCTTCAGTCACCACCTCCCCATCCTTTAAAGTATGCTACAAAACCACATGAAGCAGCCAAGCACCAAGCTGGAAAAGAATTTCAACTGATTAAAAACAATGGGCAAATTAGCACTGGACTCATTGAACACATCAAAGCTTTGCAACTCAGTCTTCAGTGTTTAAGAAATTCTGATCTGACAAACACAGGCAATCTAGTCAAATTTTAATAGGCTTAATTAACTTATCTTGATAATGAAGCACTGGACCAGTGGCTAAGTTTATATTTAGGCTTTCTATTTGAGGAAATACTCCAGAAAAGCTATGGCACATTAGAGCCAGGGATTTATCGGGAGAGAGGAGGAACAGGATTGTAAACTTCTCCTTTAGCGTTACTGGACGCGGCCCATGTGGAAGGGTGGCATGTGCAGAGTTTTTCAGGACCCCTGGCACCACTTCACATTGCAGCCTCATTCAAACATCCAATAGCAGTTATATTGCAGTCGCTTTCTGTATTAGGATGTGCTTTTTAATTGACTTTGGAAGTGGATGAATCCAAGTGTCCACACAAAGAGCTTGTACAGATTGGCTGTTGCTGTAGTTTCCAGGTGTAAACAGGTCGAAACTCCATCCATGTGCTTTAGAAACTGAGTAACAGTTCCCACTACTACAACTTTTCCAAATTTAAGGAGCAAAATGGGTGAAACATCACAGAAGGAAGTTCTACTTTGTGTTGAGTGGAGACAGTCTAAATAAGACCAGCTACAATCTTCCAGCTCCAATTTATTTGACTTTATATTCATCTGGTTACTTGACTGGAGCCTTTCAGTAACCATCAGCAGAATCCCACAATATTCATCTAAGACAGGCCTGAAGTTCACAGATGGAAAGGTGCAGTGGTACCTCCAGCAGCACCACACACAATAAAAAGCCATTTCATATCGTTCCTACCAAACTGTCCAAGAGAGAGAAGTCAAAAATGAGGCCAGCGAATGCTCCAGAAACAGAGAAGTAAATTGTCTCTGAGAGTCTCTAGCATGAGCAGCATGTGACTTTGCACTTCACTTTCGTTTCCAATCATACTATATTTCTCACAGGCATTCAAATACATTAGTCTGTGCCTTATCAGATCCTGAAGTACTATTGTAGAAAAGCTGCTGCGAGTCTGAGAACTCTGTAGTTCAGCGACGTTTATGGGGCCGTAATGAGTACTGACAGATAAGCCACACTCATGCATATACACTTGCAACTGATGTCTGGTTTAATACAATACAGCCCTAAGCCTTCATAATACAGCATAGGAAACAGAATCCTCCCATCGCCTACTACTAATTGCATCTGCAGTGGTCAGGGGTTGAAAGAGAAGTAAGCAGATTAATTCTATTAGACTGTGCAATAGTACCCCAAGGGGACAAGGGAAAATCCCATCATTTAAAACAGGACTGGTAGACGCTGCTGGGAACGATGTTACATACTAGTAGGGGATTAAGGGTTTGGACTAAAGGGCCTCATCTTTTCTAGATCTGGTTTCCATGAGTCATTGTGATTAGAACTGCAGGGCTCTTCTGTTTGTTTTTTTCGCTTTTGGATGATCTGAAACATCTTGCCCAGTTGAAAACTAAATGATTTAATTAATTTCTTACTTAACCCATTCCCCCCAACATACACTTCTTTATTCCTTTTCTTAAAAAGCTTTCTGTTTAAATTAAGGTGATTTTCAATATAAAGTTATTTTAGAACAAGAGGTCTAAGTATTGTTTTATTAATACCTCATCTGTAGCATTTTTCTTTTTTCAGCATACACCTCCCACACTTTTAGTCTATATTTATCTCAACTATACGAGCAGTCTTGACCCTCTGAAAGCACATTTTTGCTGAAAAACATTCCCTGTGCTGTAAATACAATGTAAGATTTCACCGCTACAGATATGGCAGGCAGAGGTGACAAAGCCCCTCTTGAGCCGAATGAATGGAAAAAATCCTCTGCTCAGTCCACTGCAGCAAGTCCAGAGCCCAGCAGCAGCGGGACCTGAGCATTAGGAGCACTGTCTGCCTTACCTGCGTGCTGCTTTGAGGGGACAGGCCTTCAGAGAAATTCTTGTTCTCCTCAAGGTCGTACTAAACATGCATCAGTCAAGGTCTTTGTTTCAGGTCCCTAGCACCGTGATCCAGGCCGGTCAACCTGTCAGAAACAGCAATGACAAATATGTAAGACACACACCTCCACACTGGGCCTGAGGAGAAGAGCGTGATCTTGCTTTACTCACTTCTTCCCACTTAGGTAAAGATCAACTCTTTCTTGCACACCTGAAGGAGGTGAGGGGAAGCATCTGGCAGAGACCCTGAAGACCTTGGCAAGGCCTGGACTGAAGGCAAAATCTTCATCCTTACTTTCCAGTCCATTTAGACTGGCCAGAAAAGGGTTTTGACCAGTAGGCAGGAGGCGGAACAGGACTATTTCCAGAAGAACAAGAGAGGAGCAACAGAGTTGCTCTGTATCTTCCCCTCCAGCTCCCCTGTGCAGCACAGGAGAGTCTCCAGGGAAACAAGAGAGGACAGGAACACCAGGAAGAGATGCTGTGAGTCCCCCGAAGGCAAGTCCCAGAACAGAGGATGGAGTAGTGTGTGAAAAAGCAAAGGTAGTTAAATGTTTAAGACATACACGCATACACACACACACCCCCCTTCCTGTATTGTATGCAACAACTACGCACACACATGTTCACTTACTGGATAGACGTTAAGAGTACAATTGTATGCTGAATGGAGGGAGCCAGAAAAGATCGAGGATGAAAAGAGGGCAAGGTGATGGAGCCCAGAGGCAGGCAAGGGTGGGATGAAGATACCAGCAGAGCCAGGAGGAGAAGGGTTCACAGTGGGAGATGCTCAGGTGGTGAAAACAATAAGCAAGCGAAAGAAGGTAAATCAGAGCCTGGAGAAAGGCAGGAAAGGCCAGTGGGAAAGGAGGAGGGATCATGCCAGATCTTGTCAGTTTTCTCCTTGCAGAAGTCAGCCAGACCCGGGGCACAGAGGTGGAGCCAGCACTTAACAGAGCAATCGCTCCATAACAGCTTCTCTCTGGAGAACAGCACCAAGTCTGGAACTCATTCTCCCTGACAGCTCCAACTCAGATATGAAGCTGGCGCCGCGCAAATCCATTTCATAGCATTACTTCTCTCCTCCCCAGTCTACCTTGCTGCTTTGCTCTCTTTTGAAACCAAAACCCTCCGCCCTGCCCAGCCCCTCCAGCATCCCAAAGCCAATGCCAACTGTCCACACGCAGCATCAGGGAGGATCAGTGCCCCCCTGCACCACAGGGCTTAGTAACTCCTCCAGGGTCAAGATGAAAAGCTGGGGGAGAAGGTCCTTTCACAGCAGCTCCGCCCAGCAGTCCTGTAAGGCACTGAGACAGGGCTTGCAGCCAGACATCTCAAGCTCCCCTTCTCTGTCACACTCTCTGGAGAAGACAGCCATACTGAACTGAGCTAGCATTTACTTGTCAATCCAGTAGATTACAACGCCACTGACAAGCCAGCTGAGAAGTGCTAATGTCACACCAGACCACATGAAAGGAAATTCCTGCCATACACATGGGTATCAGCCCTCTGTCAGCAGCCTCCTGGTCCCCTCCACAGAAGCACTATTTCACACTTCCCCAGGACAAGGGAGAGGGCTCAGTGGGACACAGGAGCGCTGCACGCTCTGTCCAGCCTGAGACACCCTGCCGATGAGTGCTCTGCACCCTGGTCATTCATCGTATGTGCACTAGAGGAGCAGTGTGATCTAATGAGCAGAGCAGGCGCCCAACAAACAGGTACTCAGGCAGATGTTCTCCTTGCCCATGTCTCTAGTGGACTTGCACACTTTCAGCTGAGTTTCATCCTCCTGCGGGTGTTTGTTTACAAGCCTCTTCCCTCCTCTGCACAACCTGGCATTTCAAATACACACATACCAACCACATCCTGGTTTCTTTAAAGGGGAACGGGAAGTATTTGAGAGGTGCAAGTGCTTCCATGTAGAAAATGCATACGTCCATATACTTCTGCACAGGACAAAGTGCTGCCTTATAGAAAGCTACCCTGTTGAATGCAGTCCTAGTCCTTTCAGACATGCAGTATTGGATAGTAACTCCCAGCCTTTGGAGACAGTAAGGAAAAAAAAGGTTAATTTATTCAGGTTTGTAAAGTGCTCTGAAACCACAAGATGGAAAGTGTCACAGGCAGGTGTACTAAGAGTCACCAAAAATTTGATTTAATGGCATTTTTAGTACCAATTTTCCCTTTCCATTACGGAAGAACAGCGCTGTCCATGTAGGCAAAACCCATTCATTCCTTATTACTATTCCAGCTGATGGACCGCTGTGATCAGAAGCAGAGAGGTCTAATATATTTAGGGTCACTAATATTGTATTTTGTCTTCTGTGCGTACTTGCTCAGACGAGAGATTTCAATCATCTCTATTCAAGGAACATTAAGAAACAGGAGATATCTCAGGTCATCTAAATCCTCCCCCCCCAGTGGAGGATCATGCCTCTCCCCTCCCCTCCACTTTGTTTATATCTAATCCAATTGAGAGTGTCTCAAGCAGCGGGAATATTCTCCTTTCTCACAGCAGACCTCAGAAAAGCCTGAGAGAGCTGTCTTCAAGACTTGTTGCCTGCATAAACAGTCTGATTTTTTATTTTAGTTAATGTGATTCCTTTGTATCTGACTAGAGCAAAGGCAGCAGCACGTGCAAAACGTGAATAAGGACAATAAAAACCAGGGACCTTCTTCGTGGTTGATGCAGAGGGACAGAAAGGGACAGCAACACCAAGGGATCCAACTCTCCTTTAGCTCTGTAGGTGAATTTTCAAAGAGGAGTAGAGCCAGTAGACTGTGGGTCATCTGGGCTTAATACATTTTTAATATGAAAACAAAAATAAGCAAAAGCTTAACATGGAATTTCTCCTGGTTAGTTGTCCTGGTCTTACATTCTCTCTAATCACTGCTGGCTGCTATCAGAGACAAGACCCTGGATTAGACAAGATCTGACCCAGTCTAGCAGCTCTCAGGTGTCCCTTCCACAACACTGCACTAAGGTACACCCTTGGGGCTTTAGACTCTGTGGCTCCTGAGTTTGGTCTGATTTAAGACTCTGCTGGAATTAAGCTTTTTTATTTTTATTTTTATTTTAAATCCAGCCCTCATCACAGCTTCCTCCCCAATTCAATGTTTGTTTGCTTTGGGGCCCCAACGGTGGTATATTTTGCAAACGACCTTTTTTTTTTTTTGGTCCTTGTATACTTCTACAATCATACACATGCTTGTATAAAGCCACTTAATCAAGCATAAGGAACAAGAGTTTGAACTATATACTGACACAGAGATCGGAAGAAACACAAAGCGTTCACATTTAACATTTTATACATCACAAGTAACACCAAAACAGATGTAAAACAAGCCAATTCCTCATTATATTTTACACTTACCACAACAGAAATCTTCGTGCATTAAATACAACTGAAAGGGAGCTGTGAGTTGGCATTAGCTTGACAGATGCTGAGATAAGCTACACTAGAAAGGAATACCTCAGTCTGAAACACTGCATATTAAAAAGGCATCTGCTTATTGTTTGATATGTGTATTTATTTACATAGACAGCTTGCTGACACGCTGAAAGGTTGGGGAGGGTGGTATAGGCTGGCATTTTTAACTCTCCGCAGGCACTCAGCGTGCAGTTTGTTATGCTTTGGTCACGTCACAAGCTTCCATTTTATTGCTGAGTGGTGGCAAAAGTGAGGGAGCAGGGAAGGGAAGCAGGGTTCCCCTCGCTGCATAGACTTGGCTCCTCTCCAAGAGCTTGCCCTCAGCACACAAGGCAGAGCTTCCAAGTTCAGCCTCCACAGGCACGCTGCCCCTAGGGCTCACCCTCCAACTTCTGGGGCCTCTGTGCCTTTGATACAGACATGAGAAGAGTCCCTCAAAAGCAAGTGAAGCACAGCTTTTTGTGCATAAGAAGAGATCTTCTTTAACAAGAAAGAAAATTAATTAAGTGGGTAAAATCCCACAGGTTGGAACAGCAGATGAGGAATTATCTTTCTATCAGGTTGGTAATGAGGACTAAAAAACCTCACACAGACATTAACAGCTTTATATGGGCTCATTGGCATTCCAGATCAGATGCAAAGCCTAGCATTCCCAGGAGCAGCAGATGCAGCTCCAGTTACAGACCAGACCATGGGCAAACCACAGTTTGCCCTGCTGAAAACAGTATCACCACGATGCCTGGAAATGAAAGGTACACACCTATCTAGCAGAATAACTTTTTCCCACAGAAATTATGCCCAGGGAGACTGTAGGTCACAACATCCAATGCCCCAAGTTGATCTGACACACCTTCGAAACCTGTGTTTAGATATACTCTGTGTGTGTGTGCATGTGCGTGTGAGAGAGAGAGAGGGAGGGAGGGACGGAGGGAGGGAGAGATTTATTCAACATTCTGGGGGGAGCGTGAACAGCCAGCACACGTCTAGGCGCACATCAAATGACATGATCAGACACTGACCAAATCCCCCTCCTTTACTCTATTGACTTCCCTGCTGCCATAAGTACTATTCAGTTCTAACAAAATAATGCAGATTATTTCCTATCCCCTGCAACAGAAAGACTACCTGATTTGGGGTCAATGACAAGAAGGCAAGCAGTGATGCATTCATGTAACCACTGCAACAGGGGATCGCTACCATGAAAAAGCCACGGAGCCTCACACTGAACTTTGCCAAGCTACTAAAAGCTACATTTCAGAAATGCATTACCTTCCCTGGCTACTAAGGTAAAGGACTCTACCCTGCCTCCAAAACAAGAAAGAAAGAAAAAAAAAAAAAAAAAACTACTGGCCACCTTCCCAAAAACACGTCTTCGGACATCTTCCTGCCTCTGTTGCAATTCGTATCACAAGAGTCCCATGAGGCCCCACAGATCCAAGCTTTTTACTGTGCGCAGCATGAAAGAGCCCCCTGCCCAAAGAGCTTGCTGCCTAAACAGACAAAAAGCAGGAAAAAGGGGAATACTAATATTTCCCTTGTTACAGATGGGAAGTAGAAATCCAAAGAGATACTGGTGGTAAAATCAGACAGGAAGCCAGTGGCAGAACTGGGAAGGGAACATCTTCAGTCTCAAGCCTATTCCTTCAGTATGGAGATCACTGTTTCTTCCTTTCTCATTCTCCTGTCTTTCCCTGAAAGTTGTTTCTTTCACAGCTTGTGAAGTTCATCCTTAAAAGCAAAGTCCACAGCCTACTGATGTGCTTCTCATTTTCAGGGGGAGGAGGCTTAGGGATTCTGATGTAAATGAGCACAAGGAATTCTCAGCTGGCACCCAAAAACTGCCCCAAAGAGGCCAATTTCCCCCCTTTAAATGAACAGCAAATGCTGGTATGTGCTGTTTTGTAGAGGTTTTTAATGTACCTGATCATGGGGCCTTCAGCTGACCAACTCAGAACCATGCCAGTGCCTGTAGTTCTGAAGCAGATGTTTCATATATTACCTGTGTGTTATCAATCAACATAGATGATATCCCTACCAGATGAAACAATTATTTTGCAATTACATTGAAATGAAAGATACTTCTTGCAAAGGTTTCACTAATTACCCAAGCTTACCAAAGGCTGAGGATAATGGAGTGTTTTCCCACCATCTCTGCCTCTCATTAATCCAAATGCCCTCTGTGCCCTAAACCTATTGGAAAAAGAAACCAATGGCACTTCCTCAGCAATAGGATTAAATTACCTACTCCGAGGAAGCAGGTTGCCTAACAGAAGTATTTGCATTATTAATAGCAATTTCCAATCATTTTACATCATCTTTTAACAAGCACCACTACTTCCTTAGTTTCTCCTGGGTTTGAAATATCTGTAATGCATAAACAACGGTTAGTCTAACTGTTTTTCAAGTCATTCCTTCTTGTTTGACTCAGAAATAATGCTTTCTGTCAGCTTGAACTGTTACTTTAGGTTCGCCGTTGCTGCTTTCTCCCTTTCCGTCAAATAAAGGGCTGGCTGATCCCTGGGACACTGTAGCACAGCACTTGGGTTTTCACACTCAAGCTGTCGCTCTACTAGCTCTGACAATCTGGCTGGTTTGTATCATACTTTTCTAAGGCTCTCATCTACCTCTCGTATCTCTTTCTGCAGGGTCACCTGAGCAGACACATCGACACCTTTGGGCAGGGTGTTCCCAGTATTACAGAAGCATCCAAGGGTGGAAAGAAAAAAAGACATTCAAGGCAGCACACACTGTACGTGCAGCAAGGGTGTCTGTCTATTACTAGCAATTCAAGCATCTGCTGAAAGTGAGGTTCGTTTGGAAAGGCTTTGATTCCCATCCTAGGGAATCTAGTGTCATGGACTTCCAGAGGGCAGACTTCGGCCTGTTCAGGACGCTGGTAGAGAGAGTCCCTTGGGAGGCGGTCCTGAAGGGCAAAGGGGTCCAGGAAGGCTGGGCACTCTTCAAGAGGGAGGGCTTAAAGGCGCAGGCGCAGGCTGTCCCCGTGTGCCGTAAGATGAACCGGCGGGGAAGACGACCGGCCTGGCTGAACAGGGAGCTTTTGCTGGGGCTCAGGAAACAAAGGAGAGTCTACCACGCTTGGAAGAAGGGGCAGGCTACTCAAGAAGAGTACAGGGAGCTCGTTAGGTCATGTAGAGAGGAAATCAGGAAGGCAAAAGCCCAGCTAGAGCTCAATCTGGTCACTGCTGTAAGAGATAATAAAAAATGTTTTTTCAAATACATTAACAGCAAAAAGA